>BLKM01000918.1:14690-25044 GCA_013340265.1 Coptotermes formosanus
ATTGGTGGAAATAGTTGCAGATTTGGTTGGTCTAAATGATTTAAGAAAGCAGTTTGAGATACCTGGTGTCCAGTTATTATTCCTGTTGGATGTTATATGATCCTCACATTCACTGTGATTAGCACTTGAGTTGCCAAAATGTAGGTTTGTATGAGGCTTAGTCATGTTGACTTCTTCTTGTAGAAGTTTAATGATTGAGCAGAACTTAATTCCACTATAATATTTTGGATTTCACCCTTCAATTGTGTACAGTTCACACAAGTAAGAAACACTTCATCACCTGTTTCTCACAACAAACACTGCAGGCTCACATCACCATTAACTCTGGTTTTGCCATGTTGACCACAAGACAGTTTGTGCTAGCAACATAATATAGAGATAACCAAAGTTAGAGTCGCAGAATCAGCATGCGTATCAGAAGGTATGGTTGGCAGACCTGCTGGTCTTAGGACTGGATTATGAGGATTGCTGGATTATCGTATGACATGTTAAAGAAATGTTGCTGTAATTTGACTTGCATAGTGATGTCATTATTCACACAATCAAATGCTCTGGCAAGGTCACAGAACAACTCACTGACATTTTATTCTTGGGAGCACAGCATTTCATCTGTGAGGCTGTGTGAGGCTTTGTCGATAAACCTTTTCTGAATTCAAAGTTTTCTCCTTGAAGAGTGCGCTTTGAGTTAAAAAATTCATTTACTGTTTTGTTGGATATTATGGAGAAATCTGTCACTGGTGAAACTTGTCTGTAATTGGAAACACAACAGTTATCAGCCTTTTTAGATACAGGTTTGTAGTGAATATTTGAGTCGATCTGGAAAGTTCCTTCCATGATTGAGTGACTGCAAATATATCTCAGAGGACTACTAATGAAGTCTGTAATACATTGGAGTAGCCTTGTTAAAATTCAGTTGTATTGGTAGTAGTATTTTTTATTTAATTGTGTGAATGATGTTTCTAATTTAATTTATTGTTGGCAGAAGGTTTAAATTTGGGAAATTACCACTGATTGGTTCTGACATATTTTATTGCCTCTTCCTTTATCATAAAAGTAGATAGCATTTGAATGTTCTGCGGTAGTTAAACAGAAAATTTTAGGTGAGTTTGCTGTATGTTGAGCATTGTTTATAGCTTGATCATGTGTCTTCATTGATGAATGGTGTTCAACTTTGGTAAATTTACCTGTCTCCATTTTAATTATTATCTTTTGTATGTTGTTATGTACCATACATGGATTGCAGGACATGAAATCATCACCAGTTTTGGTAATCTTGCTCCTCCTGAATTTCCTTTCCTTTTGTGTGCATAGTCTATGTGTCAGCCTATTCAAGTTCTCAAATTCGTGCTTTGTAATTCTAGTTCAACAGTTGACCCACAATTTAGACATCAAATTTCTAATTCTTAAGCCTGTCTGACATTCAAGCTGCTACCATTCCAGATTTTATATATTCCCAGCCCTCTTTTACTGCTTGTGTGGGCCTACCTTGCTCTTGAAGGGGATATTTCTTATGTAAATGTTGCTCTCTTCTGGGTTGTGCTGCATGGCTGTTTGTAGTTCACCAGACCGTGCTGCCAGTAGCTCACAACTTACAGCATGAAATGAAATAATGATAATGCATTGGAAATTATGTGCAAGGATGCGGTGGTGGCATAATGAAGGTACTGCCTGCATTTAAGTGGAGTGACTGAGGAAAGCTTCTTGCCTTTAATTTAGTTTCATAAATGTAATTTACTTATAGAGTAGCAGTGGTATATCAAAAAGTAAGGCTGTTAATGCTCTTATAACAGCAGCCTGGACAATAAAACACAGGTTATTAATATAGTCATATATCATTCTGTTTACAACAGGAACAGAATTTCTTAATTCAACAAGTGTTGTTGTTTGCATTGATTGTGTGATATTGATAAAAATACAGCATTGGTCTGATCTCCAGTGTCTTAAATTTCAGAACAAGTTTCGTGAAAATTGGTGAACTGGGTGAAATGTTTGAAGCAAGTAGAAACAGCATGATGTCTCATGGCAGCAGTATTTCGCATTTTTGTCGTAATCCCAGATGTTGGCAGGCAAGGATAACGTGGATTGACAACCACAAAGCGCAAATGCTCACTACAGAACAGAAAGTTTATTGAATCTATATGTATATGAGATACTACAGGCTATTAGACGTTCGTCTGAGGGATCTACTCTAACCGAGCACCCAGCCACAAGTGTCTGGGTACATGGTGAAACTAAAATATGTGACATTCTCACACTCTACCTTCCACTTTTACATCACAGAATTCCAGCCATTTCAAGGTGTAAAGAAACAGGAACAGCAGGGTTTTGTTTGAAGGACTAGGGAAAGGAGACTAATCTATGTGTTGTGGGGAACATAACTGGCCAGACTCTATCCCAAATTTTCATGGGGTGTTGACCCTTGAAATGCCTTTAGAAAGGCTTGAGGGAAGGAACACTGTAAGGCAGTTAGGGAAAGGCCTTGTCAGGACATGTCCCTCCCTAAGGTGGAAACATTAGCTAAAACTGGTACTAATGTCTTCCACATAATGCACAATAATATATAGAATACAGATACATATGTCTACTATGCTAAAAAAAAAGAAAAAGACAGTGCTTTACCACCTACGCTTACAGTCTTAGGCATCTCTGCTTCTGCATTTTCTTGTCGAATTGAATCTACTGTCGTCATCGCAAGACTGGTAGAGGCTGGAAATGATTGCAAACTTGGACTGCGATTCTGTTGGTCAAAAACTTGAATTCTTTCCCTTAAATCTTCGTTAGACGATTTGATGTCCCTCTGATGGATGACAGTTTGGCATATGCAAATTCTTCCACAACAGTCATCATCCATCCACCTTTTCCAACAGTTACATTTCTTACAAACACAACAACATAATAACAGTAAAATGACAACTATCGTTGCTATTCGAATTTAGGATAAAAAGTTTAATTGTTTTACGTTATTTTCTCTCCTAAGTTCAGCCTCATTTTGAAGTATTAACCTTTCCAGTTTGTCAATAGAATGGCCAGCGTATTTAAACGCATTGGAATGACTATGAAGGTTTTTCAATGGTAGTTCTGACGTACCATTAACTGTGTTCAACTTTAATTTAGACCCTAAATGTTCACAGCAATCATACTGCAACATTACGTCAGGAACGATATCCGTATCTGGTTACCATAAAAAGTCCTTCGTTCTTGTTACTGGTAATTTCTTTACTCAGATTTCCTGTTGACTGGTATTTCATGACTTGAGAATAGAAGCTGACTATTCTGGCTATCGCCTGTTAGCAAATTCCCAGTGCTCACAGAGTTATCTGATTCTAACTTCCAATCCATTGCTATAGGCAACGATGCTGTTTGTTTGAGGATTGCACAGATAAATCTAGCTATTTGACTTGTAAGAACTGATTTGCCTACTTTATTTAATTGAAGTCCATGTCTGGTATATAACTTCCTATTATCATCTATTACCAACATTTCAGTGTCATAATAAGCTTGTGAAATTCTCAGTAATTTTTTTGTTGATTGCTTTGATTTCCTTGTTCAACTTTGAATGACTTGCCAGATCATGATGATATGGTATACTGCTTTTTAAAATATTAGTATGGTTATTCATTCTAACAAAATCAATCATTTGTTTCACAATTGATGACCAGCAATTTCTTCCTATATCGTTAGTTCCTCCACACAGTATGATTAGATCTTTAAAAGTCAGTTTACAAATGTCATTGATTAGTCAGTTTGTTAACGTATTTACCTTAGCACTAGGTTTCACTACACTGAACACTTCATATCCATCACTGAGATAGGTTTTAACATTTCTGGCACATCCCCGAAAAAAAAGCTATCACCTATCGATGTGATTGTATGTTCACTAGTCTGACCACTCACGCCATTTGTTTTTGAGGTTATGACATCAATCAAGTTTGAGGTTGTGTCTTCATGCATCTCTCGAGTGCCAGTTGGCACTTTTTGTTGATATGGCCCTGTCCTGTTCTTGGTGTTATAAATTAGGTTACCATTTATTATAGTTGGAATAGATTGATTAGGCTTCTGTTCGTCGGTTTTACAATCCAGATGTTGGTTACCCTTTCGTAGTAGATGTGATGGCTGCTTTTGTGGACTCATCGATGTGGTTTGGAGTACATTTCGATGGCTTAAGTTTGTCACAATTTCCTCACTTTTCTTTTGATGCCTAGCAAAGTTTTCTTTTTCGAATTTTTGAATGTCGGCTAGTGGAGCGTATTTATTACTTACTGCTATTGGTTGCGTGTAGAGAATATCTGTAGATGTAGTTATTTTTGGTTTACGATTGTGTTTTGGGATCACTGTTAACCACTTATTTTGGTTTTGTTCACTAGTTGTTTGTTGAAAGAGTTTACTGTTGTTGGTATTACACGAGTTATTCACTGTAGTCTCGTCTGTATTGGAACAGTTTCTTTCCTTTTGTAGGAGTTCAATAATTATATGATGCTAATTATGATTAACTAATTATGCTAGTAAGATCTTTACATTGCAAAAAAGGGTAATAAGAATAATAACAAGTACAAGGAACAGAGGTTCATGTCGAGAATTATTCTCGACATGAATGAAATGTCGCCCCCTCCGAGTCACATGGACTCGTCCGTTTCGCCGAAAGACGAAATCTGGTTTCTGGGTATGCGCCATCTGAACTTAACTGCACTCTACCACCAGATTTAACAGAGAAAAGTCTGCACTTTTGCTGCAAGTTATTTATGTGAACTATACGAGTCTTAAAATACCCATCGATTCGTATTTCTAATTGAAAAACACGGTGTTCTCCGCGAGACATGGTGGGGGTTGGCATAGGTGTGACGCAACACAGGCAATGTTTAGTTTACGTGTTTTCCACCAGACAGCGCTACGAACAAGACTGACAGACGGTGGGAAGCTTGTTTACACTCCTCACTAGAGTTTCGAAATTCAAGCTGTGTGGAAGTGTTGTGTGACATTGCAAGTTGCGATCTGTGAGGCGGTGCTTTCTTGCTTTGAAAAAGTTTCCACACAGTAGAAAAACGAACAACACGACATGGGACTTTTGAAGAAATTGAAGTTTTGGAAGAGGAGAGCGGTAAGTACCAAATTTCATTTGATTTCATTTATTTGCATTCATTGATCCGTCACTGGTACAGAAACCATAGTATATGGAAACTTGTCAGTACAACATTTTAAATATAACTTAAAAATAGTTATGACTAGGACAAGAAATACATCAACAGTAATTGACACAAATAACTAAAAATAACATCTAGTTTCATTATAATGTCCCTTATAACATTAATTAAGATTGTCATAATTATATTAACTAATAAATGAAAGGTGTAATTATGATTTGAGTAATTCACAATTGTTATAATCAAAAATTAACGGTTTTAATTTTTACAAATTTAGGACCTTTATACCTGGGTGCTTTATTTGCAGTCGAATAGTTCTGTATAAATTGTCTTCTACTACATGATTTATCTGTTTAAAAATTCTTCCACTGAGTAGAAAGAGTGCATGTTCAAGAATTGTCTTAAGACCTTTTTAAATTTCTTTGAATTATCAGACCATTTCTTGATGTCATTTGGTAATTTATTGAAAATTTTTACTCCAGAATAGTACACTCCTTTTTGGAACGTTGTTAAGTGTGCTTGTGGTACAAAGAAATTGTTACAATTTCTAGTATAAAAGCTATGTTGATCAGAATTTATCACTAAGTTTGTTTTGTTTTTGAGAATAAATAGCGCTAATGAGAGCATGTATTGCGATTTGAGGGGTAGGATTTTTAGTTCTTTAAATGATTCGCTGCGTGATTCTCTCTTTTGCTTACACATTATAGTTCTGATTGCTGTCTTTTGTAATTTGAAGATTTGTATACTGTGTGTAGAGTTACCCCAAAAGAGTAAACCGTAAACCATGACTGAGTGAAAAAGGGAGTATTATACAGTTACTAATGTTTGAGTGGATAAATACGGCTTAAGAGATTGTAGGGCATAACAAGCTGTACCTAGTTTAGTTGTAATGTGTGCAATGTTTTTTCCAATTTAAGGAACTGTCGATAATTAGCCCTAAAAATTTGGTATGTGCAACAATGGGGAGTGTCTTATTGTTAGCTCCAATATGAAAATTGATGTGTATGTTATTGTTTGTGGTGAAATGTGTGAATTGAGTTTTTTCAAAATTTAGTGACAAAAAATTTTTATTAAACCAATTATTTAATGTCTCTAAAACCATATTAATATTTTGAGTAAAACCCTTCAGATTGGAGTGTGTAATTACAATACTGGTGTCATATGCAAAAAGAACTCGAGTGGCATTTTTGTTTATTAGTGCAGGTAAATCGTTAATATATATGAGAAAGAGCATAGGTCCGTAAATAGATCCTTGTGGAACACCATGCTTGATTTTTTCCCATTTCGAAACCATAAATTCACTTGTGTTGTTGCTATAAATTGAGACACTTTGATATATGGCTTTCAGATAGGATTCATAAAGAGTCTTACTTATACTAGTAATTCCATAGTGATCTAGTTTGTTTATGAGGATATTGTGATTAACACAATTGAACGCCTTCTTCAAGTCGCAGAAAATGCCACCAACCCAGAGTCTGTTATTTATAGCATTTAGTATTTCATTAGTTAAAGTAAAAGTAGCATTTTCCATTGTTAAGTTGAAACCATACTGCTCCTTAGATAAAATGTTATGTGAAGTCAAGTGATCTAATAGCCTAGCTTGCATAACTTTCTCAAAAATTTTTGAAAAGGAGATTAGAAGGGATATTGATCTATAATTTGCCATATCTTGTTTATTACCGTTTTTATATAAAGGTTTAACTATAGAAAATTTCATCCTGTCTGGAAAAATGCCTTGTAAAAGACCTTTGTTGATTATATAAGTTAGAGGAGATACTGTAAAGGGCAAACTTATTTTTAGAATTCTGTTTGGGATCCCATCAGAACTGTTTGAATCTTTTGTAGCTAGTGATTGTATAATTTTTTGTATTTCCTTTGTTGTTACATGTTTGTGTTTCATGGGCGGATAGTATTTATCGTTTATGTTAGCCGTTGAAAGTTTGAGATTTTTTTTTCTGACATCTTTTTTAGAATATTCGTGGGATTTAGAATTATTATCTTCTGCTACTGAAAGAAAATATTTGTTAAAGGCTTCAGCAATGTATAGTGGTTTGGTTAGACTCCTGTCATCCACTTTTAAACAATTTATGCTTTCGTTTTTTAATTTTCCTTCTAGTTTCTAGGTTTATGACTTCCCATATCTGTTTTGTTCTATTTTTTGAGTGAGAGATTGATTTATTGTAGTGTAGACTTTTAGCTTCTTTTATTACCCTATTCAGAATTTTGCAATAATCTTTGTAAAATTTCGATGCAGTTGGGTTATCTGAATTTCTGCTTTCTAAGTGTAGTATCCTTTTATGGTGACAAGAGGTACATATTCCCTTAGTTATCCATGTGTTAGGGTGTACTTTTTTATTAACTGGCATGAGCGGGACACTTGAGTTAAAGGTTCTTGTGTAGATATTATGAAAGTGATTAAAAAGTCTGTTTACATCCTCCTCTCTTAAAATCGAGTCCCAATTTTCGTAACTGAGTTTAAGCTGAAAATCTGCTATGGTATGACTATTTATTTTTCTTTTATAATAATAACTTTCCTTTTGAACCTTTTTGTGTGTGATACTAATCGTTGATAGCTGGGCATTGTGATCCGGTAGTCCATTAATTGAAGGCATTATTGTGTAGTTATCAAATTTTGACTTGTCAATAAAAATATTGTCAATAATAGAAGAGGCTTCCTTGTCAGTTCTAGTGGGGAAATCAACAATACTGGTGAGATTGTAAGACATTAGAAGGGTATCCAGTTTATATCTATTGCTGTCATTTTGGATATAGTTTATATTAAAATCCCCACATATAATATAATCACATTTTGTGTTGTAGATTTTCCTTGGTATTTTTTCCAACTGAATTAGGAACTGTTTAAAATTACCCACTGGAGCTCTGTATACACCTAATATGTATAAATGTACATCTAAAAAATCTAATCTTATTGCACATGCTTCTATGTCTTTATCAATACAAAGGGTGTCTAGGTTTATGTTAGTAAAATGAAGGTCTTCACGGATAAAAATGCTAACCCCTCCTTCATGGAAATATTTTCTGCAATAACTAGCACCTAAGGAGTATTTATCTATATGTGTCGAGATAATTTCTGTGGATTTTAAATGGTGTTCTGTAAAACATAAAACATGTGGTGGATTCTGTGGTATGTGGCAAAAAATTTCATCTGTTTTGTTCCTGAGGCCTCTGATATTTTGGTGGAAAATATTTAGCGTCTGATAATTATTACTGTTTAGAGTTGAGGAAGTTACATCTGAAATTTTTGTTTTAGCAGGTGGTTTATGTGACTCTGCACTAAAACTATTATTGTTATGACTGCTCTGTACACTGTTTTTTACTTCACTGCGTAAGACACTGTTTTTCCCTATGCCACTTGAATTGTCTTCATAGGCCATAAAAAATCTTTATTAATTGTGATAGGAGCCCTCTTTAATCTGCGGGAGGTTCTGACAGAATTTTTGTGTGGAGTGGGTAGTTTGATATCCTTGGGTTCCTGCATAGATACTTCCAGTGTGTTTGATTCCCCTTCTTCTTTCCATTGTAATGGGATAGCAGAGCTATTTTGTTTATTTAATAGGTTGGTAACGCATTGCCTAATATGCTTTGCCATGCTTTTTTTCCCAGAAGTGTTCAGGTGCATTCCATGTTTTGTGAAATTATTTCTTGTTAGTTGAGAGCCTACAATTGTTACGTGTTGCATAGTCTTCATCATTTTTTGCATCTTCCTGTTATAGCTTTTAACTTCTTCATTTATGCAAGATGTGTCTTGCAAATCATGTCTGTGTAGAGCTTTTGCAATGAGTACATTTGTGTGATTGTGTCTTTGAGCAAATTTTTTGAGGTGCTGGAGACCAGTATTTGATTCATTTTTATTTATATCATTTGCGCCTCCAAAGACTGTTACAAAATCGTCTCTTGGTTTGTTAGGAGAGTGATGTTTTCCAGTCTGGAGGCTGGCATCACTGTCCCCTTAACCTCAAAAGACTTATCAAGAAGGTGCGAAAGTTCCTGAGCACATCCTCTAGCATGGCTGTCCCCAATGACCGTTATTCTCTTCTTTCGAGGCTTTGAGATGCACTTGCTTTTTTTTATCACTGTTTTTATAAAGTGTCCATCAATACTGGCTGGAGTGGGTCTTCTGTATAATCTTGAAGGTTTTCCAACGTGGAGAACCGGTTGTTGATTGTCGGTATTGGTTGTATAAGTTGCAGAGAGTGTGACTTCTTTGATTTCTGTGTTCTTGCTGCTGCTTGTTTCCGTATGTTGAGATCATCTTCTTTATTGCTACCAACTGAGGAGATTGAATTATAGTTGCTTTCTGTAGTAGTCCTAATGTCCGAGTAAGTGTCATTTAAATAGGTTATCTCTTCTTGTAACAGCTTTATTATTTCTCTGGATGTTTGAAGTTCTGATTTTGTATTCTCTAATTCCAGCTTAATGTCCTTGCAACAGCTACACAATAAGCCCCTTCTGGTAACAACGGAGTCATTTAATATCGAAGTAGCACTGTCGTCCTACTGAACAATGGCCGGGTTATTTTCTTCTTGGGGAAGTTTAGAAATAATAACTATAAAATCGGTATGGTTATTGAAAGCATGATAAACAACATATCAACACAGCTGTGTTGAACTCTCTTGCTAACAAGAAAGGTACATTGTAAAGCTATGAACAGTTTATGATGCCAATTCTTATTGCTTCAGGAGTTGACCTATTTCAGTGTTACAAACATGAGCAATTTATGCTCAAATATTACATTTATATGAAGAGCACTATACTGGCCTGCAGGAAACACATTCTTAATACTATGCAGGTTGTATTGTAAGATCAGTTATATAATCAACAGAAAATATGTCTGATGTAGGTTTAATATTTTGTTTCTTCTTGTAGGCACATGTTTGTTGCATTATTTTCTGTTTACTTTTTTTAGTTTCTGTTTTAAACGATGCAAGTGCTCTCTGTTCAATGTCTTTACCATTAAATTTGAAAATTTTTCTGATGCATTGTAATGTCTTTCAGCAACGACAAAACGGGCAGGAAGACGTGGTAGCTGCCCTGGAGGCCCAAGTTATGGCACTTCGGAACAAGCAGGAAGAAAGGGACAGCAGCAAGCAGATCGTTGAAGTTGCCCTCCGAGAAGAAATTCATGATCTCAAGAAGAGGCTTCAAGAGAAAGACAGCCAGTGGGGGGATGTAGAGGCTGACCTCCAGGATGAAAT
>BLKM01000919.1:0-19953 GCA_013340265.1 Coptotermes formosanus
CCCCCCCCCCCCAGTTTCCACACGCTCAATCTAAACCATATTATTCTGCTGCTTTCCTTCAAATTACAACAAACCTCCTTTCTCTCATTTTTTTGTGGAACTCATCTGTTTGTGTATGGCATTGCATCCAGTTTTAATGTAATGTGATTTTAAACTCAACACTTTACAATGTTTTCTCACCCCACACTTTCTATCAGCAGTTCTTTTTACCATCTTACTCTCTGTAAATACTTGAAAAAGAAATGGTATAAAAGAAGACCTTACTGTACACTACACATATTCAAGGAATCGCACAATATTGATACACACACTGTCTAGTCAGAAGAAAAGCTATATGCTCATGTATCATCCGGAGAGATGTGGAGTAGTGCAATGCAGCACTAAATTAAGCCATTGTATCATGTTCCAGGATATAAAGATACTAAGCAAAACACTGTGGTTCATGGAGTGACTTGTTAAAGGGGCAACAGAAATGTGCCTACACCCACATAACATGACGAGGAAAGATGGCTTCAACCTAAGCCAAGCATGGAACAGCATCAAAGGGCACAGACCTACTTAAAGATATGAATATCCACATTACAGATGGAGGTGAGAAGACAAACATAACTAAGCATTCACTCTGCACAAGTTACAACAGTGTCATAGACAGTCGGCTTAAACAACAATGGATGGAAAGTAGTTGACAGATATGGGATCAGTCTGCAGGTTATGCAACAGGCTGCCAGAAGCACACAGAGTCGGGACTGTTCAATTTGAATATGCCCTCCTATTACTCACCACGTCCAAAAGGAGAAGGCAGTGCACTGACAAATGTGTATATGGTCATTCCCCATATGCCAGAGACAGTAGGTCTCCAAAATGTTGGTTTTTAACTCAGCTTTGATGCACCAGGTCACCTGATAGGATTTTTGTAAATCTAGTCTTTTATTTACTCTCTTTTATAAATCTCTGTCAACCTAGCCTTTTGTCTACTGTCTCTGGTGTAAGGTGTCTTCACATGGTCAAAAACTTGGGCGGTAGGAGGTCTTAAAACAGAAACTGCAATGCGCATGTAGAACTTGCCACTTTGAAACTGTCACGGCATGCACAGCACATATTTAAATGTGATATATGCAACAGAACATCAAATAAGGGAATAACAGATTGCAGTAGAAATAGTAATAATATTTCAGACATATTCGGACGTGATAATGATATCCTTCAGGCATTTAAAATCAGGAACAAGGGGGGAAAAGAACAAGTATATTGAAATTCAACATACGAAACAGAGCACCAAACAATTGAATAGTAGAATGCAGTAAAAAATAGTGACATGACATATTTTGATACAATAAATATATCCTTCAGACATTTAAAATCATGGTCACAGTGCAGATCCAGTACTTCTTGACACAGTTTTCCTCCTGTCACAATCACGGGAATGTTCATTTTTTCCTCGAAGGCATATAAACGTTACTGCTGATCTTACACAGCTTCACGTTCGATGCTCACTGATGCTAGGAGTTATTTTACTGCGACAAGATACGACATGATTGCCTCCTTGCTGCATTGGACTTGATATCTTTCTCCGACGTGCCGCATGATGCAGAGTTGCAGCAGGTATGTTAAATGCTCTAGCTGCCGGCTTGATTCCCAATTGGCCCTGATGTATCAGTTCCAGGGCATACTGCAAAGTTAGGATTTGAAATGTGACTGAAATCTGAATTAATCTGCAAAGCACACAGATGCCTAAACTAAAGAAAACTGAGTGTATAATAATAAATAATGACATTATGTTGTGATGGCTTTGCATTAATATGCAAGTTTCATTTCTTCACTTTGGAGAAATAAGTATTACTTTAAAAAATCCATACCTCAAAATCTAAGAAACAGTACTTAGTGTTTTGAGTCCCACACAACATTGACCACAAGTATCAACTCCTATGCTCAGCAAATACACTCACGGAGAGTTCAATTCATATGAAGTCTGTACTTTTTTAACTTCCAAGCACCCTGAACAAACAAGGCGTTTTTTACAATACCATAAAAGTTTATATGATTTGTCATCTCTTGAAGTCATGATAAAAACTTCTGCGAACTACAAACATAAACACACATTCTGCCTGCAGCTGCATATCTGTCTGTAATGAGAAGCCTGTAAACTAGTCTTTGGCTCACAATAATTAGCATAAGGAAATACGGCATAAGGAACTGCAGTCTTTGAATGTTTAAAGTCAAATGTGTCTAGAATGAAAAGTGCATACACGTAGAATATGCAAAATATTTTTCTCTGGCTTTTATGAGCACAACGGTAAACATCAAGTTGGGTATGGTAGGTGGCTGCAGACAAATCTACAGGTGTGCTGTGAAACTTCCGTATTTTTGCCTGGAAGTAACTGCGGTTGCACTGATCTTTCAGAGAAGTGGAAATGGGGTTTTGCCACAATGGACCTTGCTCAATCAACATGAAGTCAACTGGAACCAAATCAAGAAGCAATGTGTTCAAACAGCCTACCTGAAGATCCTCTTTAGTGTACCGTCTTCCTGCTGGCTTTGCTCTTGCAGGGGAAGGGGAAACAGGAACAGAAGCAATCGATATATTAGGTGGTGCTTCCAGTATCATCAGTGTCTCTCCATCCTCCAGTGCTGAAACGTGTGCCACTTTTGTTGCTTCTTCACTGTTCTGGAATTTAAGAACAAAACATATAGCCAAAGTGAAGTATTATAATGACAGTATTGCTACAACATTGGATTAGAGTTGGAACCAAAATAGCAGCAGGATACTCAAACTGTAGCCAAACAGTAGCAAAAAAAATTTTAAATCCTAAGTTTAGAATGTTATACAAACATGTACAGGGAGCTGGGATGGCTTAATCGGTACAGTGACTAGGTTATGGGCTGGATGACTCAGGAATCTGGATTTATTCTGAGCAAGGGCCATATTCCCTGGATCTGAATGTATGTGATGTTACAGAAAACACATGCACTTTGAAGGCCAAGTGGAATGAGGGAATGTTATTCTACAAACTACAGATGGTGCATGCCAATATGTGTTACAGAATTTGTTATGCTGATATGCAATGTGCTTGAATGTTGGTGAACACCTTTACACTGGCTGTTGTGATATCCAATAAGAGGGTTTTACAGAAAACATTTTTTGATTTGGACAGACATGACTAGACAGTGAAGTAGTGTGTGATTTTTTTATGCGAATGAATACTGCCCATGAACTGGCAAGGATTTTGTGACGTTATCGTAGGAAAAAATTTGAATAAAGTGACATGGAATGATCAATATCATGGTATACAACAATCATGGAACATATGAAAATGGGGAATCCTGTAATGGGACAGGAACAACAGACTAACAGATTTTGACTTAAACAGTAAAGAGCCTATGTTTACCTCGGTTAACTTGCCCGTATCTTGCTGCCCATCCGCATCAGCATTAGTCTCTTTCTCTGTTTCGTCACCAGTTCCTTCTTCTGAGCTGCAGAGAACAAGACATATACTTCAAGAATCTAATGTACTTCAATCACCAGGTACTTTCAGCCCTCACTCTAAGGGCGTGAGGGGCTGATGCCAGGATACTGGGCCCATGTGTCACTCTACTGTACTGTCCAGAAGAACACGAAGTACAGTAATCCCTCAGTACACAAGTTATCAGTTTCAATTTTTGCTTATACAACAGGCACAGCTCAATATCCATTTTTCAATTTGCAAGCCAATTTTCACTATATCAGCCGCTTCCTCCTCGTCCTCCTTATTCCTTTTGTCAACTGATCACTGCTCCTAGTTAGTCTTCTCAGTTGTCGTCAGTTCCCAAATCTTCTCGAATGTGCAGAATGTCCAAACATCCCACCGCAGCATCACAGCATCTCTCATTCTTCTTGTAGCATTGTTGTGAGGTCCAGCTTTGTGAAATTTGCTCTTCTTGGCATTAATTATTTTGCATCAATTAAATCTTAACCAACTCTTGTGTACTGAATTTATAATAAGGATAGTACCTAATTTTTACGCATTTCCACACAACATCAATGACGCAACTGTTGTTTATCCACAGGTTAATGGCTAACAATATTATTTAAATACAGTAACTGAAAAGTAGTGTTAGGTTCCTCATACCACTGTCTTGTAGAAAGGTGAGCTTTGTATAGCTTTGTATTTGATACAACATGAAATGAATACTGCTAAAACAATGAATTATCACACAGTTTGATGAAAATTTAATGACATGGAAGAGATCTACATGCCATAGAGAATGTGTTTATGCAACAGACACAAAACCTACGAAACTGTGAAATGAAATAATGTGTCTAACAACATGCATTTCAAGTTGAATTAGTTGAATGGCTAGGAAAGGCTTGAACCAACCTGTACTTCTGACATCCTGAAGAACTTGAAAATGAACTGTCATTCACTACTGGCAACATGTCCTGTGCTTCCTTCTGCACATCGAAACTATCACTGGGTTTTGATTCAGCTTGGCAGTTTGATATGTCACACTGAGAGGCCTCATCCACCTGCACACAGTTCACTGAAGATTCTGTCCATGAAATGCTGGACAATCCTAGTAAACAATAAATGAATCAGTGTTCTGAAAACCCATTTTGCTTATTATAGATTACACATCACCTGAATGGTTTGTGTCCTTCGCACAATGGTTGTTTGTCATTTCTTGGGCTCTGTAATCTATCTTTCATCTGGACAACATCTTTCCCTGCCTGGACTCGTGAGCATCATAACCAAGTTCAAGTTTTTATGCATTGTTTACAAAGTGTTTGTCAAAGTCTAGAAATCATGGGTCATATACGGGGTTAGCTCCCGAAGACGTCATGTGTTTAACTAAGGTAGCAATGAGGGTGTAAGCATGATGTATAAAATATTGGCAAGTAGAATTTACCTGTTACTTTAAGAGCTTCTGCAGTTTTGAGAACTCCCTGAATATTTTCTTGTGTTACATATGCTTCTCCTTTATAAATGAAGTCTAAAATTGCTTTCATTTCCACAAATTTTACATCCCTCATGAATATTATAGGGTGTGGTGTTGTATTGGGTCGCAGAATGGAGTTGAAATATCGACTGAAAAGAGTAAAGTTGAATGAAACAGATTTCCTCCAATGGTGATATGTTATATACCAGTTCAGATCCCTGTAACTACTTCCATAATAAATAATATGACATAGTTTAAAAACACAAACTTCATCATCTGCAGTAATAACAGTAAGTACTGCTTTGGTAGAGGGCACGCAGTCGTGCAGTTGGTTGAGGAACGGTGCTACAAGCCAGAAGGTCACGGGTTCAATTCCCCATGGTGTCATTGGAATTTTTCATTCACATGATCCTCCCAGCCTCACTACGGCCCTGGGGTTGACTCAGCCTCTAACAGAAATCAGTACCAGGAATATTTCCTGGGGGGTAAAGGCGACCGGTGCGTAGGGCTGACAACCTTACCACCTTCGTGTGCTGACTGTCTGGAAATCTGTGAGCCTCAGCCTCCTGGAACCCTCAGGGCCTGTCCAGGCCTGTAATGGGGATTGCTTTACCTTTTTTACCGCTCTGGTAACAGAACCAGAACATCCATTAATGCCAAAGTGGTCAGCACCACCCTCCTCTCATCCATCTCCCTGTTGGCCTTTGAAGTGGTAATTCTACAACAAGTTTTCCTGCTCTAATTATATACACAGTCCTTGTCTCTTCCACCCTACTTTTTGATGTGTCATAGCACACCTACATTTACCTATCCTAACAATACTTGATGACATGTATTAGAATAGGACTTGGAAAAAGTAAATCCTATAGGCTAGACGACAAGTTGGAAGAGGACATATTTTCTTCTTTGCCCCCACATTAATACTACCTCAAGGCCTCACTCTCGTATGAGGGTAACAGAGGTAGTCTGAACTTGATTTGTACTGTTGCGATAATAATAGTAAAGAAAATACACCATCGACCTCTATTAGTTCTTATAGTAACAGAGGTCACAAGTGTAAAGCTGTCAGAGTGAATTAGCCTATTCATATCATCTAAGAGTACTAACAAGATCTAATGCCCAACACAGCAGTATACAGCCTAGAAACGGGAATGTCATATTTACATTTCAGTTAGTAATAATTAAATATATTACGTGCATTGTACAATAAACAGAGGTACTTCATAATGTATAGAGACAAGTAACAAGAAAGGTACACTCACCTACTGGCACACAGGACAACACGGTGCGCTTTAAGAAGCTGTCCCTCCACAGCGATAGTGACATCCACAAAACTCTCAGTCTCAAGCAAGTTATCCAAGGAACCCAAAAGCTCCAGTTGACTGTTCCACTTCAGCCACAGATCTGTCATTATTCTGCAATAAATGAATGAATTTGGCATTAATGTAAGAAAATCACATTTTTGTAGGATGAATGTGAATACTGAAGTATGAGTGGTCGCCACCTACTTCAGACAGCTACCTTAACATGTACATCAGGGACTGAGGAACACCCAAAAAGCATGTGACAATGACTCGTCTTTAGCTGCAATTTAAGTAATACATTACTGATTTGGCAATCATCCCAGAAAGTGCACTTGTAGGAACTTGGCACCCATTAATTTATTTTACTCGAAACAAGGAAATGCAGCACACACAACCACCTGCTTTAACTAGTTCCCATGCTCTGTGCTTATGAAAAGTCACTGTTTGATGGATGCAGGCACTTAAAGTGCAATAATATGTCACAGTTCTGAATTTAAGCTGCTCCTTCCTTCAGTGCATATAATGAATGTAAAATGGAAGTGTGTGTGTATAGATAAGAATTTAAACATATGTGACATTGGTGGTCTACACGGTACAGTGTGAAGAAACCTCAGTTTAGTCTCTGATGGTTCACTTAAGGTCAGAACAAACAGTTAAAATACAAGGATCACACTGCCTTCATATTAATGGTCAAGCAATACAAAAACAATAAACACACTGGAAAAAGTGTGTTGTTATGTGGGTATAGTGGGTTGCAGGTAGCAGATGGCTGGAGATCGCAGGCAACCAGTCACAGGAGGTTGTGGGTGAACCCTTGATGAACTGGTGTGGTCCTGAAGAGTGGTGTTGGTACATGGCGCACAATGAAGGAGATGATTACTGCCAATTGCAGAGCTCCTCACATCAATATTTCATTTATCTTTACTTCATTTCATTATTGCAACATCACATTTCAAACTGCCTGAACTGTATTCCTCACTCACCAGCTCCCCTTTTAGTTACCAGTTGGTGACAGCTGGCGTCACTGTATAGCGTCTAACAAACATCCCTTTTCAGGGCCACACCAGTGGGAAGGTCCCTCCCATTCCTCCCTTGACTGGCTCACCACCCTCTCCAGCCATCCCTACCACCAACCACTACACGTATATAACGGCAAAATTTTTCCTGAGGTTATTCTTCTTGGCATGCTTCTCCCTGAAAATAAACGCAATACTATCCTTCGAAAAATCGGGAACAACTCACTCAACACAGCGTCACATCCTGGAATTCTCCAATCTTCAGATACATTCTAATGCCTAGCTTACCTTTAAAATGCGTTAATATTCTGGAATCTGTATGTCTCTTTACAGCTTAGGAAGAACGAGCTCCGGAAGCTGTCACTGCACGTATCTTATCAAAAATTCTCACCATGAACTAACACTCAACAACACTAGCACCACAACAGCAGGACCACCCTTGTCGCCTGACCTAAACAGCCACTGGCACGTAACTACAAGCTCTGCTTCTAAGATGTCGCCACATTGTCGTATACAACCGTTTCTTATCTATCTATCACCTAGACGACTCAATGCCGACGGATACTCCGTAGTGCAGCCCAAAATTCCCGTCCAGAATGTTAGCTATTTTTCGGCAGTATGTAATCCGTGACGATAGCGTAAATTGCAGTTGCGCTATAGTCCGATAAGTTGCGTTTATGTGGTACAAACGGCGTAAAAGAATATTAATGTAAGGTATGTTCGGCGTATTAAGCAGCATTGTCTAGATGGTGAATGGCATTAAGATTTCAATAGGATAGTACCATAACATAAACATAAAACGCTAAAGACTCAGATTCTCTTTTCTTGCCGAATGTGACCCCTCGTCACAACCGAACATATTACGATTACACCGCTGAAATCTAAAAATTACGCAGACTTTTGTTTTTCGACGACGTTCCGTGCAAAGCTGAAGGGAATATTTCTATAGAGTTCTTTTATCAAAAAAGTCAGTTGCGGTTAAACATACCTGGCGTGTATGGATGTTGTCTTTATAAACATTTGATTTAATATTATGTCGGTAATTGTTATTGAAGAAAATTACAATAAAATTATTTAACACAGAATATTAGCATTGGATTAAATGTTATATGGATAATTGTTACCAAAGAAAACCACGAAGACCGACATGAAAACCGACTGTCTCATAGAGAGGTCAATGGTTTCAATGAAAATCGTAGGGAATATACCGCAACATTACGTGCTCGGTTCCATTCAAGTTTGCATACTGACTTAATTTAATGGCTTATCTTCAGTACAGGTTTTAAAATGAGTTTACTCATCACTCCACGATTCTCCACAACCTGTAGCAAAAACAATATCTATTATGAATCTATTAAATATGTAGGCTGAATGTTCGCAACTAATCACTATAGCTTACATTCAACAGGTGCATCATGAAATAACTGACATTATTAACAGCTAATGCCAGTTTTCTTTCCCTCCTTTTTCTTTAAATTGAACAATAATACGTTACCAATGCGTATAACTGCCGAGCCGAGCGTAATGGGAGCGTACGTGTCACTGGTAAGAGAATCATTACGTCATAGCATTCAAATCGACTTTTCGTGGCCTACGTGATTGCAATTGCAATACAGACACGAATGCTCTAATCCGTGACACAGATCCCTCACGTATGACATTATCCATCGCTCGCGATACAGTTTAGGAACCGCAGCGAGTCGTCGTTTGTGTTGGAGTGGTGTGTTTTTGTTGTTGTGCCTGGCTGTGCGGTTTTCAAAATTTAGTGATGGCACAGAAGGGACCGAAGGTGTTATTGGGATTCGAGGATGAATGCATTACAGAAAAGCACAAATCGCTGGTCAGTTTCACCACAAATAAAATAGGAGGGAGGCCAGTAAGTATGTCTTTTTTGGGTCTGATCATCACGAGTGGTAGTAAATGTCACAGGTTTAGAAGTGGCAAAGTAATCCCATAACATTACAGAAAACAGCGGAACCCTGTAGACACATGTTTGCTGAATAAACATCGTCGTATGACGTTGAGAGGAGTACGGTATACGACAAAGCAAATATGAAATGAATTTGAAGTTAGTGTGTATTGCTGTTGGGGTATTTTATATCACATAAAACGGTAGTAATGACCAGTTGGTGTGCACAGAATTTTATGTACAAACTGCAACCCATGCGTTCACATATTCTGTAACAGAGTAATGTAAGCAGTAGCCATGTGACTAAGATATGTTGACAGTTATAGGCAGCTGTTTACTTTTAATATAGTGGGTTGTTGTCCAGTAACAGACTTTAAAATTATGATGTATAATCTCATACCTTTCCAATTTTTCAAGATAAACGAGGTAAATGCACAGTCTGTTTCTGAAGATGAACAAGATATCTATTTCTGGAACCATGCAGTGCTTTAAGTAATACATCACCTTCTAACATTGCCAGGTAGAGTGGCATATTCAGTAACTCACTTCAATTTTATCCTCACCACCTTCAAATATAACACCAATGCTTTAAGCAGACAGTTTCCATTGTGTGCCTTTGTTGTGAGACTTGGGCTTTTTGTGGCAATGACAAGAAGAATACTCGTTCTGGGATGTGATACAGTGCAGTCTTGAAAATGTTTACCAACAGTCCAGGGGAACTTATTGCATCCATGCTGTACCTCAAAGGTGGTAGGCAGTATGTTCCTCCAAATATTGGTTAATTTATACCAAAATACACATCTCAGAAGATAGTATTATTCAGTTCTTTGTTGTTTGCCTGACATGTACTTGAGCTTATGTCGCTTGTCATTTATTCAGCAATCACATTTTCGTTGTTATCTTAATAGTCAGTGTCCTGAATGTAGATTTTATGCATTGACCTCCTGTTTAGGTGTTTTTTAGGAAGTGAAACAATGCCTTATGTACATACCATCTGCCTCTGACCTGGTATTGTTGACTAAACCGTTGGTTGGATTCCATTAAATTTGTTATAAGAGTTTGTTACAAATTGTCAGAAACATGTGAGTTTCATGAAAATAGGCTTGGTGACAGTCATATGTTACATAAGGGCATAAGCGAATTTATATCCATGCTTTCCATCTTTCTCGACCATTTTTGGGTCAAAATTGGCGCTGCAAAAGTCAGATTTTACTTGAGGGTGTAAATTACTTGTTTTTCATATTTCCTGCATTTTTGGTCCAAAGCGATTATAATTTGGTACAAGAGGTGTCTACATAATGTATTGAATGACTGTGAGCTCAGTGGAAATTAGGACAGCAAAAGCAACTCAATACTTAGGGGGCATGAATGACTTGCTAGCGTTACGTTCCTCATTAATTGTCTGTTCTGGACAAAAAGTAGTGGAAGGTCTCTGCACGTAATACTGTTTTCTGAAAACTGGGGCAGGGATGACCATGCATCCTTATGCATGTAAGTTAAATGACAATTACAGGTGCATCGTGAAACCCTATGTCATTTTGAAAGTAAAGAATGCTTTGGTTAAGTCTGTGTACTGCATCACAGAATACACCATTTGCAGGCTTGTCAACTAGTTTGAGTGTTTCTATGAAAGTTTGTCCACAGAAATAAAAATAACACTTTGGCTCCTTTCATCATTGTTTGATCCCTTCTCTCTAGTATTACCATGTCATCTGTTATAACATTGAGTAATAATGTTATAGGCTGTCTCTCAGCCACACTGCTTTAAATGTAACAAACCATTCTGACTTATTACTATTTCATATTATGCATATGATACAACATCTTTGCCTCTCATCTTTCTTAAAAATCTTGAAATAGCAATTGGCAATTTGTAACTGCTCGCCATGCCATTTTGTTTTATGCCATGAGACCAGTCAGTTTACATAACTTTTTAACTGTATGGTTTAGTACATTAAGCACGACAAAGAATTATATTCCACTACATTGGCTTTGAGAAAGGGTGACTGTTACACATGTTAAGGCCGTTACGCAAATTCCAACTCGCACAGCATGTAGATCTAGCATACCAGCCCAGACAAATGCAATACCGACCTACCCACCCGTACATCACTTAATATCTTAGAGTTGGAGCTTGGAAAGAATCTCCAACAGTTTACTAAGTTAATGAACATGCTCTGACAACCTGTACCAACGAAAGAGATTGGTATTGGTACGGTGTTTGGCACAGTGTGGTGGAATTTTCTCCACACACATTACTTTCTGATTTTAACCATGACATTTGTAACAGTTGGATCACATTTTATAAATTCTTGTTGATTCCTCAGTATGTTTTGAAAAATAAGAATTGTGAACCTGAAGATGACCTAAACTGTCAAAGCATGTTTTTCTGTAAATAAACAGACGTAGTTGTGTTTGGACAGATTTTATCTTGACTCTATATAAATAACACAATTGGATGACATCCTTTAAAAAGATACATTTTAGGGTTTTTGTCAGGCCCTCCAGACAAGAAACAGGATGGTTTGTTAAGACAGGGGTGCACAAATTTTCCAAAAGTCTAGGAGCCACCTCAGAATTCTAGGCCCCAAATGGGTGACAGGAAGCAAGTTGTATACTGAGGACTCACAAATATCAGCAGGCATTATACAAAATCTAGTTGCCTGGGTGACCTGGCACACAGGATTTGTGCACCTCTGCATTAAGAAACAAGCCACAACCACTTTCTTCTACACCCTTCACAATTCATCATTCACAGTCATCCTGTCATTTGAAACTGTATAACCTGAACACATTAAAAAGTATAAGTCAGTGATTAAGAATTAGTCACATCTTTGTGTTTCAGTGTGTAATAAATAATTAACTATCTTAGTGTTTTTTATTTTAAAATTTTGCAGAAGAGCAGAAGTCACTTAAAACCTGCTGCTGTTTATGTTTCAGGACTGGCCTTTAGATGGAATTCCGCAGCCACTGTGCCGGTTGTGTGGTCTGTCCCTGCCATTGGTAGTACAGGTATATGCCCCCATGGAGAGTTCACCTTATCACAGAACCCTATACTTATTTGGGTGCATCAATCCAAATTGCTGGAACCAGAATGAAAGGTCAGTATGAAGACACAACTGCCAATTTCAGAGGGAAGAAATAGAAAATATGTGGTGACCCATGATGGAAAGTTGACACTTTACCTACATTCAGGTGAAGTCACTTGCTTTGAGAATAAAGACTAATCATTTTTTGTATGTTTAGTATGCAGGGAGTAATGAACATTTCAAGTTGTTAATGGAAATAAGCACACAATTGAAGCTGACTGTATTACAGGCTTTGATAAAGGAGTGAGTTCTTATGGCAATTGCTCAAACTGGCTATCACCTTCTCTTAGATAAATTTACTCCTTTGAAATTTGTAGTAAAGCAGTGACTTATTACAATAATTGCTCAAAATGTCTACCACCTTCTCTTGGGCAAGTTTACTGTTGTGTACTTTTTATTGAAGCAATAAATTAGTGCAGTGATTTCTTTGCACAAAAGATCGGAAATGGTCGAGGTACTGTGGTGCCCATCTTACTGTACTCTAATCATTACAGTAACTGTTTAGATTTGTAAGTTTGCTATTTACAGTTTACGTCATTATCATAATTACTATTAGTTCAGTGAGGACTGTCAAAAAATAAACTTGCTTTTCCTGCATATTTCCCTTAATAACATAAGACAACTGTACTTGTTCAATACTGTGAATAGGCAAATAAAATGGACTCGTTTATTTGAAACTTCGAGCGAATGACGTCTGCTGAATATAGGTGAAGGACTGGTTTCTGGTCATGGAAGATTCTGTACGTACAGCAAGACCTGCTTATAACATATATGTCTTGTTTATGTCTTTGTAATCCAGATTACCACTTAGAATTTTGTGCTACATATGTGCACCAAACTATTACCAAGCAGTTCATATTTTGAGAATGGTCAGGCTTCCCCCAGCAGGCTCCGCCCCCCCCCCCCCTTCCCCAAATTTGTGACAGGATATGTCTTCACAGATGAAGTCAGAAACCACAGTATGGAACAAAATTACCAGAACAGAAACACAGATCAGCAAAGCAGTAGTTGTATCAGTATGGGTGACTAAGAGAAACGTGTGAATCGGCACTTTAGTATTATCTTCTCAAAATATGAAGTTTGGACATTTCAGGGGACGTTCTTTTCTCTTTATTCCATATTGCTTTAAATGCTGCTTGTACTGCGCAAAGACGGGAATTTTTAATAGATGTTTTGAAATTTAATTTGTCACGTGATCTGGTTTTGTACAGCTGGGTGTGTATCCGTAGTCAAACCCTTGAGACTGGCAGCAACACCTCGAACACCACAGTGAATACATTGAGCACTTCTGAGTGGTGCACTGATGCTGACGACTGGGAGGATGACAACAATGGTAACAACAGTGAAGAGAATGGGAATGTAATTGGGCGAATTGAAAGCTACTTCTCAGATGAAGAAGACGAGACAGAAGAGTATGAAGATGATGTCCAAGTACAGCTCGGGAATCTGAGTGTGGATGAGCGGAATGCAAACTGGGAAGGAGGCAGGCTGGTTACTGCTGGGGCTGGGGCCGGGGCCGGGGCTGTTGGGAGACTGCACTCACCTTCTGCAACAGCAGAAATTGAGGGAGATGAAAGTGAGGTGGTGAGTGTCAACCCCTTTGGAATGGTTCACCTCACATATTTGGTATAGAATCTGCCCAATTAGAAATGGCTGTTCATCCTACAGTAAGGAAGCTTGTTGCTGTGTGTCTGTGGGGTGGTTGCCTGTATATGTTCATCTCTGTGACTGGTTGGCCAATTCACTGACCTTCATATACCAGAATTTAGGGAAACTGTGTGGCAGTATGTATTTATTGTGGTGGTAATTTTCTTTTTGGTATGGTAAAATCATCATCATCTTTGTTGTCGTCGTCATCATCATCATCATCATCATCATCATTCCTCTGCCAGGATTTGGATCTTTGAATTCCATTCTGTGATTCAAAAGTTAAATTTATGTTTCCATTTACTCCTGTTGTCTTACAGAATCTGTGTCTCTTTCACCTTGCTGCATGTGAGTATATAGTTCTAGAAATCCTTTCCTCTTGGGGGTGATTCTCATTATACATGGGTTGTTTTCATCAAATTATGTGCATGTGTTGGAAATTCATAAAATGGGAAATGTGTGACACGTAATAATACGTATTCGGATTCTGAAGATGAAATAATACAGTAAAACACTTACTTTCCATATATATCAGGACACAGGCATAGCAAATAATTATGTAAAACACAAAACATAAATAAAAAATAAAACAGTGTGTCGACTACAAATGAATCGTAACCGCGAATGGGGATAGAGGAGCTGGGACAGCAGTCAGTACAGTGACTGGGCCATGCGCTGGACAGTTAAGGAATCATGGTTCAGTTCCTGGAAAGCAGTATGATATTCTTCTGTTTGCCAGAGTGTCCAGATTGGCACTGGTGCTCACCCAGCGTCCTGCTCATCAGGTAACAGGAGCACTTTTACTGAGACTACAGTGGCTGGGGCGTAAAGCTGATCACTCAAGTCTGTCTAGTGCTGAGGTTGAGATTTTATGGAGCTATACCTCCATTCTACAATATGCCTTCATGATGTTGTGCTTAATTAAGCACAAGAACAGCTTTATGACTGGGGCTGGATATTACTCAAGGCTGCCATCTGGAAGAGTTCTTGGGCAAGAGTCATCAGTGTAGGATGACTTGCATGGTGCAGGTAACAGCGGATGGATGAACACAATTGTAGAACTGTGAAAATGTGGGTAACAAAAGCTTGTCTTATGAGTTGCTTGTGTGCTTTGTGTTCAGAGTTCTTTTACAGATTGCATGCATGCGTGTGTGAGGAGGAGCGCAGACGTGTGTGTATGTGTGTGTGGGCGCGCATGTGCGTGTGCATGTGCACACATGTGCATTTTACCCCCATTACTAACTTCAGTTTTGTGCAAAGATGAACAAGTTTTGACACGTACCATGCATAAACATAGTGCTTCCCTTTAATGGCATCCCCAATGACGCAGTTGCCCATTCTTTGTGTTTTTATATGGAGTTTTTTTCTTCTTGTCCATCATCAGAACAATTTCATCATTAGAGAAGGTCAGAAGTCGTTGCCCTTAGGCATTATTAATTATTGTGTAACATTAAATGAACAAATTCTTTCAATCCACAGGTAAGCATTGATACTCCAACAGCACCACAGCGTGATTTAACTGCCTTGCTGCAGGAGGTGGCCCCTTTGCCCATGGAACTCCGTGGTACAAATGTCACTGATGGTAAAAGGCAGCGTTATGCATTACCAACTGGACCACCCCAGTTTGCTTCTTCATTTATTAGTGTGGGTGAAGAAGAGCTGCCCAGTTCTCCCACTATTACACCAATTTCTGAGCATGTGCGTGAGTTGCTGCAGGAGTACCAGCAGAACAGCGATGAAGGAATGAACATGCTGAGTCCAGAGCAAGAGAAAAGTATGGCACAGGATCAAGGAGAACATGTTACACAGGAGAAGTATGAGAAGAGTATTCCCACACATGGGGACAGGATGTTTCATCATTTTGTGTCACGGATACAGAAGCATCCTGGACAGATCCTCAGGTGAGCCACACTCTGATGATGATTACTTGCTGTCTGACAAATAGAGGTAGGACGTTGAAAGGACATTGTTTTCCACTCATTTTGGGAAGAGTCCTTTTTCCTATTGCCAAGGCATATAATGATTTTGCAGCAAATACATGCAGGTAAGATTTTTTTCTAATAATTATAAAAATGTGGTTTATGTGGCATAATTTTCACCTCATTATTTCCCACTACACAGAATGCAGTTTTAAAAGTATTCTAAATTCTGAACTGCAGTGCAGGGCCATGATACTACAAGCAGCTACTGACAGGGTTTGTAATTACAATTTTAGGAACTGTAACATGTGTGTTTCTTGAGGTGGATGTTTTGAATTATAGTATCAGAGAAAGAAATTACTGTTGTTCAGTGTGAATTTGGATTGCTGTTTGAGGTTTAAAGGGATCTACAGAGTGTGAGGTTGTAGGTTGTCACAGTGCTGTTTCCTGTAATTCAAGTGTTCTGGGATGTTGCATGACATGGAGTAGTAAGTAGCTTCTGATGTTTCGTAGGATCATAGTCCCTTTATCGTAGGGGTCAAGTGGTCCAAGAAGAGTCCACTTGAGCTGTTTGACCCTGAAGATAGAAGTGCTGTGTTCCTTTGCAAGGTCAGCAACTACATACCACTCTGCATGGCGCAACATCCTAGAAGACTCAAATCTTCAGATCCACACAGCCATGTTCACACGCTATTGAAGTGTAACTGCAGCCACCATACTGAATCGTAATTATGATAGCTGTTAGTTACCGTTAACTGATTAATCCATGTAAGTATGAAACACCACTGAGTATTCAGCCAGTCTGATATTTCTTATTTGCATATGCAGCATTACAGTCTAGTCACAGTGAGCTGGATTAACATTAAATTCAAAATTATTTGAGACTGGTGGAAAGAATTGCCAAGATCAGGAAACTGGAGACTGAATACGGGTAATTCTGACGAGTGAAGTAAAAGAAACACATTCACACAGTATTTTGTAACAGACTTTCTAGTGATAATACGTAAGATCTTCATCATAACATGCAAAAAAAAAAGAGCTACTTACAGTGTTTAATATTTGGTTTTACAGGAACAGTATGTCAGATTTTCATGACAGTGTGCTCATAGTGAACTGTTGCTTTGTTGCTACAAAAATTTACATACAGTCTTTTGTTTAATCACATTGGCTAACTGCCGCCCTGTAAGCCTGCTAACTGGTCAGTGTGGGATGTTTGTGAATTTTCTAATCATCCATTCTTGCCTTTGCACACAATAACAATGAAATCTCCTTCAGCTTTATAATTAAGCAATTTAATTTATGTTCACTCTGCCAGAATTGAGTTACGCAGGAAAAATGTGCGTTGTACAGATCTCTAGTACTGTGTATAACTGGTGTAAGCAAGTGTCAGTTAGTCCTCGCACTGTGGGTTCAATAGTTCCTGCATTTCTTTTTGGCATATTATTGCTCATTGTTTTATGGACATAGCTAAATTCATGTCAAAAGTGAATGTTTGTCCTTGTAAAAATAATTTCCTCAGTTGCTGTCTGGCTACTGTACTCCAGTAAATAGACAACACATGAAGGAGACTATTTACAATTTTGGGTTAGGTTTATAAAATGAACTGCATATAAAACATCTGGAGCAGCTCAGTTGCTGTAGTGACTCAGCTGTGGGCTGGAGAGCTGAGGAATTGTGGTTCAGTTCGTGGCTAGTATAAGATTTTTTATTCCCCTAAACATCCAAATCGGCTCCAGGGCCCACCCTGTGGGTACTGGGGGACTCTTACCCATGGGTTAAAGCATCCAGGGCTTGAAACTGACCACTCCCATCTGTTGGTGAGGGTAAGAATGTGTGTAGCTATATTGTCTTTTCGCTATATGCTGCCTAATTATGCACAGGGACAGCTCTACAATTATTTGTATATACTGTTGCTGTTTAACTGCTGATCATCTAAAGCATGTATTAGCACTAATGGACCTGGTTAATCAGAGCAGTCTACCAGTTGTGTGTTTATGTATTATTTCAGTTTTGTGGTTTGATTCCAGGTATTCCTATGAGGGTGGAGTGCCGTTGCTGCTGTATCCGGCCCAGGATTTTCCTGTCACATGTGTTCATTGTCATAACAAGATGTTTTTTGAAATTCAAGTTCTTCCCACACTTATTCCCAAGTTGCGATTATTAGGCCCAGGTGGGGAAGGTGTACATCTTGAATTTGGAACGGTTTTAGTGTTCACTTGCCGAAAGAGTTGCTGGACCACTACAGACACTTGGCGAGAAGAAAAAGTAGTAGTCCAAGCTGAAAAAATCTAAATAACAGAACTTAGTTATGAATGGCTATGTCCAGATAGTGCATGATCCCGTTATGTCCTGATGCCTTTGTCTTTCTTCAAACCTTCCATTTGATTGTACCCAAATGATGTATGTTGTAGTACATATTAATGTAATTTAGTGTATAGAATTTTGGCCAGTGACTTTTTAACTCTTTCATTACTGATGAAGAAAAACTTGTCAGTCTGCTGTGTGTTATTACTCAGTTTTTCAGAATTTCTGTGGCAGTGTGGTGTTTCATCAGCGCACTGTAAGTACATTTTTCCCACTGTTAACACTTTACTGTAGTGCAAACATTGTGGTGCAGCACTCTTTGTATTTGGCAAAACATTTCCAGGCATAACACACAGTGTGTGGTTTTCCTTGTGTTAGAACTCTTGCATGTGTACCACATGGCATGTTTTGCTTTGCAGTACTACTGTTACATCCACAACAAGCAACACACTTTTTTGTGTGATGTGAACTGTTATGTACATGAAACATGGAGTGTCTGTGGATCAGAACTCATACACTTCTGACCAACGTTTCCTCTAATTTTTTTTTACAGCTGTGCAGACCTGCTGTTGCTCTGAGCAGAAAATTTTTACATGACCTGGCGACTGTGGAGCACTTTAAAAGTTTTTTGTAATATACATGATAAGAATATTTAAATGAAAACTGAAAAATTCCAGCTGTGCAGCAACAATTCAGTGTGCGTGGGAGCATTTCAGGTACTGCGCAACCGCACACCTGTACAGCTTAGAGGGAACATTGCTTCTGACACACAGTATGATATTTATGTGTCAGATCTGTTACAGCCACAGTGCACAGGGTTCTGTATGTGTCAGAACTGTCACACGTATAAAACATGACAGATCTGTTACATCCCTAGCATGTGGCCTTCTGTTCAACACATCAAGACTCTTGCACTCATAACGAACAATGGGTAAATATGTTTTAGTTAGTTGCAACAATTGTTATCTTGGTGAGTAGAGTTATTCTCTTTTATTGTTTGAATAGCGCAGAATGATAGTTCTCCAAAAAACATTTGCTGTCGCCAGGATCAGAAACAAATATGTTTTGTGACCAGTTTTTGTTTTGAATAATATGTTAATGTAAATACTCAAAATAACTGAGGCGATTCAATCATTGTATATGTAAAAGGCATTTAAATATTGAGTATTGTAGTTTTACTTGAGTATCTCTTGCCATGAGCATAGGTTATGTAAATATTTTAGTGGAGAACCAGGCATCAGTTTCATTATGGCTTTTCCTCCAGCATGGTAGTCCCTAATTTGTTCCTTGATTTAATGGGTGTCAAGATGTTGTATATATCTAGAGTCATAATGAGTCTGTTGGTAGGCCAGAGCTCTGCAGAGATGTTAGAGGACAAAATGTCTGGCTGAGGACTTTGTGACAGTTTCTTTTTGTTGATCAGGTGTGTCTTTACTTTTCTGTCTTCAAGTACTTTATTACTTTGTGGGTTGCAGTATGTAGGTGTAAAGCATCTCCAGTAGTTTAACCAAATTATTTGTAGTATTTCTTGCTGTTTGTGAGACCCTGATGTTTTCTGATTTCAGTGAGTTGAACAGTCAAATTTGATTTATAACGTGTCTGACTTATCACACTTGTTGTCTGTGTCACACATTTTCAAGTTGGTAACAGTTTCATAAACTCTTTAAAATGATGATAATTTTTTACATTTATTTTTCTTCCCAGCAGCCAGCTTTATAAATATATAGCTATTTATTTATTTATTTATTTATTTATTTATTTAGGGATCGACAAGGATATTCAAAAAGTGTACAGTCTCAATAATAAGCAAACACAGTGACATATGCCATGTTCTCAAACCAAGAAAATGGA
>BLKM01000919.1:39269-68346 GCA_013340265.1 Coptotermes formosanus
TATACAAGTGACAGTAAACTCTTGTGTTACAATATATGTATAAGCTTTAAATTTTTTAAATCCTTACTGAAAATTAAATTCCCTTGCTGTGCGCCAGGGTTGCAAATGTTGAAAGGGGCTTCTTGACAAGAAATTGTGTTTTGTGTTCAGCTGTTTGTACAGACAACATCGGTGACATTTATGCAACATGAGCTCTGTAGATGCTACAGGACAGACCCATCCCCCCCCCCCCCCCCAAAAAACTCCTGATACAAAAATTCAACATTTTACATAATCCTGAAGCAGTTAATTCCAGTTTGGATCCTGCCAGCCTTTTTCTTTTAAGACACATTTTAATATTGTCATCCTGATTCTTCTTCCATCTTGTAACTGGCCATTTCCAAGAATTGTTGTTATTCCCAGACCATCCTAACCTTAATTTTCCAGTCACAAGAATATTACATGAGCTGCAGCCATTCAAAGGCTCCATACAAGATTTGAGGTCTTTGCTATGGTGATTAGGTTTAAATTAACGTACCAACACATTTTGTATGCCACATTATGTATATGTACATATATTATCAGTTACAAACATAGTGATGGCAAAAAAAATTCATTGTTATGTCTGTCAAATTTAACTTCCTCCAAATTCATAAAGATGGGTCATTGTTCAAATGCTTATCAGTTTCTGATCTTTTCTAGTGATACCTTATAAATATAAATTGAAGTGTCTTATAGAAGGTAGGCATTATGCACTGTTTCCAGGGCTTAATATTTTGTCAAGTGACACACATAGTTCTTCAAAATAGCCAGAAAATATTTGACGCACTTGTTCCATGGCAGTTGGTGTAAAAATATGCTGATGGTTTAAGTTATGTGTTTAAGATGATGTCCTGTACATTTAGCCTAATTGAAAAATTGTCTTGGTGATGGTGTTGGGTGTGGGGAGTCATTGTGATCCATAATAAGTGTTCAAAGGCATATTGTGTTTAGTAAGACAGTTTGAAGCATTGCCAAGCAGTGTATGGTGCATTTATTAATGGTTCTTAGCACATTCTCTTTATATTCCAAAGTACTTCAATTAAGTCAAAGTAGGCTAGCAGTAGTTGTCTGACAAAGAGTTCATGCTCTGAACATGTGTCACAAAAATTGTTGATCACAAAGAACAGGACCGTAAATGTGTATTGAAGATTTAATTTTATGTTGGTGTAAGAGCAGTCTGCATTTGCCGTAGAATAAACTGAAATTACAGTTTTGCAGAGGAATTTGGAATGCTGCTGAAAAAAAGTACTCCAAGAATAAGTCTGAACTGCTTTGAGCAGACTCGTTTCTCAAAAATGTGGCTGTGCTATTCGAAAAATCTCCCTCCTCATGTGGAACAGAGGTTAACGAATGTCCACTATTAGGCTCTAACATTATGTTGGGATGAAACCAAATTCAATATGGATACATCATTCAACAAGTTAGGAAACATACACATGGCGTAACAAGCCTGGCATATTCGCAACTTTTTGCTAAGGCCGCAAACGTGCGGAAGAAGTGCATTGGATATAAAATGTATATTGGGTTTTTTCAGCAACTTTTATCCCAGCCATTTTCACTCTGATATTCAGCGAGTTAGACTCCAGGGGCGCGCAGGAAGGGCACATGAAGGTTGTCAGGCATAAACGAAACACCAAAAGTACAGGCATGTAGATGGGTTGTCACCATGCCGCACGGCAACATTTACACATGCAAACACAGATGTAATCCGTGTACATAATTTGTAGTGCTGTGACGTGCATTCATCTAAATAACTCCATGGAGCAGGTGCCTTCTTGAGAAGCTGACAGTTTCTCAGCTGGTCAAGAAATTCCCTGCATTTTGTGGAACCCGGAGGTTTATTATCGTATTCACAAGAGCCCGCCACCTACCCCTATTCTGAGCCAGCTCAATGCAGTCCATGCTCCCCATGCCACTTCTTGAAGTTCCATTTTAATATTATCCATCTATGCCTGGGTCTCCCAAGTGGTCGCCTTCCCTCAGGTCTCCCCACCAAAATCCTGTATACACCTCTCTTTTCCCCCATACGTGCTACATGCCCCGCCCATCTCATTCTTCTCAATTTGATTACCCGAATAACATTTGGTGATGAGTACAGGTCATTAAGTTCCTCGTTATGTGGTCTTCTCCAATCCCCCGTCGCCTCGTCCCTCTTAGGCCCAAATATCCTCCTCAGCACCCTATTCTCGAACACCCTCAGTGCATCCATCACGCGCTGTATCTGAGAACCTAGTAGTGGTGGCCTTGAAGCATGGATATGGAAATTCGTCTTGGAAAGAAAACGCCGAGGAACTTATAGACTTTCGTGTTTCGAGAATTGGCTACAGGATACCCAAAGCCCAATCTCGGAGGTCACTGTCTGAGAAAACGAAATTAGCGCAGTTGCTAGGATGCGGAGGAAACAAGAAGCTTGTGAATTTGGCGTGAAATTATACGACTGGACATTCAAGGAACGTGGTTCGACTCCCGCTAGGTGCAAGAGATTTGTAGTTTCTCGAAGCCGTCCGGACCGCCTCTGGGGCCCATCCAGGCTCCTACTGAATGGTTGCCGGGGATGAAGCGGCAGGGGCGTGAAATTAACAGCTCAACCGCATCTAGTGCCGAGGTTAAGAATGAGTGGAGCTATATTTCTGCTCTCCCCCCCCCCCCCCCCCCGTATGTCTTCATGGCGTGAAGTGTAGCTGTGGAACTTGACATGCTCGTGTGAAATGAGAAGGTGAAAAACTACCGCTGAGAGTAAACAAGCGCAGGGCACATGCACAGGGAAGTAGAGATTAATACGTCCCAGTAAAATTATAGGTAGCGCGGCAAGGATAAAAATGAAATTTGTCCAAAATTGTGTTGGGAAGCAGGCGCGCACCTAGAATTTTTCCTTTGCGGGGGGGGGGGGGGTGACCCTTAGGCTATATAAAATTTATGTTTGATTTTAGCAATTATGTTATAAAAATCATGTAAGTTCAACATAACGCTGCCTGCAACTGCATTTATATACATACGAATATAACTACATGTTCCGTGACTCAATCACAGTGTCCTGTCTTCTTGTTTTTTTTTAATTTTATCAATTTACTTTTCAAAATTATAATGTACTAGTCATCAGCCGATTTCAGTGGCTGATTTCGGCTGAAGGGGAAATCGCGTAAAACGTTTCATACCATAACATCTACAAAATCTGTGTTTTTTAATTTTCAGTTTTAGGCGGTGTGGGGGGGGGGGGCTGCATCCCGGCAGCCCCCCCTCCCCCCGCCCTTGGGTGCGCCCTTATTGGTAAGAATGGCTGCGGGACATGACGTGAGTTCGAGGCGTAGGGGTTATAAGTGTATGCTAAGGTAATTGTAGGATTTTGTCAGACTGGTATAACATAGGGAAATTCTGCACAGTTCGGTTACTGAGATCTGCTGCATGCCGCGTATCTAATAGGGTTAATTATTTTAGTACCCTGCTGTCATAAATAAAGGTGTTAATTGCATGTTTATTAGTTACAGAACCTACGCAGTTCTAAAGTAGTTGGAGACTCTGTCAGAATGTTGAAAGTGTGAATCGTTTTAGTATTATGTTGCACAACAGCCCAAATCAGGCCCAGGCCGCCTTCTTTTGGAGGTTTCTAGATCACACCACACTCGGTAGGACTCCTCTGGATGAGCGATCAGTCCGTAGCAGAGACCTGTACCTGACAACACACAAACACTCACAACAGACAAACATCCATGCCACCGGTGGGATTTTTTTCTCGTCCTGTTTGTTCCGTTGATCTGTTTTGTACCTCTGAATCCTTCCCGCATTCTTAATGTCATTTATGTCCCATATTATTGTCCTTATACAACAAACACAATACAAACATCCATGCCCCCGGTGGGATTCGAACTCGCAATCCCAGCAAGCGTTCGGCCGAAGGCCCACGCCTTAAACTGCGCGGCCACTGGGCTCGGCAAGTATGAATCTTAACATTTCGAATTAACTGTCACTCATGCTGAGCTAATATAAGCAACGGAAGGGTATTACCAGTGGTTATGAGAAAATCTATTACACCTAACAAGAAGTCCGTTTTATCGAGAAAACTTGTTTACTTGGTGGGTCATTATCCAAATAGTTCGGTACGTTTTACTTGATGGGGGTCAGGGTTCCTGTAAATTGTCCTCTAAGTACTTTCCTGGGCAGTTCTGCGTCTAGGCGTACCCGATAAGCCGTTTATCTGGACCAGGGAACAAATTAGAAAAGAGTAGGAACAAGTGTACTTACTCTGCCGTGTAAACGCTTGCGGAATGCCACTTTTGTTTGCTTCTTACATAACGTCCGTGTTACGTTGGTTCCTGTCACCACGGCATGGCGCGTGCTCGGGTTGCAGATGGAGGAACGGCCTCCAGTTATGGAGGGTAGCTGCGAATACATTGAATAAGCAGTCGCGGAAAGCCGACCTGGGGTGGTCCTCCAGCTTGGGCGTTAGGCGAGGTGCTAATAACTCCTTACTGTAAACAATTATGATGTTACGAAACATATGGACAAGCCTCGGACCAGGACCGATTCTTTGGTACGACCCCAGCTATGGAAAAGGGATGTGAGTTTTGGAACATGGAATATAAGAAGCCTGTATAGATGGATCTTCAAGAAGGGGGATGGGGGGGGGGGGCATGGACTAGATTGAGCTGGCTCAGGATAGGGACAGGTGGCGGGCTCTTGTGAATGCGGTAATGAAGCTCTGCATTCCATAAAATGCGGGGTATTTCTTGACTAGCTGAGAAACTGTTAGCTTCTCAAGAAGTCCTCTGCTCCATGGAGTTAGTTAGTTCTTACATAACGTTTCACACTGGCTGCGATTTGCTTTACCATAAACGAACCTGATGATAAACATAATGATTAATGTGCATGTCATAATCCGAAGCCCATAAAATCCCATACGCCCATAGGAGGCTTATGGAAATATTGTATCACACAAATTCCTTGTTTCGTTAATTTCTCTTGAGTTTGACCCAAGTGTGATGTCACTTCGAAGCAGAAATTTTTGATGCTCCACGTAGAGTAATAGGCGCAATAAGCCCATGAGTCTATAATTTTTTCGGGCCGTTTATATAAGCCTAGTTTACGCTGCATAGGAAAGCCATTTTTGTCCCAAGTATGCATATTTTGTCTCGAAAACTGTTTATTGGATGTCAGTTAAAAAGCTGTTACAAAGGCCCACATGCTACATTAAACTATTTACGACATCCTACAGGATTACATTTTTGGTCTACACGCTTTTGTTCGTTAGTTTTGTTTACGGTAGGTTTGTGTTTGCACTAATGAAGAATAAGAGAAATAACGGGTGGAATATTAGAGTTTTATTTGTTTAAAAATTTGAAACTTCCGTTTGGAGGCTTTCCTGCTTGCTGCTGCACTGTCATAAATCTTTCTTGTCACTTCATCCCAATATATTTAGCTCTCTTGACTGATGTTTGCTTATATGACCTACAGTAATGTTGTTGGAAAGTGAAGTTAACCACCATGACTACCACGCCAGGAAGGAGTATCCGGCATGATGGTAAGATTTACACTTTCTTGGTGTCGAAATTAGATGACAAAGCCTTCGACTTCATTTTCCGGTCGCTTTACCACTGACAAGAGATCTGGATGCACCACACTGCCCTTCTGGGTTTCATCCTGAATATAAAATAGCCGTGTAGATATCTCTACAATTATTTTCTGGCGAACTATTAAATTAGTAAACAAGAGAATCTGTTGCTCTTTATGAAAAGGCTTAGTTGTTTTTGTACGCATACGTTCTGGGTAACCTCATAAATATGTGTATTAAGGGTACGTGCACAGCCGTATAAGACAGCGGTGATTCGCTTACATTGCTTTATTTTTTGTCTCCGAGTTTTAATGTTCACGAGAAAACATAAAATTGCATGAGTTTTGTGTAACAATGTTTAGGTAAAAAGTACGTTCATTATATCTTCTGAGCATAACAAAACTTCGAGCTATTCGAACAGTTGCGCGCCCAGTTTTCAGAGTATCTTCCGCTAGATGTCGGTAATTGTACGGACCGTCAGAGTTCCTAAGGGAAGGTAACACTAGCGCAGCTGTCGTACTCCACGTTACTAAACACAGACGGGAACAATGGGGCGGCCGCTAGATATATGATAACGTGCGATGTGAAAGTAGGTATGGTTCTTTGCAGTGTTTATCACATTTATGTGATATAAGTATTTAAACCAGATTATCAAGCCTCGAGAGGACACTTTACGATTATGGATAATAGGACATGCGTGTAAATATATTAGAATTTTAATTTTTTCAGGACCACGCATAAAGCCAGACGGTCGTAATGTCAGATTTTACGTTTTTCGGAAATTAATATGTGTATCTAGTAATATAAGAAAATATTTAAATACATTCTGAGGAAATGCAGTGTTATTTTAATATTAAAGTAGTAGGTTAATGTCAGCCTGCACAGCATGTTAGTTCTACTAGAGTATTTTAAAGGATGAAGCGAGCCGTACAAAGTTCGTGTTTTTAACTTTCATAGTTGAGTTAAAGGTATAGCATGCACCCAAATGCCACAGTCAAAACATAAGAAGACGGCGGGGTCAGATTCACGTAATTTGTTTTCTTTTTGTGGTCGGAAAATTTTCAATAATTGCGGCAACATATTAAAACATCTGTTCTGGCTAGGTTGTAAATTAATATTATTTTATTAGAATAATTATACCAGCTCTTTGTTTTTTTAACTTTCTGTTGAAATGATTTATCGCTAATGCATTTGAGAAAAGAAAAAGGTTTTCGATACCCGTACTGAGTGTTCACACTTTTACGTGGAAAGGACGGGAAGTCTAGAAAAAATACGGCGGTATTCATCACAACACTACCAAATTGATTTCGTGCAGAGCTGCAGTGCAAACGTGTGCCTGCTTTGTTATGTGTCCTCTCTTCAACATGCTATTAACGTTACGATATTAAAAACTATTGGCCCACCGGAGTTGTAAACCGAACCAGATTGTCGATATTTTCATTTGTTTAGATTTGATTTCGATTAATTCAGGTATTATTAAAGGCCATGTAAAACAATCTCCAAAATTGGAGAGGAATGTGTACGTGTGCCTTTTCATTTTCTACATTCTGATAAGAGTACTAGTTTAGCGTAACGGTTATTGAACGATTTCAGCATGGCTGCCAAACCGGCTGCTGCCGAACCCGCTACGGAAAGCACTGCATGTGCAGGCTCGTATACCACTCAGGCGTTCCGTCTGTGCGGATGCGCGGAGATATCTTGCCAGTGATGGTCAGCTGTGATGGGAAAGGTCTCCGGAAATGCGCCTTAGGCATGTAACTCTGAATTTCAGGGATACGCTACGGCATCACAATGTACGTGTACGGTTCCGAGATCACGTAGACAAGTAATATGTGTGTGCCTAGTGTAAATTCACGGTGAAAATCTGGCGTGAACGGTGCCGCGGTGGGTCTGGGATCATGGCGTCGGTCTCAGCCGAGACCCCAGCCGGCCACGGGCACAGCTTCAGCAAGAAAACGTTCCACAAACCCACCTACTGTCATCACTGCAGCGACATGCTCTGGGGGCTTATACAGCAGGGGTACATCTGCGAAGGTAAATGCATTTTTTATTGACATGTATAAGAATGGCGTGTGTGTGTGTGGTTCTTCACGCGGGTAGGTGGGGGGGGGGGGTGAAGTATTGGGGATCGCCGCTGCAGCCGAGGCCCGGGCTGTTTTGTTCCCCGACAGCATCCAGTTGACCCCCCCACTCTACCTTTCGCTCACGGGATGGACTGTACAGCTTTCTCGGATTGTCACTTCCTGGATGTCAGTAAAATCTTATGAATTTAATCTGAATTGTTATGTTTTGTTTTTATTTCGAGATGGTGTTGTGCGATATTAAAATTTGTTAATGGCAGTGGAGGGAGGGGCTTCTGTTTGGGACCTCTTCCACACCGACTATCTAGATACTCTAGAATTTTGTGATCGGAAAGTGACCCTGTCATATATGTTTTACAATTTATCAGAAGCGATTGATTTTCCACAGCGAAGTCTGCGAATGACGTTTCTCATGACGTACCACCTACTGTTAACAGCTGACTGAGTCAGGATTTTAAAGTTTGCGTTTAGGATTTTTAAATATCATTTAGTTGGTTTTCGTTATCTTTACGGTAAAACACATTAGTTACTGTTTCTTGACTGAAATAGGCCTATACGTATGTGGATTAATTTGTTTCTAACTTCGTCAGTAAGAGGGTGTTACTCTTTATTTGAGTCACTTCTGAGTCTGTATCTTATAACTTATACAAATAGGAAAACATTTTTCACCGTTAGTATGTTATCCTTAACGCTTGTAATTGTGTTCTCAAAAGTGACTGTTTCGTTCATGTGTTGGAGAGTGGGTCAAGTCTGCTAACTAGTGCAGCATGCGTAATAAACTTGCCACTGATCCATGAATGAACCCATGTATGTGTTGTGAAAATATCGGAACAAACTACTTCCGAAAAGGGATGAATTTGCGAGACTATATTTCCACTCGAAACCGAATTTCTGACCGTGTTTATTAATCATTATTTCGCAAATTAATGTGTTCCAATATAATAGAAAGATAACGTGCCCGTCATTACTTCAGTTGCATGATAATAAATGGCGGGGCGTCGTAGTGTTTGAAAGAGAACACTGGCTGTCACACAATCTCCGAGTCGCCATCACATGCAGCCGTATGTGTGAGGATTTGGTTACGTTGCGTGTTAATGAGAAGAAAGGTGTGCCGCTGCCTTGGGACAGTTTTATTACGTGAATGTAAATACGTGTACAAACTACACACGCAAAGATGTTTGAAAGAGAACACTGGCTGTCACACAGTCTCCGAGTCGCCATCACATGCAACCGTATGTGTGAGGATTCGGTTACGTTGCGTGTTAATGAGAAGAAAGGTGTGCCGCTGCCTTGGGACAGTTTTATTGCCTGAATGTAAATACATGTACAAACTACACACGGAAAGATACTTTGTTGAGTTCTGCAGGTAGAGATATGTTTAAACTGCAGACGTGTCATTTAGTGTACTCAAGTAAACCAGCTGATATGATGACCTTCAGCTGAGGTTCAGTGAAACGGCCTTGCGGGAATAAATACGAATTGCTCGTTAGCAATAAAGTGGTGATGAATGTGATTAACCAGCCAATTATGCAGGAAAGTCTTCTTGAGAAGTTAATAGATGTTGAGGTAGTCTAGAAGTTCTCATATAGGGTCAGTTCATAAATCTGCGTTTGGTCTCATTGTGCCTTGTTTTTAGGAGAAATAATAAGATGGCGAAGCGATGTTGGTTATGATTACTGCATTACTGTGACGCTTACTGATTGATCCTTAGACTATTTAACGGTTTTTTTACTAGTGTAATGTTGGCTGTATGGCGTTGACAGACATAGCACAACAGGTAAAGCTAAATTGGTAGGTACATTCGCGAAACGATTATAGGCAGTTATCACCACCACCACCTTTCCTCCTTTGTTTGCGGATTGGGCACGCCGATGTGTTTGTTAGGTGGTTCACGTGTGCTTCCTTATCAGCTTGGGCTATAGGATTGTGTAGGCCTGTGGAGTAATTACGTGTTGAAAATTCGTGTCTTCTGGAATGTTACGTCATGTGTGGTACATAGTTATCCACGTTTCGAAGGAGTGTAGTACCTTCATCTTCACGGCCAAGTAGTCAAGTACCCTGAAGATGGAGGCACTATTTTCCTCCGAAACGTCGGTAACTATTTACAAGTCCATGCCGCGTGACATCTCAAAAGACTCGACTCTTTCTCAGCACCGTTGTGTGCGAACCTCAGATCTTGCATACTTATGTCGTATGGTGTAAAAAAGACTCATTTGGACTTAGGGCTGTTCGTTTTCTGCCCCTGCACACTAGTATGTGGATTTAGAATGAAGGGAAGACTCCTGTGGGCTGTATCAATTTGACCACCCGTATGTAGGCAGAGTTATGGGTGGGGGAAGGGGCCACATACTGCTCTTGGCCGGAAGATAGAGTTGTCCCATGCTATAGTTGAATCGGTTAGTTGGTAAAGGGGTAAATGTAGACGTTCAAGTTGTCCCTGTACACGCCACGAAGGCATATATGGGGAGTGGAGGTATAGTTCCACTCATTCTTAACCTCGACACTAGATGTAGGTGGTCGCTTAACCCCCGGGATAACAGTCCCCCAGAACACATCGAATAGTCGGCTGGTTGGGCCCCAGGAACGGTCTGGCCCTTTTGGTGAAGAGACAAATTTCTTGCCTCTACCGAGATTCGAACCCCGGATCGTCCGGCTGGAGCTTCGAATAGGAACATAATTCTGAAATGTGGACATGCTTTCTTCTCCAGCCAACAAATTCGGTTGGGGAACATACTTAAGGCACCAGTTGTGGCACAGTGTGAGATACGATAGCTGCTTTTCACTGTGGCGCTGAAAAACTTAGAGAATAATGAGGTCATTGTTTCTGCAGGTTAGAATTCAAATTATGAACTTTCAGTGCATGTGGGGAGTTACAGACCGTTATGCCGTCACTTTGGCGGTCTGCACGATGAATCTTTTAGTGGACGTAGGGCACCCTGAATGGGGGATCAGCTCGTTACGAGAAAACATGAGATAGCAGAGAAGAATGAGGAATGAGGACAAACGTGTATAGTCTGACTGGATTCGAACCCATTACTTCAGGGTGCGGCGACGTAAGACCAATGTTGAGCTTTCTTTTGTTTAAAAGGCGAAAAGAAAGGGGGTTTTGTAAGGCAGCGTGTGATGTTGAATCGTCTGTGTTTGACAGTTGAAATACAGTCCACAGATTTATAGTATATTTTGACCGTGTATCTTCTGATAATGTATTGTAATAGATATTGCACAGATGTTCGGAAATATTGTTTCGTGCAGTGTTTTAAGAGTGTGGATGTGTCAGTAGAAAGACAGGTGTGCTTGTGCAAGTTAACAATACTGCCCAGGAAATTCTTAATCTCTTCGCCATGTTTATTTGTAACGAAATTTTGTCATATTAACATTTTACAGGCCTGTTCTTGTCGCACCGCACGTCTCTGGTTTTGTCACCCCGTCTTTAAATGCGACTTTGGCTCAAGGCATCGAGCAGTGTGCAGCACAGGAAGGGATGCAATGGTCGGTGGCAGCCGTTATGAAGGATGGCAAAAAGCGATAGTTGTAGGGGGTTAAATGATCTTCAGATAGGAAGCCCATTTTTAAAAATAAACACGAATGGGAACACTAACATTTGGGTGCAGGTACAAACATTTTTACCCTGTTACACAGCGAAAAGGTAAAACAATTTGTTAATATTACTACAGCGCGGTAACTCAGATAAAATTATATCAGCAGATTCAAACATACGACGATGATGATTCAGTTCTTTATTATTTATATCCTGGCACAAAAGCAGTAAGACCACCAGCACCACCACCACCACCACCACCAGCACCAGCACCACCACCACCACCACCACCACCACCACCACCACCACCACCAACAACAACAACAACAACACAACATGATGGTGATAATCATAATGAGAAGTTCAGACGCTGAGTTCACGTTGCATATGCCTTACTCTTCCTTCGTGTTCCCATTGCAGATTCTATAACCACTAACGTACACAATTTCCTCTTCCTCTCCTGCCCCTTCCTGTCAGTGGCTGGTTGGCCTGTAGTTGTTTTTTTCCACTGGGGTAGTCAGTACCTTCGTATCCATTGACAGAAAGTTCGTGTTTTTATGACTTGGAAGCATACAAATCTATAAGGAAAAGGCGTTAAGGCGGGAGGCCGCCCCTTTTTACGTTAGGATAAAATTATTTTTTACGATAAAATTTAAAATTACAAATGTACAAACGTGTATTATTTCCTGTATGAAATAACATGCTTTATGTAGCCCTATATTCTGTTTATGTTGCAAACCAGGATTCGGATATATATGTAAATGCGAGGGGTCGCAACGTTTCATGCAGGAAATAGTAGGCCGTTGTACTTTTGTAATTTTTGTATATTTTAAATTTTATTGTAAAAATAATTTTATCTTAACCTTTTAAAGCCTAGCGGTAACTTTACATACGACCAGGTGTAACATTAAAAAATTCTACGTGGTGCCCACATTGCGTTTATGTGTTTTGTACGGATCTCAGAACAAACAGCAACTTTTGCCTTATAAAACATTAAGAGACTGGTTTTTATAACCGAAGTGCAGAGTGTTTACAGCGCGGTACGCACTGAGTCCTTATATAAAACAGATACGTTTCGTCTCTAAAGGGTTAACGTGAAAAGGGGAGGGCTCCGCCTTAACAAATTTTCCTTATTGATTTGCATTTTACCTGATGATGGACGGTTTGCGCGCCCGAAACATGTAATAAAAACTGGAAAACGAGGTGCTGTACTTGTCTGTATAGATTAGTGACAGTTCTACACACGCTGGTATGGGAAATCCAAAAACTGACTTGAAAGAAGCCGGGACGTTTGGCCTCCCGGGACTGTCCCAGGAAACCCGGGCTGAATGTGATATCTGTGTTGAAAACGAGACACGTACGTTAAGGAGAATTTCGCCCACAGTTGCTGAAGAGAGATGCAGTCTCAGTAGTCATTCTGAACCGTCGCAGTGTAATCCTTGTCGTGCTAAAACTCCTTAGCGGTGTCTAAGTGGACAGGCCTCATAACAAGCAAATTCTATTAATGTGAAAGGCAACCTAAACAGAAGTATCTGATTTTTGCATTGCTTATTCCGCGCATTTTGACAAAGAAAGTAACTTAGGTAACAGCAGTCATGCAGTAGAGTATATTTTGTTCGTACCAGGGCTGTGCAGTCGGTACACAAAACTTCCGACTCCGACTCCTTCATAAAAGCTCAATATGCATTAATAACGGTAAACCTATAAGACGTTTCATCGCCACCACGTGAATCATCAGGCTACTTTTTTGACTTATAACCTACATTTAAGTATAAGTCTAATGGTTATTTTACCCAGTATCTAAGATTTCATATCGGGGTCGGAGTCGGAGTCGGTATATTTTTACCGAATCCCACTCCACCTAAAATTCCTTCCGGCTCCGACTCCACAGTCCTGGTTCCTACTATCTTTTACATAGCTGCTACATGTTTCGGCGTTATATCACGCCACCTTCAGGGAGCCGACACCAAAGTTTCTATGAAACTGACAGCAGTAAAACAGACCACAATAAATGTACTGACCCATAATGCTTTGCACTATTGGTATCACAACGTAAATACGCTTGTTGTGACCTATTGTATTGCAGTGAGTTTTAGAGAAACCTTGGTGTCAGCTCCCTGAAGATGGCGAAATAATAACGCCGAAACATGTAGCAGCTATGTAAAAGATATTATGAATAAGATATATAGAACAGTGCACGATTGGTGTTGACGTAAGTTTCTTACTCAGAAATATCAGAGTTTAAAAATTTCGCATCTAACGAGAGGACAACGAAAAACGAATAGCTAGCTAGCTAACTAACTAACTAACTAACTAACTGACTGACTGACTGACTGACTGACTGACTGACTGACTGACTGACTACATGGAGCAGAGGCCTTCTTGAGAAGCTAACAGTTTCTCAGCTAGTCAAAGAATTTTCCGCATTTTATGGAACCTGGAGGTTCATTACCGCATTCACAAGAGCCCACCACCTGTACCTATCCCGAGCCAGCTCAATCCAGTCCATGCCCCATCCCACTTCTTGGAGATCCCTTTTAATATTATCCTCCTATCTACGCCTGGGCCTCCCAAGTGGTCGCCTTCCCTCAGGTCTCCCTACCAAAATCCTGTATGCACCTCCTTTTTCTGCCATACGTGCTACATGCCCTGTCCATCTCATTCTCGATTTCATACGAAAAGCGAATAATGAACTTAATATTAAAAATGACGGCCTTCTTACAAGTGAACAAGGTGCTAACAGTCGCTTTTGCCAGTCTGTCATAGCTTCATTGTACGGCAAAGCGAGAGCAATGAAGGACTTTTAAACAATATAACAACAAAGCCTGTGTTTTAAGGCTTTTCCTGTAATGATCACCAGGCAGGAGTTGGGCACCTGCTACGAGAGTGCCACCGCATGCGATTGTACTTCTGTGGCACCCGAATCTAAAATTTGTTTCTATATGTGCGAGGCCGTATGTCGTTTGTTTTTAAACTGAGAACTTGAGTGTTCAACTTTAGTGTAATTTTTTTTCAGAAGACATAGATTATTTTTTGAGTTAGCCTACCAACATTTTTGCACTATTTAATTTTGTAGTTTGAAACTGGGACCTCTGGCACGTTATTTAACCCTTTAAAGACGAAGCGTATCTGTTTTATATAAGGAATGAGTGCGTACCGCGCTGTAAACACTCTCCACTTCGGTTATAAAAACCAGTCTCTTAATGTTTTATAAGGCAAAAGTTGCTGTTTGTTCTGAGATCCGTACAAAACACATAAACGCAATGTGGGCACCACGTAGAATTTTTTAATGTTAAACCTGGTCGTACGTAAAGTTACCGCTAGGCTTTAAAATGTTAATAATGCAGTGCTGTCATGCTGCGTGAGAAGGCGGCACTTCCACGATATTTTTATAAGTAAAACTTTAATTCCACTAGGTGTATATGTTCTGTCTACATACATTTAAATAGAAGCCTGCCAGTATATTAAGTACGTACTCAAGATGTTACGTACGTAAACGCTGTCAGTGTACATGGACAGTCTGTATATTTCACAGGTCTGAACTTTCTTCCAGGGGCAACCATCAGCTTTATACGCATGTGAGAACGTGATCAGTTGGTTAGACGTTGGTATAAGCGCCTTTACACATAGGAGATTTCATTTGATTAACGCTGTGTAGACTTTGCTGTCGAAGTCATGCAAAAAGCATGGCAACATGAAGAGATGCGTAATGTTGTAGCAGGTGGTAAATATAATTACCACTGGGTTTTAAAATGCGAAACTAAAATTCCTACCCATTTTTTGTCGTCCATTTGTTGAAGGACTCTGTCAAAACAAAGCACGAATTTGGAGAAACATTTCTTGCACTCACACAGTGTTATGTACTTAAATTTAAGAAGGAAATGCCGTGAGCATATGTTACCCTACACCTGTTCTCTGCTGTAAGTTACTTAGCTCTTTTCGACACTTATGATTTATGTTAACTTTTTGACATCACACCAAGTACTGTGCTAAGTATCAGTGTTTAGTTAGTTTTTTTATGGTGCGAAATTGTTACTAGAAATTTATGTCGTAGGATTTTCCCTGTTATTGCCCATTATTCTGTGGCTAGCAAGTGACACTTTGCACACGTGAGAGTGGATGATGACGTCATTCAAGACTATTTCTTTTATTTTTCTGCTCGATATTTCGTTGATTTCATTGAATTATTATAGGGGTATGAGTGTACACTATGATTTTTGTAATTAAAATCAACTAAAAGCACAATAAATACATAAACTGTCACTGTATTTTAGTTTGTTCCTTCGACATGTTCCGGTTAACTACCGTCTGCAGGGAGGTTTACAACAATTCATTATATAAAACCTTAAACCATTTGACAATTAAAATACGGTGTTCGTGCTAATCTTTAACCCTTTAAAGACGAAGCGTATCTGTTTTATATAGGGACTCAGTGCGTACCGCGCTGTAAACACCCTCCACTTCGGTTATAAAAACCAGTCTCTTAATGTTTTATAAGGCAAAAGTTGCTGTTTGTTCTGAGATCCGTACAAAACACATAAACGCAATGTGGGCACCACGCAGAGTTTTTTAATGTTAAACCTGGTGGTACGTAAAGTTACCGCTAGGCTTTAAAAGTTTAAAAATATTCTTAAAATCTTAAATATCTAGCAATAGGTATGCTTTCTTGTGTGGATAGTGGCGTGGTGATTCGATGGTGCTGTGGCTGGCTGGTGAACTAAGCCAAGCTACAGCACCGAAACGTGTTGGAGGGATAAAATTGACAGTTGATGTAACAATTGTGCTTTTAGTTCGCTTTAATTACAAAAATTAATATCAAAACATAGAGATGCTTAATATAAGGCTGTACCACATGAGGTTGTCTTGAATCGAATTGAGTAAAAAGTGAAAAATTGTTTTATCTATAAAATGGATGTGAAACAACACAATCACGGGAAGGGAATGTTAGCCGGTTTGCAGTGGTTTACCAGTTTCCGGGTTCCGTTTCCTGTAGCGGCGAGGCGTGCTTCATTGTCATGTTAGCAAAAGATATGTCTGTGGGGTGTGACGTAGAGTACACATGAACAGCGGGGCTACAGTGGTTATAACAAGATGGCACATGGTGTTGTGGGACGAACAAAGGCTGGGGGTGTTCGAGAATAGGGCACTGAGAAGGATATTTGGGCGTAAGAGGGACGAAGTGACAGGGGAGTGGAGAAGACTACATAACGAGAAACTTAATGGTCTGTACTCATCACCAAATATTTTTCGGGTGATCAAATCGAGAAGAATGTGATGGGCGGGGCATGTAGAACGTATGGGGGAAAGGAGAGGTGCGTACAGGATTTTGGTAGGGAGACCTGAGGGAAGGAGGTCACTTGGGAAACCCAGGTATAAATGGGAGGATATTATTGAAATGGATCTTCTGGAAGTGGGGTGGGGGCATGGACTGGATTGAACTGGCTCAGGTTAGGGACAGGTGGCGGGCGTTTGTAAATGCGGTAATGAACCTTCGGGTTCCATAAAATGCGGGGAATTTCTTGACTAGCTGAGGACCTGTTAGCTTCTCAAGAAGGGTGCTCCATGTAGTTAGTTAGTTAGTTAGTTAGTTAGTTAGTTAGCACTTGGTGTACTCCGTGATGCAGGCATAATATACAGACTTTACCTAGGCGTTTTTTATTTTCAGAATGCCGCACGGTTTCACGGTGCTGGCTTAAATGTAACAGAAGTGCGGTAATCGCTGCGACGATTTTCACGAAGCTCGTAATGCCGAACAGCAGTATGCACAGGTCTCTTATATCGAATTTCACCAAAAAATCGGACAGTGAATGTGGAAAGTACAGGTAGAAATTTTGATTTACGCGCCTATAAGAAACTGTGGCTTTCATTGTGCCCCTTGTCGCGGCATTCGTAATGGCGCAATTATCCCTGTGTGCGTATGTGGTTGGCTGATTGCTGTCCAAATCGGGCGAAAAGGGCAGAGAATACGTATTATGCGGCCCCTACAGTACAAGCACAGTTTAACACTGTGCCGATTTCTACGTTTAAATAAAGTTTCATGAAGATATCCTGTACCGAATTCCATCCAGGTTGATCGAAAAACCTACTAACCCCGGGGGGGGGGGGGGGGGATTTTTTCACGTTCATAAGCAAAGTATGACATTCACTGTGTCGATTTTCGCTAAACTCACAACCACACTGTGCTATCCAAACCGGGCGATAAATGTGGGCAATGGGGCGGTATTTAATTTACTCCTATAAGAAAAATGTGGCCTTCAGTTCATCGATTTTTGCGGAACTCTCAAAAGCATTCTGTTGCGGGTCTGTTATACCGAATTTAACCCAAATCGCAAAATAAATGTGGGACAGTACGTGTGGGGATTTCTTTACGCCCGAAGTAAAGTATGGCTTTTGTTGCGTCGGTTTTCATGTAACTCACATCCACTCAGTATTTTTTTTTTGGATATCTCCTGTGCCACACTGTGCCCAAACACGGAACGAAAAATATAGAAAATACGGGTAGAATTTTATTTGCGCCCTTAAGAAAATTTCCCGATGGTGTCAGTTGAATTTTTCATTGACATAATCCTTCCGGCCGCACTGAGGCCCTGGGGTCGACTCAGCCTCTAACAGAAATGAGTACCAGGAATATTTCCTGGGGGGTAAAGGCGGCCGGTGCGTAGGTCTGATAACCTTACCACCTTAATGTGCCGATTGTCTAAAAATCTGTGAGCCTCAACCTCCTGGAACCCTCAGGGCCTGTCCAGGCCTGTAATGGTATTGCTTTACCTTAAGAAAACTATGGCTTTGCACCGATTTTCAGGAAACTCACAACTGCTGTACGGTATTATGCTGAACTCCTGCATCGAATTTCACCCAGATCTGTCAATAAATATGAAAAATACGGGTAGAAATTCGTTGATGCCTTCACGTAAATTATGAGTGTTGCTGAAGTGCTTTTCACGAAACTCGCGTTCGCTTGAAAACTTCAGTAAGGAACTTACGTGCTAAATTTCATGAAAGTCCTGCAGATGGTTTAGTCGGTGATACTAGGTCACGGACAGACCGAGAGACGGACGGATGGACGTGGTTTGCACGTAAGGGTTCCTTTACTTCATGAAGAACGCCTAACAGGAGTCGTACGTAATTTGTATGTATTCTTTATGTAACGCATTTCCGTGCGTGTATTTATATTTCAGGAAAATGAAAGCAACAATGCGCAATATTTTGTATTGTATTTATTTAGCTTCTGTTCTTGCTTTCCCCCCGACATGTTTCGGCGTTTATATTTGCCATTTTTAAGGGGTTTCGCTTTAATTACATAAAACTTTTTTAGCGTGCAGTAACACGTGACTCTTAAAACATCTAAAATCTTAAAAGTTAAACATTAAAATCTTTCTATAAAGTGTAATTCTCTGAATTCATATAGCTTTGCTCTAGTTGTTTGTTATTGATATGGTGCTATATGGTAAGGCAGCTGTGATTATTCTATTCAAGTTTGTGTGTGCGTTGCAGGCTGAACCAGTTATCGGACCGATCAGTTCTAATAATGTAATTGAAGTGAACCCCCTTGAAAATGGAAGTATAAGTGCCGAAACATGTCGAGGGAAAAGCAAGAAGAGAAGCTAAATAAACACAATGCAAAATATTGTCCATTGTTGGTTTAATTATACTGTTGTTTTTTGTCATAAGCAGAGAAATAACTGGTTAACGTCTGTGACGATGTCTGCTCTGACAACAACCAACGTAACATTAGAAGCTTTTACATTCAAATAAGCGTTTTTAGGTATTCTTCCCAAACAGAAAAAGGAACTTTTTGTGGAGAATACGTTCGTCCTTCCGTCCGTCCGTCTCTATCTGTCTGTCTGTCTGTCTCTCTCTCCGTCTGTCTGTCCGTCCGCCTGTCTCTCCGTCCGTCCGTCCGTCTGTCTCTCTGTCCGTCCGTCTGTCTGTCTTTGACTAGTGTTTGAGACTAAGCAGCGTGTCCGATTTTTAGGACTCTTAGTTTAGGAGTACTTTGCAAAAAATGACTTTCCGAGCAGGATTGTGTTTGTTGAGAACTGGCGCCCTTCTGGGGCATTACACGCCGTAGAATGGTAATACTTTAGGTACCGCTGGACGCCGCGTAGTACCCCAGAAGGGCGCAGTTCTCATCAGCATCGCGGTGGAAGCCGGAAATCGCGGACAGGACTGGCTTTCATATAAATCGGCTCATTGACAGCCATATTTACGGACGTAAATAAATGTCTGCCATTTCCTCCCATATGTTCTTACCGATTTGAGTAAAATTCGCACTGCAGGATCTCCACATAATGCCGTTGAGCAGTCGCGAGTTTCGTCAAAATCGGTGCGGTCAGAGCCGCATTTTACTTAAGGGCGTAAATGAAATCTTGCCCCACTTTTTACATTATTTTCACCCTATTTGACAAAGAATCGATACAGGGTGTTATCACAAAAATTATACAATTTTTGTGACTTTCGTGAACATTTTCGCAGTGACAGTTGTAATTTTCATAGGTGCGTAAATGAATTTATGTTTGTCCTTTCCACATTTGCTGCCTGATACGGATGAAACTGTGTGCAAGGGCTGTGCACATTGACATGCTATTGAACGTGCGTGTCTTTTCGTGAAAAGTGGCGCTGGGAAGGCTGATGCTTTTATTCTTGGCGTATACCGTGAAACTGTATGTCGTATTTGAAAATAAGGAACGCCTTGGAGAACTTTGTACACTGCGTCACGAATACGCCATCTGCTGTTTTTACGTTTGTAATAGAAGACGACCCGTGGTACGAAAAAATGATCCATGATGAAACGTGTATATCTGAGCATTAATCGGTGTAAAGTACCTTTCTTAGTTTTTTATTCAAGAAAATTCTGTTCCAATGCGATCATCGTCATCCAAATTCATATATGTCATTAATATTGTGTAAGTCTCCTTAGACTACTGTTTTCATCATATCTGTCAAGTTACGTATTACTTGAAAGGCGTGATATACGTTTCTTGTCAGAATTTCTCGATTTTGCGTTTAGCGTAGGCCTGCATAGCCCAGTGAAAGCAGGTGTCCGTGCTGCAGGCTTGTTGCTGTATTGCAAGCCGGTGAGCCTGTAGTTCAGCACAGGCTGTGTGTATGTGACGTTTCCTGATAACGAATTTTGGGTGTGAGACTCTGAAGAAACTTTCTTGAAGGACTCCGATAAATTGATCCCGAAGAAAGAAAATCGAAAATTGTGTAGTGTGTCGCGAAAAGGGGAATACTGAGAAGGTTATGGGCCAATTTCCGAATCCAAATTCTGCAAGTAGTGGCACACACGTATACATTGATCCGTACTCCAGCAGCAAGAACTGGACTGGGCCCACAGCAGGCTGTGACGTCAGTCGTCGCGCGCGCCGCGGCGCACCTCTCCTACCCTTCCACCCCTACATATCTGTCCTACCTTGGGAAGAAGCAACAGCCATGGGATGTAACAAAGCGACACGGCAACACGTGAGAGCCTGGATTGGACACGTAGCTGCTGGAGTTTCATCTTAAATCTCTAACAACATATGTAGCAGGCCTACATTGGTATGGACCACTAGGGGGAGTTCTAGAACCACACGCTGCAGTGTCCGTTATAGGTTTTCGTACGTTGTAATGTCAGTAACAGGCGTGATCATGGCGGTTTACCGCACAGTTTCTACATACAGGTTGAATATACGTTATCGGAAATTTCGAAATCCGAAAACCTCCAAAATCCGAAAATTTTTGCGCGCCGACGTCTCACGATGATGGACGAAGTGCTGTACAGATGTAGGTACCTGGAAATAAATTCAGTATTCAGTTTGAGGTTGTAATTAAATCCAACTCTCAGTTTGTTTTTGTGCCCTAAATAAAACCCTGTACATGCGTAAGCTGTATATGAAACATAAGTGGATTTCGCGTTTAGAGTTGGTTCCCATCCCCAAGCTGTCTCAATATAATATGCTGCTATTTCAAAATCCGAAATCCGAGACACTTCCGGTCCCAAGTATTTCGGATAAAGGGATGCTCAGCCTGTATTATGTTTAGAGCCGGCGTCAGGTATCGTCGGCAGTCCAAAATATTTCGCTTGGTCTCTTGGTCTCCTTTTTTCCACACTAGTTACGTCTTTCGGTGTTCTGTGTATACAGTATAGCTCCAATTGTCCGAATTAATTGTGACCGCGAGCCGTCCGGACTGCAGAAAATCCGGATAATTGGATTTTCCTTTGAAAATAGGCTGCATTGGCAGTTTAAAGTGAAAAAAAAATTCTACACACGGCTATTTTTAGGCTACATATTTATTTACATACAAATAAAACATTATTACATAATTCCTTACATGTATTTGGCAACTGGGGGGAAAATTTAAGCCCTAAAAAAGATGTACCATTACAGTGAGAAATTGTTTAATCACCTGAAGGGTCAAACCGATCCGGATAATTGGTGACCCGGATAGTCACCCCATCCGGATAATTGGAGTTATCCTGTATTAATAAAACTAAGGGCCGTGCATTCAGTGGCGCTAGTGTTGTTCCGACGTCAGAATTTCGCGCGACGACCTACTGTATTCTTGGTAACGGAATTAGAAGTTACCAAGATGGGTTGCCAGTGGCATGGTGACGTTCATACGACAGTTCATGAAGACTGCGCACCAGTCTGTAACGTAGGCAGGCCCCTGTGTGTGGTTTCAATTCTGCTTGCTGTAATTCAAATCGGAAGATTTTTTCAATCCTCTGTTGTGCTAGACCACTCAAGATTATGTTACATGAAACAGTTTCGCTGTTCACACAGCGGAGTCCCGGGTTTTCCCCCCAGTACTTCGGTTTTCCCCTGTCAATTTCATTCCACCGGTGCTCCACTGTTTGGAAAAGGACGAAAAGTAATCTTCATCTTTATCTTCATCTTCATCTTCGCCACAGGGTTGCACAAGAAGTCTTAAGGCTCCGGTGCGTCCGTAGCGTCTGCTGCGGGGCTCTTCGTCACTAAAAAAAACAGTTTCGGTGTTTGTTAACACGTTTATCGGGGTAGACTGCTGGCGAGGGGACATACGCTAAATTATACGTATAATGAAGGAGTAACAGATTTTCTCCTCCCCAAAGCATTCAGATCGGCTGTGGAGTCCTTCTAGTCGCCTGTTCAATTGGGTACCGGTGGATGTTATCCTGGCGGTAAAGGGCCTGGGCGTATAGCTTACCACTTACCTCGATCTAGTTCTGAGGTAGGAATGAGTGGAACTGTGCATCCACTCCCCTCACATGCCTTCATGGCGTGCACAGGGACAATTGTACCTTTAAATGTGCCTCATAATACAGTATGTCCGTCCCCTGCTTTTCGCGGTTGCCCCAATTCGCGGGGACGTGCCATGAATAAAAATGTCACCCGGACCCTTCAATGGATATGACCATCAGAACTGTTCGACAGGTGGAACAGGTGTTCGAAACATACCGCGTTATGTTCAAGCAGTTGAAGTAAGAAAGACAAGCAGCTGCCATCACAATGTTTCTGCAGAGAAAATAAGGGTAGTCTACTAAAGAACACCGAAACGTTGTTTTGGGGGAGGGCCGTATGTTATTCGGGAGTTTTCTCTTTTCGCGGGAAGCTTGGAATTTAATCCCCGCGAAAATAGAGTGTTTAGTGTCTTTGTTACATTTGTGTGTTTTGGTGGAGTATTTTTAGCCCTTAAAGGTTTTTTTTTCAGTTTAAGTTATTGATAATGGACACGTGAACATTTTTGTGTGTTCAGTATTCGGGGATGGTGTTGGGTGGCACGAGGGATGTAAGAATGTAAGCTACCATCGTGTGGGGTTGGTGAAACTTTTAAGATGATCGCCGGCCCCCAGAAACGTCACTAAAATCGTGTGTTGTGTTTAACGTAACACGACGAGTTGAATGGTTACCATTCTGGCGTTGAAGTTCCAACGGTTACGGCTTAGTGTTACTAATTTTTGTTCGCTCTTTGCGTAGCGTGTGTATAATGAAGCCATAGTGGGGACGTCGTGTCTGCTCGCCTACCTTTCATCTTCGAAACTACTGCTCGAATTTCGTTAAAATTCGGCGTTGGGATCTACTTTGAGATTTGTTGGGCCCATTTAATAATTTTGGTTATTGTTTATAAAATAGAAGCCGCACATTACTTGAAACTGAAATCGTGCATAACCGATATTTCCAGTAAGGGCTCGTCATCAGGTGTGTATTTCTTTTCTTCTTCTTCTTCTTCTTCTTCTTGTCCTTCTCCTCCTCCTCCTCCTCCTCCTCCTCCTCCTCCTCCTCTGGCGTTACAGTCCGTTGAGTTTGTCGTTAGCTTACCGAATGATTCTCGCCCATTCTTTTCTGTCTGAAGGTTTGTGCATCCACTTCAGAATTTGTAATGTTCGTGTATCAGTTTGGACGTATCAAACCATCTTAATTTAGGTCTGTCAATTTTTCGCTTTTTATCCAGCTTGGTATTTAAAATTTTATTCGGCAGTGTTAGATATTCACAAACAGTCTTGTGTAGAGATGTAGAACCAGTACTGTTGAGAAATTACTTTATCACTTTTGGTTTCTGGTAACACGCGAAGTTCGATAGCCCGAGATGCTTAATTAATGTCTAAATGAACATTTTGTAGAGCGCTGAATTGGTGGAGGAAGCCCGAAACCTTGGCCACTTAGATCTCTAGACCTAACTCCGACCGACTTCTATTATGCAGCTACGCAAACCAAGCGGTATGGAGTCTAAAAATCGATGCACGGACCATTTGAAGGTACTGAGCGTAGCTCGTCACACCACATGTTCCTGTGTGTGGCAAAAACATGAGGAGCTGTGATGTCACCGGAAAGTGGTCACAGTGATCTTCATTAGCAGCACAAGTAAACCTTACCTTTTCCCGTTCATGTTACCGTCTGCTAGCACTAATCACACAGTGGCAGGCATGGCTAATATTGTGACTACAGCAGGGCTGTGGAGTCTGTACACGCAACCTCCAACGCCTTTAAAAAAGCTCAACATGTATTAATAATGATGAACCTGCTAAAATGGTGAATGGTATCAGAAGACTTTTTATCACCACAACATGAATCATCAGGTTACTTTTTAGACTATAACCGATATTTAAGTAAAAGTCTAATGGTTATTGTAGCTAGTATCTATTTAAGATTTATATCGAGGTTGGAGTCAGAGTCGGTACATTGTTACCGACTCTGACTCCACCAAAAATTCCTTCCGATTGCGACTCCGACTCCACAGCCCCGCTTTAGAGACGCTGTTATCAACATTTAACCTTACGACGGTCCAGTGGAAGGCAAAAAGGGTACAGTTCCGCTGTGCTTAATTAAGCACCAGGTCATCCAGACGTGTTGGGAGTGGCGATGTGGCACCAGGCACTTTTAACATCAGTATTGAATGAAGTTGAATGGTCGGTTTCATTCCCCGGCTACTTTACCCCTGGGACACAGCTTCCGTTATCCAGTGGATAGCGAGGAGTTTGGGTGGCCCGCTGGAACTGTCTGGACTGGCTGGCGAAGAGAAAAACCTGTTGCCTCATCAGGATTAGAACCACGATTTTCTGGTCGTACAGCCCTCAGCCTGAACACGTTACTGACCGTGTGTAGCACACGACGTGCCGGAAGTTCGTATTTTTTTTGCCACCATCCTCCTCCTGTCGAAGCGTCAGTAGTTTTTCAAAAGATGCACCAAATATGCTCTACATCATAAATCGATATCGCCACCAAGATTCGATTGTATAACAGCATTGTCATACCAGCTGCAATTTACGCCAGCGAAACCTGGAAAATAAACGCAAGAGTAGCGCAGAGACTGAATGTGTTCCTTCAGCGCTGTTTTACGCAAAATTCTCGGCGTCAGTTATCGCGACCATGTCACCAATGGAGAGATCCTACGTAGAAGCGGTTTGTAAAGGTTACAGGATATTGTGACAATGTTGAATGCGGCTAGTCGTGCATGTCCTTCGCGTACCTGACAGCCGTCATCCCAAGACTGCAATACGATGGATAACACTCAACGGAAAAAGAAATAAAGGAAGACCAACGAAGACATGGTACAAGATATTCGAAGAAGGTCTACGAAGCATCAGTGTCGAGTGGGATGAAACAGAGACCGCGGCAGCTGATCGACGACAGTGGAGAACATTTATTGCGCAATGTGCGCAGGAGGAACTAAAACCAAGAGACTGCGACTACTCCTGTCGCGCCCACACTTATGTGTAGCCCTGTCTTGCCACTTCGTAACGCTAGTCATTTTTCTTGTGCTACAATGGGAGATAACCGGCCTCAGTGATTTTTTGCGTTAGATAATCATTATCTTATAAGAATACATTTGAAGTAGGTACGCAGCTCCGTGGCCGCAGCATGTTGCGGAGTGTCTGTATTTATTGAGGCTAACTGAACGTTTTTAGTTCCCCGTGTGCCGACTTCTTACGGAGTCTGCCGCCTTATCTGGACTTATCGCGCGCGTTGATTGTTGCTATAGTATGTCGACTGCGAAACAGACAGGGCTGTTTTTCGTTAGAACGATAATGTTTTGTTAACAGTGGAGATCAGCTTTGCTAAACAGACAGGGCTGTTTTTCGTTAGAACGATAATGTTTTGTTAACAGTGGAGATCAGTTTGCTAAACAGACAGGGCTGTTTGTCGTTAGAACGATAATGTATTGTTAACAGTGGAGATCAGCTTTGCTAAACAGACAGGGCTGTTTGTCGTTAGAACGATAATGTATTGTTAACAGTGGAGATCAGCTTTGCTAAGCAGACAGGGCTGTTTGTCGTTAGAACGATAATGTATTGTTAACAGTGGAGATCAGTTTGCTAAGCAGACAGGGCTGTTTGTCGTTAGAACGACAATGTATTGTTAACAGCGGAGATCAGTTTTGCTAAACAGACAGGGCTGTTTGCCGTTAGAACGATAATGTATTGTTAACAGTGGAGATCAGTTTGCTAAGCAGACAGGGCTGTTTGTCGTTAGAACGACAATGTATTGTTAACAATGGAGATCAGTTTTGCTAAACAGACAGGGCTGTTTGTCGTTAGAACGATGTGTTGTTAACAGTGGAGATCAGTTTTGCTAAACAGACAGGGCTGTTTGTCGTTAGAACGATAACGTATTGTTAACAATGGAGATCAGTTTTGCTAAACAGACAGGGCTGTTTGTCGTCAGAACGATGATGCATTGTTAACAATGGAGATCATTTGTAAAATACCGTCCTATTACTCGTCGGGAAGTGGGATTGCGTAGTCCGCCTAGTGACTGGGCTATTGGACGGACGTCCGAGGAATCTTGGTTTGGTTGATGGTAGTAGCAAGAGACTTGTCTCTTGTCCAGCGCATTCAGACCTCCTGTGGAACCCCCCCCCCCAGTCTCGTATTTACTGGGTATCGGATGCCCTTTCCCCGGGAGTAAAAGGCGGCCGTGACGTGAACCTGACCTTCAGCGCCATCTAATGCCAAAGTTAAGAATGTGTGGAGCTGTTCCTTTATCCAGTGTGCCTTACGGCGTGCACAGAACACTTTGCTTTTATTGTTACTTTTATCCATTACTGGTCTGGAGTTCCGTGTATACCGTATCTATTCAGGTAATAATTTCATTTATAAAATTAAAATAATACAACATTGATAATACTGATATGCTGTATAGGCTATATTTGCCCGAATTTCTGCGTAGTAGGAAAGCAGACCTTCTGGTTTCTGTTAGAAGCACCTTCTTTCCGTGTCATTATCTGACGTAAGGCTTGCTTCGGCCTTAACTGGAGCGCGAGGGACGCATCAGCAGTTTTCTTCGAGTATTGTAGGTTGCTCAAAATCATGTGCCCCTTTAAGACCCCCGTGCGTACTGGTCAGAATATTATTTAGGTATTTCTTTTCATAGGGACACGCGGTGGCGCAGTTGATTGAGGCACTGCGCAACAAGCCGGAAGGTCGCGGGTTCTATTCCCGATGGTGTCATTGGAATTTTTCATTGACATAATCCTTCCGGCCTCACTATGGCCCTGGGGTCGACTCAGCCTCTAACAAAAATGAGTACCAGAAATATTTCCTGGGGGGTAAAGGCGGCGGGTGTGTAGGGCTGACAACCTTACCACCTTCATGTGCCGGTTGTCTTGAAATCTGGGAGCTTCAACCTCCTGGAATCCTCAGGGCCTGTCCAGGTCTGTAATGGGATAGCGTTTCCTTTACCTTTAGTTCTCTTCATAACGGGAGAGTCTGAATTTTGTGTTCGAAATACGTTATCAATTTTAATATGCATTTCTGTCACAAGAATGAACTGTAAGAGGGACACGGTAGAAAGAGCAGCAGAACAGACGGTGTTATTTGTGACATCCATATTTACATTGTTGACGTGTTTCTGTTCGTGTTTCTTTCAAAGTAATGAGGAGTTAGTGTAAAAAGTTTAAGTACTTCACCAGAACGAGGGAAAATTGTTACAGAAAACGTATTGGCTTTTTACACGTACGCTTGCATTTCGGGACAACTAGCCCTTGAACTTCTGTTGAGATTATAGGTAGACCATTGAAACAGAAAAGCTCCATTTTTTTTTGTTCTAGTTTGTAATGGTTTGAAACTATATGGCCTAGCGCTTCTGTTTTCCTTATTAGGTGCGGTCGCATGAGTGGCGAGAAGCGCTTATTAGCTACATCATATCTGTCCGTCTGCCCGCCCGCCTGTTCGCGCGCCCGCCCGCCTGTCCGCATGTATCAACTGGGCTCCTACTGGACGAATTTTCGTGAAATTCGATATTGGAGACTTTTATGAAAACCTGTCGGGAAAATCCACATTTTGTTAGAACCTGACAAGAATGTCGGGCACTGTACGTGAAGACCTAAGTACATTTATATTGTTGACACTAGTAGAAATATTTTGTAGCTTGACAACAGTACAGAGGGAACCCATTGTTGCATTTCCGTTGCAACACTTCAGAAGTTTTATATTGTTGACAGTGACGCGTGGCCCCGCAGCTCAGAATTCGTGTTGCCTTTGCGTTGCAACAGTGGTTACGCGGACGCACCAAAATGTTACGTTATGCGTGCACTGCCTATCTTGTTTTGCGCTAGAGTATGCTATCAGGAGAGGGTAACAGGTTCAGGAAGGGATGAACTTGACTGGCCTCAATCAAGTTCTTGTTTATTTGTTGGGTCAGAATGTAAAGACAGTGAAGAGTAACGCACAACTCTTCGATGAAAGCTGCGTATATGACATGACAGAAACTGGCGGCCAGTTTATGCCGATATGTAGGCCTGTACACAGTCGAACCCGGTTATAATGACATCGGTGTATGTGGCACCCCGCCTATAGCGTCAGATATGCTGTGGTACGAATGTTCGTGACTGTTAACCATAGCACTAAACTCGTCGGTTATTACGACACTCATTTATAACGACATAAAATATTCAGTGCCTTTCGTGGCGTTATAACCGAGTTTAGCTGTTTATATGTACTCGTATTTTATTTTATTTGACGGCGCTGTCTGTATGTCAGACTGCATAGCGTCGAAAAATTGGATGATGGTGAATACTAACGGTAAAAGATGTCGAGAGAAGGAATTGTGCCCAGTTTAATGTATCGTGACAGCATTTGCCCCGAGGGACTGATATAAACCACGAAAAACCTCACTGAGTGCAGTGTGTCTCGGACGAGATTCGAACAGTGATCCTCCCGAGGCAAGTCGGAAGCATTACCAGGTGCCGGTTGCGCGGTCCTGGAGCAGGTTGTTCAGTGTGTAGCCTAATAAATTGTTTGAAAATGTTGAAGGATCTGTCAAAACAATGAAGTTCGTGGTGAAAATTGGTACGATACATTGTTAAAATAGTGGCCGTTGTCACTGAGGCCGATTGGTGCCCTCCACAAAGAACTGCTGCCCTTCTGCTGGAAAAACGGCACCACCGCCGGCCTTACGTACATACATACTACATGCATACATACATACA
>BLKM01000919.1:78223-110894 GCA_013340265.1 Coptotermes formosanus
GGACAGGAACTGGCGCGAGCAAGTTCATCTTCAGGGACAGGAACTGGCGCGAGCAAGTTCATCTTCAGGGACAGGAACTGGCAGGAGCAAGTACATCTTCAGGGACAGGAACTGGCGGGAGCAAGTTCATCTTCAGGGACAGGAACTGGCGGGAACAAGTTCATCTTCAGGGACAGGAACTGGCGGGTGCAAGTTCATCTTCAGGGACAGGAACTGGCGGGCGCAAGTCCATCTTCAGGGGCAGTAACTGGCGGGCGCAAGTCCATCTTCAGGGACAGGAACTGGCGGGCGCAAGTCCATCTTCAGGGACAGGAACTGGCGGGCGCAAATTCATCTTCAGGGGCAGGAACTGGCGGGCGCAAGTCCTTCTTCAGGGAAGGAACTGGCGGGCGCAAGTTCATCTTCAGGGACAGGAACTGGCGGGTGCAAGTCCATCTTCAGGGACAGGAACTGGCGGGCGCAAGTCCATCTTCAGGGACAGGAACTGGCGGGCGCAAATTCATCTTCAGGGACAGGAACTGGCTCAGGAGCCTAAACCTGCGGAGGTTCGGAAGAAGGAGAAGAAGATGAAGAAGAATAAGAAGAAGAAGACCGATGATGTTTGTGTAGTGTAAAGGCTGTCTGACCTTACATTGCAGCTCCGTACTCCAGCGCTGCTGAAATTACGACGTTTACTAGCATTTGGTGTAGCCAGTGCAACGTCAGTGTAGTTACAAAGTGGCGTCATTATGTCAGAATAAGAATGAAAGAGGGATGTAACGTAGCAGAGGGGAAAGAGTCTGTTCCCAAATTCAGGAGATGAGGTGTAGTTTGTGTCCAGAATTCATAATTTTTCCAGGTTTCTATAGCTGACCTACTGGCCCATATTGTCACATGTCAGTGGGCCGTGTATGTTCGTCAATACAGCTATAGTTTCTTTACTGCTGTAATAAACTGTCGTTCGTATGGATGACCTTGATGTGTACAGAAAGCACAGTTATTTTTATGAATGGAAGAGGCGCTCCCAAGGACTTCGGCAAAGCGCTGTTTGTGTAGAGCAAGTAGCGGCTGTGTGCCATTGTGTGCCACTGTACGTGTGCGGCAGGAAGCATTGTCGTTCAGTCATTGAGTCAAAATGACGTGCTGCCCGTCAAAGATAAGTCGCCGCTTACCCAAACTCTTATCTGGCTAGCGTTCCCATTCCAAGGCGCTGACATAACACTGAGATGACACGCATTTACACAACGGCACGGAAACCGTAAAAATCCGGGTTTGTTTTGTACGGAACTGTCAGTGTTACATACACGAATTTAACGCTGTTGTAATTGGTTTCAAGGGAGAACTGCAATGCAGTTAAAGCAGCACCCACTCTCTTAGAGTCCTATTGGCGTCCAGCTTATAGAGGTTTTTACATTTATGTGATTAGTTTATGGCAATAGTATTCGAAAGCCTTGCTGGTTTTCTAAATCCTTTGTCTATTTAGCGATACCTACGGTGCTCAACACCGCTGTTTCAACTGTAGAGGTTATATAGCTTCATGTGGGGTTGGATAAAAATACATTTCGCACTCATAACAGACCTAGCAGTTATTATTATTATTATTATTATTATTATTATTATTATATTATCTCCTTTACGCAGGGTATGCACACTTACACACCTGAAACAAACCATGTTTCTAGGTTATGCAGTGTCGCAGCTATTCCGCGCCTACTGTTAATGGTGCATATAGCACTGTCTGCAATATTAAACTCTTTGGTGCTTCTACATTAGCACTTCCCGCAGTGTGTGTGCTGTGCCCAATATACGTTTATTATTGTTATTATTATTATTATTATTATTATTATATTATCTCCTTTACGCAGGGTATGCACACTTACACACCTGAAACAAACCATGTTTCTAGGTTATGCAGTGTCGCAGCTATTCCGCGCGTACTGTTAATGGTGCATATAGCGCTGTCTGCAATATTAAACTCTTTGGTGCTTCTACATTAGCACTTTCTGCAGTGTGTGTGCTGTGCCCAATATACGTTTATTATTATTATTATTATTATTATTATTATTATTATTAACCCTTTAAAGACGGTACGTTATCTGTTTCATATAAGGACTGAGTGCGTACCGCGCAGAAAACGCAGCACCTCGGTTAAAAAAAGTCATGTAATGTTGTGTAAGGTAAATTTGCTGTTTTTTCTGAGATCTGTCCAAAACACATAAATACACTGTGTGAGCACCATGTGCAATTTTTGAGCGGTACCCCTGACGGTACGTAAAGTAACCGGCTGGGACAGCAGATTTTGAGACGAATAGTGCGCATGGAAAATAGCCTCAGAATTTATTCTTCTCTTACTTATATGCTGTGCCGCATTTCTGTTGCTTAGTGCTATACGTACGTATAGTTTTAAATTTTCTCATGTGATGTATTCAATATTTTGATGTTGGTTTTTTTTTGTGTGGGGGATTGTGTCTTTCTTATATTTAGTAGAAATGTCCTTTTGGTGCGGATATATCGATGCGATATCGTGGGAACATTCGATACAGGTATACAGTTACCTTACTGATACGTCGCTTAAGTTGTCTTGGCATGGTACTTTCATTATTTAAGTTTTGGACTGAAAGTTCATGACAGCATATCTTATATTTTTGTTCGTTCCAGCTATGCATAAGGTAAAACATAGGCAGCCGAACATGAAACATCGCCCGATCTTGCCACTTGTGTCTAACTAGAACATTTTAATGTACAGCCGGAACTTTGCACTGCCGTGTGGACTAAAATTCGGCAAGTACGTAGTAATACAAAACCGTGGCCAAGAGTTGTGTTTAACACAGAAGTTAGTCAGACGCTAGAGCAGTTGGGAGTTCGCTAAACTGATATAACGATTCGATATCGATATTAAATTTCGTATCGATTGATATCCCAGATATCTAGTTTGATGTGTCTCTCATATACATGTACGGCATGTTGTGGGCTGTTGCTGAGGATAGGGAGAAGTGAACCAGTTTAGATAGAATCTTAAGATTCGATAAGCAATTTGACCAGATGAGCGAGTGTACGCCTCTTAGTGTCTGTTCTTGGTCAGTGTATTAATACCATGAACCTAAACAATAAACTGGTCTGGGCCATTTCCATAATTTCTTGGATTTTCGTAACGGTGTATTCTAGAATTTGGGAACAAAATAAATATGAAAGGCAGTGGAGGATGAAAAGTCAGAAAGTACACATTTGAAAACTTGTTTTGATTGCATTTTTCAGGTCGGGGAAAGTGGTTGGTACATGTGACCTCATTGTTCGCGCATGTGTTTGAGCATTTTGTGTTGCTCATGTAACCCATCGGGCGGAGGCCTCTTGTATTGATCGGCCGTGGGCTGGCTGGCTGGCTGGCTGGCTATGCTACCCTAGTGGAACAGGTGATTTTTGTTATGCCAAAGAAAACCTCGCAACATAGAGATTTCAGGTCTCGTTTCGTAATCCGTTATTTTAACAGCGCGTCCTGAGCCCCAGGAATATGCAGCCCCGTAATATATGTGTTTGTCGTAGGCTACTTAAACGACTGTGTATCAGTTAACACACATACTCCTACCAATAGTGTTGGTGTCAGAAGTGGATCTAAGTTAGTGAGTAACTGATAAAGGTTTCCCAGTCCATGCCATGAAAGGCATGTAAGGGGAGTAGTAGAGGTGGGCTGTGACTCCACACATTCTTAACCTTGACACTAGCTGGGGGTGAGTTGTTAACTTCACGCCTCGGACGTTTTACCCTCGGTTATCTCCGGTAGCCACTGAAAGGAGGCTGGGTGGAACCCATAGTCGGTCTTCGAACCTCAAACCGTTCACCCGTAGCGTAGTAGTTGGGCCTATCTATACCGGATCCTAATTAGTAACTGATTCTTATAGGTTCTTTAATGATTTTTATATCATTCACACCGTGCATTTTATCGTAAAGTAATTAACACCAACTAATGCACAATAATACGACAGTTTGTATCAAAAACTGCACGAATCCCTACGTATGTTTCGACAAAATGCTGTCATCATCAGGGGGTTGTCAAACGGTACAAGGGTCCACTCAATCGTCCATATGTTAAAATATCACACATTAAACATTTTGGCACACAAGATCTCAGGACTGTTCACACGATAAAATGTTAGCAGGAATAAGATGTAAAACATGAAGATGTCACATTATTTGCCGTGTAACATTCGTCAAAAGATCCACGCGCGTTTGGTTCCAGCATGCAGTTACAATGAGACATTCTTCATTTGGTGAATTACTGACGCATGTGGACATGGATCTTGTAGGCTGTGTGTGCGTGTTCTCTCATGACTGTTTAGGCATCGGACGCTGTAACTAATAGCGTTGACTAAAAAGAGAATGTCATAAGCAGTGGGCAGGCAAGGATTTAGGAGGACGCGGTCGTGGCCTGTTTGGAACTCCTCGCTTAGAATCCGTTGGACAAAATGGGGGAAATCACAAAGAGAACTGGAAGCTCTGTTGACATTCGAACCGACGACCTCCAGAGTACAAACGCAGACGGGTTTCGATACCACAGCTTACAGTAGGCCTACAGACCCGCCGTTCACATACCGCAGGCTGTGGAACGCACAAGAACTGTCTGTTGTCAGATAACCGGGTCCCAGACCAAAACTTCCGCCAGAGAAGTCAGCAAAATGAACCTAATGCGATACAATAAATTGTCAGGGAATAGGAAGAGGAGTGTGAGATAGTGTCGATTCTTTCAGGATTTGCGTAGAGACTCTGAGGAAAACTGTGAAACCTTCAGCGAAACTAGTCATTACACGTCCGGGTTTCAGACTGGGAACATCCGAAAAGAAAAGCCATAACGGCACATTGGGAGAAGTGACTTGCTACTGGCTGGACGACGTCGGCTGTATTCTGGACAGGCCCAGGCATTTTTCTCTTTGCCGCTGTTATGTCCAGGTAGCGGGGGCTCGCGGTGGCGCAGTTGGTTGAAGGTCGCGGGTTCGATTCCCGATGGTGTCATTGGAATTTTTCATTGACATAATCCTTCCGGCCGCACTATGGCCCTGGGGTCGACTCAGCCTCTAACAGAAATGAGTACCAGGAATATTTACTGGGGGGTAAAGGCGGTCGGTGCGTAGGGCTGACAACCTTACCACTTTCGTGTGCCGATTGTCTTGAAATCTGAGAGCCTCAACCTCCTGGAACCCTCAGGGCCTGTCCAGGCCTGTAATGGGACTGCTTTACCTTACGCTGTACCTTTACCTTTACCTTTGTGTCCAGTAGCTCTAGGGCTGAAACGACTTCCTGTCCGAAATTAAAGTTTGTAGAGAGGCTAAGGCAGATGGAACGTGAAGCTGTTATTTCCTTTTAAGGTGCAGGCGTATGTTTTAATACCTTACGTACGCCCTAATGACATGGTGCATGGACACGGAGACAAATTTGCCCTGACTGTACCTTCCGAGTGCCTTTACCACACGTCTTTTTGTGTCCATCTTGCGAAGTAAGCGTGTAATGAAGTGGTTATGTTTGCTTGCTTTACCGTTTGCGTATTTCATCCCTGAAGGTACTAAGGTGTAGGCTAAAATATGCTGGTCAAAACTCATTTCGATCCGTGTATACCGCAAAACGAACTGCCGAATTCTGTGAAACGGTTCATCTTACAAAAACTGAGTGCATGCGATGAAATGTAGGGAATAATTTTTTTCTGGCATTAAAGGAAGGTCACTACTGGCGACACAAAATAGAACACTTCAAACTTATTTTTGTGCTATTTTCCTACCTTAGGGGAAAAATGATGCAGGTGCCGCGTACTGGTGCCTACTGTCAGAAAATAAGTAGCACTGGGTGTAGATGATTAAAATATGCAAGTTTTATGAGACACATTTTTCGATATGGTTTGATACAAATGCAAGGGAAAACTAATTAATTTGCTTTGCAAAAATCAGAATTTAAAACCCAATGCATTATGCTGTTTGTAGTGTTGGCCAGCTGTGCTTCAGTAAATCGGAATCTGCAGTAAATTTACATCAGGTCAAAGGGCATGAGGATTACAAAAACGCGACAGACGCATTTGAAACGTTCTTGTTAATTTTTTGATGTTTAATACGGGTATGTGTCTGCGTTCGTGTGCTTGCCTATGAAGGCAGAGGGACATATTTTAATAGTCACGTTTCCCATCTAAAATACCCTGGGCATGCTGTTTTAATACTGATTTCGTTGGCAGCTTCATACCAGCGAGACCAAAATGAGCTGGGAGGAAGAAATAGAAGGCGAGGAAGAGGATAAAAGGAGTAAAGTGGGAAGGGTAGAAACGAATGCCGGAGGAGAAGTATGGGAAACAGAGCCCGTTGTGAAGTGTAGGTTTGAGTATGCGCCAGATATATTCCTAAGCCAACTGAACAATGCGGACTAACAGACTTCCCTCTCAGATATGGTAGCAAAACCGACAAATGCACAGAAGTGTGTTGAAGTATTTCGTATTACGCACACCGTGCACTGCTGTTGATCAACACACAATATCAAATCAACAAATGCACTCTTGTTCTTTTATTTTGATATCATAAAAATAATTGTAGGTTAGTCCAACATGTGTTTCGACCCCCTTCGTGGGATCATCATCAGGGACTCGTTCTTAGTTTTGTTTGTGTAATTATACTCTCATAAGGAGTCCGTGATGATGATCCCACGAAGGGGATCGAAACATGTTGGGCTAACCTACAACTATTGTTTTTTCTGCTATCAGAATAAAAGAACAACAGTGCATTTATTGGTTTAGTATTGGTTTGTGTGTTGTATGGAAGTATATTATAAACATAGCACAGATCTTACAGTTTTGCATACTTTCATACATTTTAATAATATACTTCCTTACACTTTTGTGCGTGTGTTGGTTTTAGCTACCATATCTAATTGCTCAGTGCACGGTTATGGATCAGTAACATAGATTTTCCTCCTTATTCTTTTTCACCTCTTTTATTTGTGTGGGATATTTATTTTTTATGAGTTTTAGAAAAAGTCAGCAGTATGGAGATCTCACCTGATTTTGCGATATTTGAGGTTCTCAGAGCGGTGCTGATGAAGACTGAAGTCGTCCGATATTTCCGATTATAGGAGTTTACTTCGTCCAGTTTCGGTTTTGAGCGGTCCGAGGAGCGACCGATTAGACCCTGAATAGGGAGGCAGCAAGCTTGTCTGAAACGTTGGTGCTTAGTTAAAAATTGATACGGCTTCGCATCCTGGAAAAGTTGCTTGAAACTGGCCTATTCTTTATCCGCGTATTTCATGTTTGAAACCGCTGACTGCAGTTGGAATGTTGTGTAAGGCGCATACACGGAATTTGTTGGGCGGTTTTAATGTGGAGCTGTGTCGATTGAGGGCAGAAGACGTCGGTACAGTGACTCGGGTGGGGCTGGACAACCGCGGAATCGTGGTTTGATTCCCGGCGGGGGGGGGGGGCAATCGATATTTCTGTTCTCCAAAATGTCCGGACCGGCTGTGGGGCCCACCCAACCTCCTATCCATATAGTAAACGGGGGCTCTTTCCCTGCGGGATAAAGCGGCCGGGATGTGAATTTGACCACCTCAAATTAGTGCCAAAGTTTAGAATGATCGGAGCTCAACCTTCTCTGTCCAATATGCCTGTGTGACGTGCGTCATTGAGGTCTCCGTTCATCGGCACAGGTGCGAAGGCCTAAATCTCGCAGCTGTACCTTTATGTTACTCACTCGGGTTAATCCACATGCACTTAATTTGAAGGCTTAGTGGGTTTCTCAAGAATTGCTCATCTTAAGGAAAACTGGCTTGTAAGAGAAAATACATACTTTGTTGTGATTCCCACATTCATCCTCCTTATGCGAGACGTGTGAATATTCTGCGAAATCAAAGGAAGATGATAATTGACGTTTTCCTAATTACGTGCCAAAAATACGAATCAGGGTATATGTAAGTTTTTGTCACCAACTACTGCACTTTATTTACATAACCTCCAACACGTTTCGGCTGAGTTATCCAGCCATCATCAGGGAGTTAATCACTGTAGACAATAAGCAGCTTGTAGCATGTCACAGAATGGTAATTATACATCTGTCACCATTCTGTGACTTGCTACAATCTGCTTATTGTCTACAATGAGTAACTCCCTGATGATGGCTGGATAACTCAGCCGAAACATGTTGGAGGCTATATAAATAACGTGCAATAGTTGGTGACAAAAACTTACGTATACAAAACAACTGAATGTAAGATGTATAATATTAAATACGAATCAGGGCATTTGCTTCACGTTATGAGTAACTTCGTGTTCGGACCGTGCCATGGCTCAGGCGGTTAGTCGCCAGCCTGTCACCGCAGAGGCCCGGGTTCGGTTACGGGTCAGTTCATGTGGAATTTGTTGTGGAAAAAGTGGCACTGGGACAGGTTTTTTGAAGAGTACTTCGGTTTTCCCCTGTCAGTTTCCTTCGGCCGCTGCTCCATTACAGGGAGAAAAACTAATCTTCATCACAGGGTTTCGGGTGAAGCCTCAAGGCTGCGGTGCGTCTGTGACATCAGCTGCGGGGGCCTTCACCATAAAACCAAATATTTCATATTTAGCCTTCGAATCTTTCAGGGATTTTGGCACAAAGTGGAACGAGCGAAACATACGAAATTAGTGTCTCCTGTGATAGAGGAATGAATGCAAGGACCGCAGATCAGTACTGTCTTCTACTCAGGAAAATGCAGTTGATCTGCCCAGCGTGGGTGGAGTCCCTTAACACTAGCGGCGGTCAGTGTAAAACATACAAGTCCTGTCAAAAACCTCAGTCTTTGTCACTGCACGGACTTTTCACTTGTCGCCATTTGTTAGGTGTTACATTTATAACAAGCCAAAAGTCAAATTTATGCACGTCTCTAACAACACAGATCACTATAGCAAGTAACTGTATTATCTTAGACACACAAAACACTACTGCACTTCAGCCCATTGTATTTTTAAATGGAAGACATCGGTGACTGGTCACAAAAAAGGCACGTTCAGCGCAAGCAAGTGCCAGGGTACTGTCAGTATCAGTGTAAGGTAGGGCAAAGAGGAGGTTGCCTGTGTGTTGTCCCGTTGGAAGTGTAGTCCCACGGATTCGTAAATGGGGGCGAGTGCACAGTGTCACGTGTCGGTCGCTCTGCCCCCGGGAAAAGTCCACACGGTACCTATCTAATAGGAGGCAAAGAAAGAGGAATCCGTCCCTTCTGGGATATGAAACCCGCTTATCCAGCCCTTCGACTGCTGCTCTAGGCTGCTGCTAGAACAGACTGAAGGTCAATAATTGCCATCGTTAGTTACATGTCTTGATGGATGTAATTGAAGAATACAAGAGGAAGTGTAAAATTAACGTAACGCAGAATGATTATCGTATTCAGGTTTGTAATTAAAGTTTTGATCGTTTTTGTAGTCCTCACCTTTACTACCTGCTCACAGCAGGTGTCGACGTTTTTGTTTTTCACGTGATTACACTCAGACACACACCACAGCCGGTAGGACTCCTCTGGACGAGGGATCGGCCAGTCGCAGAGACCTCTATCTGACAACACAAACATTCAACAAGAGACAAACATTCATACTCCCGATGGGATTCGAACCCACGATCCCAGCAAGCGCTTGGCCGCTGACCTACGCCTTAGGCCGCGCGGTCACTGGGATCGGCAACGTGTTGATAAATTTGCATTTTACAGACCCTCCCGGAATTGCTCAATCACGTTTTGGACGGTTCGGCGCAAGTTGAATTTTGTTCAGGTCTGAATTGAATGTGCATGTAATCAGCTGTACGTATGTATATACAAGGGACTGCTGTGGAAACCCAAATCCCCAACACAGTGGAACCGGCTGCAGCATGACCGCTCCGCCGCCTGTGTTATCGCCCAACAGTATTTTTCCGCCACATTCGCCGCATTGCGCCTTCGCTACCCCCAAGGAAGAAATCGGCCGGCGTTTCAAAATTATTATTAGAGTTTTTTACTTTTTGTAAAAAGAGTTCGTGTCTGAAATCGCTTAAGTTGGAATTGTGTGGGTAGGGTGTTATTGCCTTTGCCAAAGGAACTGACAAGGACACTAGTTTGCTTGTCACACCGGATATTGAATTGGGTCTGTCTACTTGTGTGAAATTCAGGTGCGCACCCAGAATTTTTCCTTGGCGGGGGGCGGGAGGGGGCTGACCCTGAGGCTATATATACTTTATGTTAGATTTTAAAAATTATGTTATCAAAATCATGCTGTAAGCACAACATAACGCTGTCTGTAACTGCATTTATATACATACGAATATAACTACATGTTCCATGACTCAGTCACGGTGTCCTATCTGCTGTTTTTTTAATGTTATTGATTTATTTGTCAAAATTCTAATGTGCTAGTCATCAGCAGAGTTCAGTCGCTGATTTTGGCTGAAGGGGAAGTCACGTAAAACTTGTGATACCATAATATCCACGGTATGTTTTTTTAAAATTTCAGTTTTCGGGGGTTTGGGGGGCTGCATCCCTTCAGCCCCTCCCCCCCTTTGGGCGCGCCCTTAGTGAAAGTAACGTATTTTTTACACTGGTGAGCGAAATATTGTGAACTTTTCAAAATTGTAGGTATTCGTTGCTGGTTGCTTTGATTCAGAAACTGTAAAAATTCGTATCCACATGAGTGTAAAACACTGCAGTGACGGTACAAGTCACGTTGTTTCCATTTACCATGTGGCTGCGATCCTAAACCATTTACCCAACTTTCATCTTTCTGAAGCACAGCGAAGCCGTCATCCTGCTTTTAATTCTGTAAGGTACTGTGTGCGAACATTCATTTCTGCACATTTCGTACGTAGACTACACCATTTGTGCCTTTCGAGGTGGAGTCAGGATGCCGTACCCCATGGGTGCCCAACCTTTTTTCGCAAAGGGGCACCACGGTTATTGTGAACTGGCTCGCGGGCCCCATGTGTAAAAATCACAGTATATGGTACACCTGTCCGCCTAAATTGAAAAATTGTACATATTATGGAGTTTTATTACCAAAATGCAACATTATTGTATTACGGTAACTCCCTTAACAAGAGGAAATATTATCTTGATAAAAATCTTAAACACAAAAACATTTCCCTGTCTCGTTGCTCTCTGTCGATGTCACGCTGTACTTCCAAGTGGATGGGTCGCGTGTTAAACACAAAAACATTTCCCTGTCTCGTTGCTCTCTGTCGATATCACGCTGTACTTCCAAGTGGATGGGTCGCGTGTTAAACACAAAAACATTTCCCTGTCTCGTTGCTCTCTGTCGATGTCACGCTGTATTTCCAAGTGGATGGGTCGCGTGGATTTATTCTGACTAAAGACAACTCCATTATTGTTCAATTTTATAGTTTATGTATAATTTACAAATGCGGCTGTGGGCCGCATAACACAACGTGGCGGGCCGCGGTTTGGAGACCCATGCTGTAGTCGATATGACGGTAGGAACTCCGAGAAATCGTGGGTTGGTTTCGGCAGGGGCACTAAACTGTCGCCGTCCGCAGTAGATCTTCATAACATCCACAGCCTACGAAACTTCCCACCTTAAACTTCTACAGTGATAAAGTGGCAAGTCAGGAGTACAGTCTGACTCTAATTTCGTGATTAAGAGGTTTCTCTCAGGGTCTTAACAGGGTTACGGGACGCCAACTTCGTCAGAACGACGTTGTAAAGAGAACGCAACACTTCTCACCGCTTTTCAATTCAGTTCACTTCAATTCTTTATTCAATCCAACCAGCCATACGTGTGACTCTGGACATATCAAGCATAATATAGCCATACATTCAACACAGTGTCACAATAACATCTCTATTTTACGACGTCAACACAAACAAAACAGTTGCTATAACATTACATAACATTCTGTGGCCATACATGTGACTCTAGACACTTTCGAGTATAACATAGCTGTATATTAACATAAAGTTGTTAACCTTTTAAAGCCTAGTGGTAACTTTACGTAGACCAGGTTTAACATTAAAAAATTCTACGTGGTGCCCACATTGCGTTTATGTGTTTTGTACGGATCTCAGAACAAACAGCAACTTTTGCCTTATAAAACATTAAGAGAATGGTTTTTATAACCGAAGTGGAGAGTGTTTACAGCGCGGTATGCACTGAGTCCTTATATAAAACAGATACGTCTCGTCTTTAGAGGGGTATGTTATATATTAACACAAATGACAATAAATGCAATAAAATGGTATAAAATTCTAGAACGTTATGTAATGTAGGAAATGTAATTAATTTGAGCTTTCTCCTGCAGGTCATCTAATCAGTAACACAAAAATTCGTCTGTGGAATAAAATGCATGATTCATTAGAAACGACTTTAATACTCTTTTAAAAGATTTGTACTGTTCAACTCGTTTATATTAACCGGCACCTTATTACATAATCGAATTTTTTGTTTGATTTATAAATTGTATTCTGAATTTCGTTGAGAATGTATCTACACTCACAAGTGCACATAAGGAAAAATCTTAGGTATATACAGTGTCGTGATTCGGTTTCTTCTTCAGTCTCTGCTACTTCCTTGGGGTCTGTCTACTGTCATGTCTGAATTTCGAATCCGTCTCTGTCCCTCTACCCATCTCGTTATCCACTTTGACACCTTCGACACATTTTTGATTCATGTGATTTGTCGGACAAAAAAAAAAGAGAGTCAGTTTTGGTTGGATGATCAATATTTAGAAAACTTTACGTGACTCTTATTGGTTAAATTTTAATTGACCCTTCCGGGGGAGCAAGACGCCCACACAACGTGTAGCCTAAAAGTCGCACGTGGCTCGGTTCAGGGGTTAGACTCATATATTTGTTAACGCGAAGTGTAAATGCCAAATGGAACTTCGTAAGACCTGGTTGGTGTAAGCAGTTGCATAGCTGTCAGGACCGGAGGGGCGTGGGCGAAATTCGAGGAGGCTGGAGGGTCAGAAGTCATTCCTCGGGTAGGATGTGGACACACACACGCACGCACACACACACAAAGAAGAAAATATGGTTCCCTTCCTCGTGCTGAGGGGTGATCCGACAGGGACTTGAACCCAGTCAGTGTTCGGCTACAAAACTTGCTTCTTCTCCAAAGCGTCCCGACCTGCTCTGGGTTCCACCCAGCTTCATGTTCAGTGCGTATTGGGTGCTCTTCTGTCAGGGGTAAAGCGGCTGGGTCGTGAAGCTAATCACTCATCCCAACTAATGCCGAGTTAAAAATGAATGGAGCTGTATACACACTCCCCCATACACCGTCGTGTGTTGCTCAGGACCTGCTTGTCTTTAGGTCATTCAGTATTATAATGCGTGTTAACGAATGAAATGTAAACACGGAACTCAGCATTTTGATTAGATTGCTTGTACAATGACCCGTAGCAATAAAAGAAACAGAAGCGAAACACTGAGAACACGTCTGCTACAGCACTCAAAATTGGTTGCTACTGCTGTGAGTCACAGTAAATATGGCAGTAGAGTACTGGTGAAAGTGTTTCTTTGAACACTGTGAAGGACGTATTGTTTAGTGGAGGTGTAACTACACTTACTATTAACGTCGTCACTAGGTGGAGGTGAATGGTCAGCTTCACGCGCCGGCCGCATTACCTCCCGTGGAAGCAGTGTCTTATATCACTTGAATAGGAGGTTGCGGGGGCCACAGAGTCCGTCTGGAAGCGTTGCAGGAAACACAAGCTTCCTGGAGTCGAACCACGGTTTCTCGACTGGCAGCCGTTAGACTAGTCGCCATACTGACTGAGATACCTAGGCTGGAGTAAATATGACTATGCTTAAACAAACTGCAAGGATACTGATCTTCCATGCCTACTGTCCTCGAAGTTTAAAGTACCTCTTCTGTAACTGACATGAAGATGCGTAAAAACGGTTAACAGCGTGGTGTTATTGTCGTAGGGCAGGGGTGTGATGTTACTTTTATTGTTAGCAACACAGCGGTAGCCGATCCCGGTGGCTGCGCGGTATAAGGCTTGGGTCTGCGGCCTTTAGCTGGCTGGGATTGCGGGTTCGAATCCCGCCGGGTGCATGGATGTCTGTCTCTTGTGAATGTTGTGTGTTGTCAGGTAGAGGGTTGTGCGTCGGGCTGATAACTCGTCCAGAGGAGCCCTACCGAGTGTGGTGTGTGTGTCACTGAGTGTGACTAAGTGCAACAATAACCCTCTACACCTACAGTGAGTAGGTAGAAAGAGATCAGAGTAAGGAAGGAAGAAAGAACACCACGGTATAAAAACTACCGAAAACATGTTTGTTGCGGGTAAAGTCTTGGAATTGCAGTAACTAAAATCATCGATGTTACCATCAGTGAAAACATATAAATAAATAAATAAAGTTAATAGATAAATAGACATGTTACCGAAAATAATTTTTAGCTTCCTTGGTGTACGTATTTATTTCCTCGTTATTCACTGATCCTGCAAGTGGGTATCAGACAGCTGTGTTGTGTTGTGTTGTGCTTGCTTCTGGGGATGAGACAGTCGCATCGCGATTTGTTATTTGCTGTACCTGCAACTGGGTACTGGAACGTCATTCACTTTACTTAATGTGCTTTGAAGTGTTTTGTGATGTACTGTGCATGAAACTGAATAGTGACATCGTGTTCTGTTGCTGTAGCTTCAGCTGTGTAAGAGGCAGCCCTGTGTTGTTCCCTGTTGTACTTGCACCGGGGAGTGAGGTTCACATCTTATGTTATTTACTGTAACTACGAATGGGTGTCAAACAGACGTGCTCTGAGGCACGCCAACGATTGTCTTTATATCTTTAGCACACCAGTCACAGACTGGGGCACGTGGTGGCGCAGTTGGTCGAGGCACTGCACTACAAATCTGAAGGTCGCGGGTTCGATTCCCGATGGTGTCATTGGACTTTTTCATTGACATAATCCTTTCGGTCGCACTATGGCCCTGGGGTGGACTCAGCCTCTAACAGAAATGAGTACCAGGTATATTTCTTGGGAGATAAAGGCGGCCGGTGCGTAGATGTACTGTCTAGAAAATTCTGGGAGCCTCAAGCTCCTGCAGCCCTAAGGGCCTGTCCAGGCCTGTGATGTGATCGCTTTGCCTTACAATCACACATTAGGATGTCAGGTACCAATTAATTTTTAGTTATAATAATGCATTTATGACTTCCGATATGGGAAAGACGTTCAGTAGGCAAGGCCCCCTGTGTCGTAAAAATTATATGGTAAGTCATTACAATGTTAAATATAGCTCTTTTTTTCCACTGAAGAATCGTTATTTTGAAGCGTAATCCCCGAGCACATTTATGTATTTGTCCCATATTTTTAGGAGTTTTCTCGCGGTAGAGATGGAGCGCTTCCATTCTAGGACATTGTTGTTGAGAGTTAGGATGGGCAACTCCAATGCCGCCGATAAATCTCGGGATTTTGACTCCTCCGTTTTCAAAAATGAGTTCGTCGACCCTGTTGCTTTCACATCAGTCCTTCATATGCTGGGTCGACAAGCTCCATAATTGTCATGAGTTTCTTCAGACTCTCTGCATCATTTTCTAAATTGCAGCATTCCCATTACGCCATCGCCATACACCTCTATCAAATGGCGGTGTATTTCGATTGGGACAGAGGGGCGTGTATTTTGTCTGTGTAAACTGAATTGCATGACGAACGTCGCAGTATCAACTGTGCTGTGTTGGTGCTGTTGTACAGACGCCTTATCCTCTGAACAGCATCTGAGTCTCGCGCTATCTGTTGCATGTTGCCCCTTCCATAAGTGCTGCCTTCAGCCGAAAAATGAAATACAGTGTAACTCGGTTATAACGTCATTAAAACGACTGAATATTTTGTGTCGTTATAAACGAGTGTTGTTCTAAGCGAGGATTATCATGTTATTGTCAACAGTGGAGAATTAATTGATACCACAGAATATCTGACGTTACAGGCGAGGTGTCGCATAAACCGATGTTGTTATAACCGGGTTCGACTGTATTTGGTTTAAGATACAAGTTGCAGTGTAGGGAGCCGTGCATAAAGAACGTGCCTTGTACTTGAGAGACCTTCCCACAGTATGTTCAGTCAGCGTCAGTAATTTTTAGCAAGGTTACAGTTTTTTCAGGACATAATATTTTTCTTGAAGCTTTCTGACTCGTCATCATTAGGCGCATTCGTAAAACTGCGAAAAGCAGATAGTAGCTTCATCATGTCTGTCTGTCTGTCCGCAGGGAACAACTCTGCCCCCACTGTACGGATTTTTATTAAACTTGATATTGGAGGATTTTTCGAAAACTGTGGTGGGAAAATTAAAGTTCCGTTAAAATCTGACAAGAATAACGGACACTTTACATGAAGACCTGTATACGCGTGTGACAATATCTCGCTGAATTCTTCTTAGAATGAGAAATGTTTCAGGCAAAAGTTGTAGAGGAAATAAAAAAATGTTTTTATGTTCGGTAATGGTTTTCCGGAAATCGTGCCGTTTGTGAGTTAATGTGGAAAAATATGGTAGGGCCAGACAGGCCACCGGCGAGAATATAATGTTGCACAGAAGGATGTGGTTTGCATGGACGAAGAACAAGGCAATAATACAGACACACGCTCTTAATATTTAATATTTATTACTTTTTCACGGCAACAGTGGTTAAACGAACGCGCCTCAATGTTACATTATACGTACATTATCATGTTTTCGAAATAACCCCAACTGGCGCCCCCCCCCCCCACCTTACCATAGAATGATGAAAATTTGCAAAAAGCGAAGTGAAAATATGTTTATGCGTGGGAACAGTTTTGTAGTCGCGTTTTATTGGTGATGATGCCTTTTTCGTGGACTAAAGGTTTGCGCAGTCAGGAATATTAGAGACGGACAGCACCAGAGCTCATAGAGTTAATAGCTATTTTAAAAGAGCATGCTACTCTGGCTAGGGGACACTTGAACGACTTTAGTGCCAAACGTCTTCCTAAGAACTTCGTTTGAAAACATTTGCCAGTTGTGGTCGCCCCTGTAAGAAGCCACATTTCACTGCCATAGAAACAGCTGTAAGAATTAATTGAACAGACCAGATCCGATGTGCATCTATACAGGCGACTGTCCTTCCGTCTCTGACTGATGTGTTGTCTGTTGCAGTTTGCAACTTCGTGGTGCACGACCGCTGTCTGAAGACCGTGGTCTCCCCCTGCTCCAGCATAGCAGCCCGCCTCATCAAGGTAAGCCTCGTGGTTATACAGTTAAACGTCGTTAATCCGTAGTATTTCGGGGGGAACAGTAGCCCGGATTAGTGGAATTCCGGATTAACACGAATAATAAAAAGTGAAGGTAATTGCACGAATAAAAGATACACATTACTCAAGATCATGTTGTATATCATAATAATTATTGAACGATAAAAGATACACATATTTGCATTGTTGTAAGGTACAGCAATTGTTAATAAAATACTGTATGTCACAAACTACAAATCGTCTGCAGTCGTCTCAACAGGATGTTCGCGGAGAGGAAGGCTTATGGGCAGTAGCGAGCACGGAGTGCCGCGTCAGCTGCCTTTCTTAGAAACCAGCAGTCACTTCAGACTCGCACCGCTGATTGTCGGCTCCAAAATAAAAATGTCTTTTTCCAGGATCCCTGTCCGGATTAACGGAAGTCTGGTTTAACGGGGTCCGGATTAACCCTTTAAAGACGAAGCGTATCTGTTTTATATAAGGACTCATTGCGTACCGCGCTGTAAACACTCTCCACCTCGCTTATAAAAACCAGTCTCTTAATGTTTTATAAGGCAAAAGTTGCTGTTTGTTCTGAGATCCGTACAAAACACATAAACGCAATGTGGGCACCACGTAGAATTTTTTAATGTTAAACCTGGTGGTACGTAAAGTTACCGCTAGGCTTTAAAAGGTTAAGGAGGTTTTACTGTGATTAGTGTGGTTTGTTGGAAGATGTGCCATCAGATTGTGTGTCTGGCCTCCAACCATTAGATTCCGATGGATTTTCATGAAATTTACTACAGACATTATATCAGCTCCGTAATTTATAATTTGTAGGTCAGTTGAATAGGGGCTGGGGTAGCACAGTCGGTATGCATATACGTGTAGTGGATAACCAAAGAGTCGTGGTTCCATCTTTGCTCTTCTCTGAAGCTGCCATAACCGGGTCCAGGACCCATTCAGCTTCCCATTCAATAGGCAGTGGGGGCTGCTTTCTTGGAGAAAAAGAGGCCGGGGCGTGAACCTGACCACTCACCTCCATCTAATGCCAAGGTTAGGAATTCGTGGAGCTATACCTTCAGTTCCCGATATGTCTTCACTCCGTGCTCAGGGGCAACATTATTTTACGTTTTACCAGATGCATAGGCCTAACAAACATGGCGATCGTGGGGCCAACTCTAGCAGCTTTGTATATGGGGTTTGAAATTGGATGTTACAGGATTAATGTGTTTTGTTTAGAATTTAAAGCGAGGACATGGAGACACTGGGAGTTCTGTTTATAGCGTTCGCATGGCGATGACTGTTAGAAAAAGGCGTGTGAAATTTTGGGTGTGTGTATACAGGGTGTACACAAAAGAATGGTGCGGTTTCAAAAGTTAACAAGAAATTTATTTCTCACCGTACACGGGCACAACGTACACCGTCAGCAGCGGCAACTGTCCAAGTTTCTCATGCGTTAATCACAATCCTTCAATGTGTGCACCCTGGGTCACACGACACACATCCGCACGGTATGTAAACAGCGTTAAAGACGGCGTTTACGTACCACCATTGCCCATGTCCCTCAAGGAACTCCAAGATCGGATAACGCATGCACTGCAGACCATTACAGCGGACATGCTACACTGAGTCTGGGATGAATTTGATTACCGTGCGGATGTGTGTCGTGTGACCCAGGGTGCACACATTGAAGGATTGTGATTAACACATGAGAAACTTGGACAGTTGCCGCTGCTGACGGTGTACGTTGTGCCCGTGTAAGGTGAGAAATAAATCTCTTGTTAACTTTTGAAACCGCACCATTCTTTTGTGTATATCCTGTATGTATGTGTATATATATACACACACACACACACACACATAGATCTCAAATATAGGCTATACTAACTAACGAACCAACTAACTACATAGAGCAGAGTCCTTCTTGAAAAACTAACAGGTCCTCAGCTAGTCAAGAAATTCCCCGCATTTCCCCCGCATTACCGTAATTACAAGAGCCCGCCACCTGTCCCTATCCTGAGCCAGCTCAAACCAGTCCATGCCTCATCCTACTTCTTGAAGATCCATTTTAATATTATCCTCCCATCTACGCGCGGGTCTCCCAAGTGGTCTCATTCCCTTCGGTTTCCCTACCGAAATCCTGTATGCATCTTTCCCCTCCCCCGTACGTGCCACATGCCCCGCCCATCTCATTCTTCTCGATTTGATTACCCGAATAATATTTGGTGATGAGTACAGGTCATTAAGTTCCTCGTTATGTAGTCTTCTCCACTCCCCTGTCGCCTCGTCCCTCTTAGGCCCAAATATCCTCCTCAGCACCCTATTCTCGAACACCCTCAGCCTTTGTTCCTCCCTCAGTGTCAGAGTCCAAGTTTCAGGCCAATACAAAATAACAGGTAAAATTGTAGTTCTGTATACCCTAATCTTTGTATTTTTGGATAATAACCTGGAAGACAAAAGATCCTGCACCGAACGATAGCAAACGTTTCCGCACTTCAGTCTGTTCTTAATTTCTTTGTGAATGGAATATAGGCTATGGTGCAGTTTTTAATGAAACAATTGTCGGTTTTAATGTATACGCGCCTGCGGTAACCTGCGCGAAACTTCGACGGATTTAGCGCTATCGTAATGACTGGCAGCAAAAAATTGCCAATAGAAATGGGTCAGTATGTTTTGTAATTATTAATTTGTATATTTGCTCACTCGCCTGGAGTGGAAAAACTGCGTTCTGGGGGGTTCTGTCAGTAGCTCCACCGTCAGCCGTAGTCCCAACAGTTTAATGGTACCGCTTTATTAGTTTCTTATGCGTATTAAAGCTGAAGTATCTTAAAAGAATAAATGGATACGAAGATTAAAGTCGCGTGGGATGTTACACCGTGCCGACTGGTTAATAACAATTGACCTTAACTCTTCTTGTTACATTCCAAGAAACCTGAACTGCTATACCGTGCGTGTGGAGGCACCACGATTCTTCAGCGCGTCGCTAATTGTCTACCAGTGCGCACTTAAAAGAGTCCTGTACGGTACTTGAATTCTCAGCCACACCGCTGTGGGAACCTAAAATTTCGCAAATGAACAAAAATCTAGATTGTCAACAGAGCTGAAGTTTTGGGGATGGTCGTACACTTTCATTTACTTCACCGAAAAGTGTGCGATAACATATTGGGGCCCAGATCAGGTTTATTTCAGTGCGTCAGGATTTAATGTCCTGTCGAAATTAATCAGCATTAATGCAGTTCTTAATTATTTTGCTCTGTTTTTTATGAGCTGCCTGGTCATTGCGAATAGTCTGTGGTTGTTTAGTAACGTTTCAGTGCAGAATTTTACATGCTAGCCTGTCAGGGCTGCTTGCATTTTGAGATAGACCCTTTCCGGCCCGCCAGTGAAATGTAATTGACCATTTCATATAGTAGGATACGCCTTGAAGCATTTGATGGACGTAATTGAAGACGCTTACATAACAGCTAAGGACCAGCGTACTTGTGTCGTGGTACTCATACGAATGCAGCCTTGCTGTCTGGTGCCCATAGAAGTAGGGCACTGGCTTTCTGTATGGAGTCCCGGTTTGGTTCTTAGCCTTTTAGCCTGCAGAAGGTAAGCAGCATCGAACGCGAAACGACAGGGTGATTGCAAAAGCCTCATCCACACCTACGTACAATGTCTGCGGAAGGTCCGCCTACACGGTCGGCTGAAAGTGTACGCGGAACGTCGGCGGACATATCCCGTAGAGTGTTTTGAGTCCACACGTACGTGGCATGTCCAATCAGTAAAGCCATGTCGTGGTGTGAAGCTGCAGCTGGAATGTGTGCGGGGTATGTGTTTTTAATGGGAAGAAAGAAACGGCCAAAATATTCGAAACGTTTTTGGACGCGGCGCTTGTTCAACCAACTTGGTCTCCTCGGTGAAGACCCAGTCTTATTGGGTGCTACAGCTTTTTTACATTCTCTCCAAAACTAACCTTTGATATTGTCGGTATTTTTTTCAACTTCAATTGTGCTGATTTCATATTTATTTTTGCAAGAAAATCAATCACATCCTCTTTTTTTATTACGGTTTCTGCAGTCGGCACTGTGCACATCCCACAAACACGCCCTGGACTCTAAATCCTCAGTAAAAGTAAGAACTCTTTCGTTCAACCACATGTTAACCTCTATCCTGCTGATGTGGAATATATGGCGAGCTGCTAATAATGCCAGCACCACTAATGTGTAATATTTGGTGACCTACATTTGGCAACGCTGAAAGGAGCCTCTTTTCTCTCTCTGTCTCTCTGCACAATGTCTCAACACTGAATCAATCGTGGAAGACGTCCTGTGTCATATCTGTGTGCACACACTTCACTGTTGAGACATTGTGCAGAAAGAGAGAGAGAGAGAGAGAGAGTGAGACAAAGAGGCTCCTTTCAGCGTTGCCAAATGTAGGTCACCAAATATTACACATTAGTGGTGCTGGCATTATTAGCAGCTCACCGTATATTCCACATTAGCAGCATAAAGGTTAATAGCTCAAATTCTACAAATATAATGACACACTGAAGGAAGTATTTGTACGAGGAGTGTACGCGAACACGTCCAGACCTACAGACTGCGTCTGCTGTTTTCCATCGCAACCTGCAGACGACAGACACTGTCCCACTGCCCCCGTACAAATAATTTGTCTGCATACAGTAGGGGACAGTCCGCGGACATTCCCAGACTTTGTATGCGGACACTTGTCCGCGTACAAAGTACGTAGGTGTGGACGGGGCTCTAGATCAGGAGGGTGTGTGGTTTATTAGGTGTAGAAAGGGACCAAGGGAAACCACAAAAAGGAGTCAAGATATCCAGCGTCTGGCCGGGATTCAAAAGCGGGCGTATCTTGAATGCGAGTTAGACAGGTCACGTCAGTGCGCCAGTTCATTCGTTCGCGTTTATTACAAGACGTTCTGTCATTTGTAATGACCCTTAACACTGTCAGACCATGAACGTACTGGTGAATTAAATTTTACTTAGGCTACTTTTGTGGGCGGGGGGGATTCTTTGATATATATTTTTATGCAGCGCATTACTCCAGTTGAGGGACTACTTCATGTAACGGTCTGGATTAATTTTTGCACATATCGGTCTCTTTGGCAGGTTAAAGATGGAAGGCGATAGGTGGTACTAGTTCTGTGTGTGTGAATTGTGCTACGTGTGGCTGTAATGCCCGTATTTCTTTTCAAGGCAATGTATTTAATGTCTTAAATAAAGTTCGGGCGTATTTTGCCAAGTGTCAGTATGAGAAATGTCTTCAATATAAGTTAAGCTGTGAGTATTTGTAAGCGTATAATTGTAATGAATGAAATCCGGTTATAAAAATCACAAATATGGCAGTCGTGTTAACTGTGCGCACCCCAGTGGCGCACTTCCCATTCTTCTTGTTAGTGTCAATTTCTCCTACAATAAATTCTCGCCATCTGTTAAAGTCAGAGGAGCAAGAGGGGAAAAATAACTGTGTGGGAAGGTAAGTGGGTGAAGAAATCGAGATAAAAGTAGAAGCAGAAGGACATGGCGGATAATAAGGGCATGAAGTGGAAGTAACGAATTTATATTCTTGTCGTGAGCACACTTGAAGGCCCGTTGGTTAGACAATTAAAAAGAGACGTGTTCAGGACTACGTAGGTGTGAATTAGCCTTGGGTGTCTGAGGACTGTCCTGGTTGGTGTACAGACAAGTCCATCGGGCACTTCTCATGGTGAAACTGTTCTATAAACTTCCGTATCCACAAATAGAAAACAGCGTGGTCTCCTTGACCCATTTTGAACGCCGCGACGCTTATTTATAGCGTGGAATATGTACTTATAACAATTTGCGGTTATACTTCACGCATGATCCAAAGAAGCGCGGATGCTGGACGCATGCGGCAGGGTTTCCCGACGCTTTGTCAGAGTTAAATCTTCGTTTCTCGTAGATTGTTTAACAACAACTACGGACGTTATAGCGCGTCGAATGAAAGAACAGTGTCGTGATTGGTGGGTGATATGTTTGTGTGTTAGAAGAAGTGAAAAATACCCATTGGAAGGTAATATCCCGGAATTATTCTAGGGAAACTGAAGAAAACCTCGAAAACTGCGTCTGCTGTAGTTGTATGAAGTCTTGTCGGGCTGATGGCTGATCACGTTCCCTGAGGATGGAGACGCAATGTGTCTCTGTAACGTGGGCGGTTTTTAAATAATTGATACGGCTATCAGCCCGAGAAGAGTTCATACAATTTTGTCGCCGTGAAAGCCCGAACACACTGTAGTTGGCGATCCAGAGCAGATTCGAACCGACTCCTTCGCGAATGCAGATCCAGACCGTTAAGTGAACTCCAGCCTGCTGGGCGTCTCCTGCTTTTCGTCGTCTTTCCTAATAAACAAACTGTTCCTTCCATCTGATGCATGGTTTTGCGAGATCTCCACTGGCACAAAAGTAAATAAATATTTGCCAGTGGGTTATCATCTCACAGATCCAGACTCACACAAGCTGTTGCATTTATAAATTCGAAGCGCCTTAAGTACGATGCCACTAAGAGTGGCGTGGAGGCACGGCTTCACGAATTCACTGAAGTTTGCTGTCGAGTGAGTGGCACTCCTGCTTCGTATTCGGAGAATCCCAGGTTAAAATCTCTGTCCGGCATCGGTTATCCTGACCGGTATTTTTGGTGGCTTTTCTCGGCCTCTCCAGACGACAGCCGTTTTCTTTCCCATCCTTTGCCATTTACCGTCTTTCTGAATGCTTTGTTTCAGATCGTCTTAGGGACGAGGTTTTGTTCCTCAACTTACCCTAGAAATAAAGAATGTCACTAGGATTACCGGGCCCGTTTGTTTTCCTCATAATGTAAATTCTCACCGATGTATACAGACTTATTTGTTACCAGCTACTGCACAATGGTTTTATGTCTCCCACATGTTTCGGCTGAAACTATCCAGCCATCATCAGGGACCTCGTCTACAGACAGAAGCAGCACGTAACGTGTCATTGAATGGTAAAAATATATGTACATATGTTATAGTTGTAATCACTGTTGTATAGCATACATATGCTAAAATCAGTGTGTTGATACATAAAATCCTTTTGAGTATAAAATATGTAAAATCTAAAATATAATCTATTTCCAAACATCTAATCCATGATCAGTTCCAATTGTGTGCGGTAGAAACCCCTGGCTGTGGTTCCAGGTATATAGTCTTTATGTGCTAACTCTGTTAGATAAACTGTGTCAGACATGCAATAGAGGTAATGCCAAATCACAAGTTACTACTTTTCGCACACGTATTCAAAGTTTAAGTACTCGTAACATAACCCGTAATCAGGAAGAACAAAAAATTTTCGCATTAGGGTACAGAGTTGGCACATAAAGACTATATACCGGGGAAGCACAGCCAGGGGTTTCTACTCCACACAATCGGAATTGATCGTGGATTAGATGTTTGGAAACAAATTATATTTTAAATTTTATATTTTATACTCAAAAGAATTTTATGTATCAACACACTGATTTTAGCATATGTATGCTGTACAACAGTGATTGCGACTATAAGATATGTATATATATTTTTACCTTTCTATGACACGTTACGTGCTGCTTGTGTGTGTAGAAGAGGTCCCCCTGATGATGGCTGAGTAAGTTTCCGCCGAAACATGTAGAAGATGTAGAACCATTGTGCAGTAGTTGGTAACAAAAAATCTGTATATACAGTATAAAACAACTGTACGGAAAATGTGCAATGTTAAATCTCACCGATGTGTTGTACCCGTTCTAACAACGCGCCTGCTGTTATATTTAATTACACGGAATTTTCAAATAGCAACAAACTCTCTGATGTCGAGAACTTTATGCGGACTCTAATTTATACATGGCACGTGGGTAGCAGATGGTGCACACCAGACTTCCACGTGTTTACTAATCACGTTCCTCCCCACTGTACGCCATACGCATGTTGTGGTGCATTGTTGATAGCGTGTTTATATATACCTTAAAGTAAAGTTGTCCGTGTACACAATATGGAGGTATATGTCGAAGTGGAAGTATTGCTCCATTCATTCTTAACCTCAGCATTATGTGGTGTCAGTGGTGAGCTTCGCGCCTTGGCCGCTATACCGCTGGGGCGACAGCCCACGGTGCTTGTTGAGTAGGAGCCTTGGTGGCCCAGAGTAGGTCTTGGGCGGTTTGTTGAAGAAGTAACTATCTTACCCGGTCCGGAAATCGAGCCACGGTTCCTCGGTTGTCCAGTCTGTAGCCCATTCACTATATCGACTCTAATATCTCTGCTCCCATGTAAACTACAAGTACATTAACCCTTTGAAGACGAAATGCAATCTATTTTATATAAGGACTCAGCTCGTACCGCGCTGTAAACACTCTCCACTTCGGTTATAAAAACCAGTCTCTTAATGTTTTATAAGGCAAAAGTTGCTGTTTGTTCTGAGATCCGTACAAAACACATAAACGCAATGTGGGCACCACGTAGAATTTTTTAATATTAACCCTTTAAAGACGAAATGTAATCTATTTTATATAAGGACTCAGTGCGTACCGCGCTGTAAACACTCTCCACTTCGGTTATAAAAACCAGTCTCTTAATGTTTTATAAGGCAAAAGTTGCTGTTTGTTCTGAGATCCGTACAAAACACATAAAACTTAGTGTCAGTACAATGTAGAACTTCTGAATGTTAAACCAGATGATACGTCAAGTATCCGCTAGGCTTTAAAAGGTTAATAAACAAATGAAAACTGTAAATTCTTAAACAGCAGATGGTTGAGCAGATCTTCGCGCTGTATCTGCCTTACCGCCAGGGGATGGACTGTCCCAGAATCCACCGGATAGAAGGCTGGTTGGGTCCCAGTGTCACTCCTGACGTGTTACCTGCGGGGTTCTTTTGTTTCTTTAAGGGCATTTAGAAGTATCAGCATAAAATAAACGGTGCGTTTCATCCAACCTATCTTACCTCTACTCCCGTGTCATTCAGATGAGGGATGTGCTGTGGGTTTACACGTTGACACCTTCTGCCCCGCAAATATGACAGACACTTCGAGGTTGGTAAAAGTGTGTTTCGTAAAGGAGGGACAGCGAGGCGTATTGATGCTGTTAATTGTGTATTCTGTGCTAATTTTATTTTTGATGTCTCGCCCCGACAAGAAGTTGCGATAAGTTGGACGGCGTCTGTAATTCATACAGTCATAAGTAATACCCAGCAGTAGCCTTTATCGTGTAAATGCATCGATATTCTCGATGTTTCTGTTGATTCTCTCTTCATCGGCCTTTTTATTCGTCTACGTCTTTCTCTGTGCATCTCCTTCATAGTTGCTGTATTATTCTACCGCTCGTTCTAGAGAACCCTTACTCTGGCCCGTATCGTAGGTCACTTTCTGTGCGCCACCTTATCTCATGGAAATAGGCTGTCTCGCGGAGGCGCTGTGTTCACATCCACGTAAGACAGCCGTGATTCACAAAATCCACGACACAGACTGAAATGAATGAATTTTTACAACATATCACTGAATTAAAATTCCTACCTTCTTAGCACAACATGTGACAGCGTATTCCAGATCACTGTCGGTACAGAAATCGGTGCTGTACTGCACACACTATCCTGTAACATGTGTAACAATTCGTAAGGCACACTAGGATTATGGGGCGCATTTTTTTTCTGAGACCCTAAATTGACACTAACTAACTAACTAACTAACTAACTCCATGGAGCAGAGGCCTTCTTGAGAAGCTAACAGTTTCTCAGCTAGTCAAGAAATTCCCTGCATTTTATGGAACCCGAAGGTTCATTACCGCATTCACAAGAGCCCGCCACCTGTCCCTATCCTGAGCCAGCTCAATCCAGTTCATGTCCTCCCATCCCACTTCCCGAATATCCATCTTAATATTATCCTCCCATCTACGCCTGGGTCTCCCAAGTGGTCGCCTTCCCTCGGGTCTCCCCACCAAAATCCGGTATGCACCTCTCTCCTCCCCCATACGTGCCACATGCCCCGCCCATCTCAGTCTTCTCGATTTGATTACCCGAATAATATTTGGTGATGCGTACAGGTCATTAAGTTCCTCGTTATGTAGTCTTCTCCAATCCCCTGTCGCCTCGTCCCTCTTAGGCCCAAATATCCTCCTCAGCACCCTATTCTCGAACACCCTCAGTCTTTGTTCCTCCCTCAGTGTGAGAGACCAAGTTTCGCATCCATACAGAACAACAGGTAAAATTATAGTTCTGTATACCCTAATCTTTGTGTTTTAGGATAGCAACCTGGAAGACAAAAGATTCTGCACCGAATGATAGCAAGCATTCCCCGACTTCAATCTGCTCTTAATTTCTTCATGAATGGAGTTTCGATTCGTTAGGGTTGCTCCCAAATATTTGAATTCTTCCACCCTTTCAAAGGATTTATTATCTATATTTATGTTGCGATTGTGTCGTGCATTCTGATTTCGAGACATGACCATGTACTTAGTTTTCTCAGCATTTACTTCTAGACCAATCTCCTTACTAGCAATAATTAAATCTTCTGCATTTTTCTTTATGCTATGTACGCTTCCGCCCAATATATTAACATCATCAGCATAAACCAGAAGCTGATATGTACCATTCAATTGCAAGCCCTCCTGGTTTGCCTGAACCCTCCTAATGGCATATTCTAAAGCAAAGTTGAAAAGCAATGGCGACAGAGCATCTCCTTGTTTCAAGCCATTCTTAATAGGGAACGTGTCAGACAGATGTTTGCCTACCCGAACTCTGCTATACGTTTCACTTAGGCACATTTTTATTTACCTTACTAGTTTCATGGGGATAACGAACTCAATGAGAATAATATACAAGACCTCCCTCCTAACTGAATCATAGGCTTTCTTGAAGTCTATAAATAGCTGATGCACTGCCTCATTGTACTCCCATTTTTTCTCAAGTATTTGACGAATGCTGAAAATATGATCAGTAGTTGACCTGTTACGTCGAAATCCGCACTGATGATCCCCAATAATTTCCTCTGCATATGGAGTTAACCTTGACAAACGGATGTTGGATAGAATTTTGTACGTAGTCGACAAAAGTGATATGCCTCGATAGTTATTGCAATCTGTCTTATCACCCTTCTTATAAACAGGCACAATGACCGACTCCTTCCATTCCTCAGGCAATTCCTCCTTATTCCAAATAGAAATAATAAGTTTATGGATTTCAGACCGAATAATCCTACCCCCTGCTTTAATCAATTCTGCTGGAATCTGATCAATACCTGGTGATTTGTGACTTTTTAGTTTTTCAATGACACGGACATGTTAATTCTGACAATAGATCTGTTATGGTGGTAGGATTTCTAATTACAAGGAAGATTTAAAAAATAGGTAACAAACGCTCTGATGTCGGGAACTTTATTTTGACCTCGACATATACAGTATGTGTTACATAGGTAGCAGATGGTACACACCAGACTCCACATCGTCACCATTGACATTTAAGCATTTATTTCACCGTGGCAACAGGGCTTGTGTCCCCGCGTAGAAGAAGTTTTGGTGTCAAGTGTCTGTGGCGAGGCGGTTATCGCAAATCGCGTGCCGGCCACGTGATTCTTAATGGGTCTCAAGAGTTGAGAGTCTGGGGCTCGAGACGGGGACTGTAGGGACCATGGTCCATAGTTGCCAGCCGCAGTGCTGTAACCACTCCAAAGGCCGGTTGGCAGTATGGGGCCCAGTGATTTCTATCTCTTTGGGCTCCTTAACAAGAACTTGGCTGGCAAGCGATTTGCAGCAGACACTGACGTGAAGCAAGCTGTCACTTCCTGGCTGCAGAAACTTTACCCCAGTTTCTTCTATGCCCGGATACAAGCCTTGGTGCTACCGCAGGACAAATGATTAAATTTCAGTGGTGACTACGTGGAGGTCTGATGAAATCTCCGTTCTGCTGGGATATTACGAAGCGTTGAGTGGCAATTCCTTACCGACGTTTCGGGACGACGTATCGATCCCATCTGCAAGGGTCAGGAAGTCCAAGGAGAGTGCAGATCTCATCTACGTAGCGGCGGAAGCGTGAAAGCACGCAGGGATTTAGTTTGTTCATAACTTGTCGCTTTTACTTTTGCGACTAAAACTTCTTAGGCACGTAGCTTTTCGTAAACCTAACGCTTGCGTCACCGTGACGTGCGTCTCATCTTCATAGACGAGACTATGGTCGAAATGTGGTGGTTTAACACATGGCACACATAATGGTTGGGGGCCGGGTTAGCGTAGGCGGTGTAGCGACTCGCAACGGGCTGGGCGGTCCGGGGATCGAATCCCGGTGGGGTCGAGATTTTCCACACCCGTCCAGACCGGCCCTGGGGCCCACCCAGCCCCCTGTACAATGGGTACTGAGTCTTTCCCGGGGTAAAGCGGCCGGGGCGTTCTGCTAACCGCCCGCCCCCTTCTAGTGCCGAGACTAACGAACGGGTAGAGCTATACCTCTACTCCCTCTTAGGCCTAATAGCCTGTGTAGGGTCCCCTTTACCTTTTTACACGTAATGGTGGAAATGCCTGAGTGTCTTAATTTTTGGTATGATTTGTTGAATGTGTGAACAGTGGACATATTAACCTACCAAACAGAGACACGTGTTTGAAATATTTATTTTATTTTTATTTCAGTGGCCGAGCTGTTTCTTACGGAAATGTCGCACTTGTGTTGTAACTGCAGTTCAAATTTAGGACGACTTCACCAGAACTCTGAAATGAGACTAGCATTTCGCCTTGCTTCCTTGGCAACTTATCCGACATTTGTGTTTTGCGTGTTATCTAAACAAGACCGCACAGGCGTTGCAGTCTCGCTTCTAACATCAAGGTTAGCAGCTGCGTAAAGTGAAACTGCCGGGACCGTTGGCTGCACGACCACGCTGATTGTCGCTTCGTATTTTTCAAGAGGTGCATTTGTTTTATTTGCTTTTAGAAACACAACGAACTCCATGGAACAGAATCTTTCCTTGAGAAGCTACTAGGTCGGAAGGCAGTTCAGAAATTCACCACATTTTTGGTACCCGAAGGTTCATTACAGTGTTCACGCGAGCGTACGTCTTGTCCCTATACAGAGCCAGATCAGTCCAGTCAACACCTTCCCATGCTATTTCTTTAAGACGCATTTAACATTATCCTCTCATCCATGCTTAGGTGTGCCAAGTGGATTCTTTCTTTCAGTTCTTTTTAACCAAACCATGTACGCATTTCTCTTCTCTCTGATCTGTGTCACGTGTTCCTTCCATCTCATCCTCTTTGGTTTGATGACGCGAATAAGACTTGGCGACGAATGCACATGGAGGTCCTCAACGTTTAATAAAAGGGTTAAAAAATCAATTTAGTCTTATTCCTTAGCGGGGCTCAAACTACCTGATGATTTGAATGAAATTAAATTTTATTTACGCATTTGAGTTTAAGGAGCCGAGATAGCGCAGTGTGTTGGTTACATCACGTGCTGGAGACTGGGTACCCGTGGTTAGATTCTCGTCAGGGGCAAAGACCAGGTCTGAGCCGGACGGGTACCAGGGGCACTTTTCCTATGGGTAAAGGGATCGGTCCCTAAGCGTGATTTCTGTACAGGCATTCTACAAATTTTCTGAAAATAAAGCCAGTTATTAGTTACGTATACAGCTGCAGTACCGCACAGAATTTGAAGACCCCATTGAATAACCTTATGTTGTTGCGATCGGTGTGTGGGTGTGGTTTATTATAGGTATATTGAAGAGTGCTGATCATGGGTGTTTTCCAGTAGCTTGCCACCCGTAAGAACTTAACAGCGACGGGTACCGCATTTCGGCCAGCTTCTGCTGGTTACCCAGACGGGCGTAGGCCTGTTTTCTAGTTGCCATATTGTTTTAAGGCAAATACTGACATAATGTCGTTAAACAGGCCAGGGACGTTTATTTTTAAACCCGTATCCACTACACATGGTGATGCTCCATTCTCATTCGAGATTGCAGGGACCTTTATAAGCGAAACAGCGTTGTTGAATAGCCTAATAATAAATCAGTGAAGAGGTTTCAAGAACACCACATGCACCATTTCGATGTCGAATGCTTGTAATGTGGACGTGTTGATGTTTCGGGGAGTGACTAGGTAAATCTCGATGCGATGGCGGCATGAGTGACTGACTGACCGAGTGGATGCAACAGGAGCGAGACCCCACCCCTCTTTCTCTCTCACAGCTTCTCTTCGTCCCATCGATCCAAAAGCTGATGCGTTGTTGCCATAGGGACGGACGGGATACCGCAGTACAGTGCGACTGGGCATTTCTTCCGGTATGGTACCATATGAAATGCAGGGTTATCCATCCATCCGTTAAGTGGCTAATTAACTAAAGAACTGTCTGCTAATAGAACCCCAAGGTTAAACGCCGCCCGTACCAAAGTCGGTGTCTTGAGCCAGTTAAATCCAGTTCATGTCTTCGGAACCTGTCCCGCAAATGTAATATTAATTTTAATATTGAAGATTGCTGTCTTCTCATTACACGGCGTCACGTCCCAACAGATTGCTGTCTCCTCATTACACGGGGTCATGTCCCAACAGATTGCTGTCTCCTCATTACACGGCGTCACGTCCCAACATATTGCTGTCTCCTCATTACACGGGGTCATGTCCCAACAGATTGCTGTCTCCTCATTACACGGGGTCATGTCTCAACATATTGCTGTCTTCATAATCTACACCGTGACAATCTCAATTCTGTTCCTTAAGATCACTCATGCGTTCTCTTTGTTTTGTCAGGCGACGGGTCGAGCTCTTAAGTTTCCGTGTCAAAATTCAGTGTGTATGTGTTGTCTTCCTTCGTCCAACACCGACATTATAACCCCAGCATACCCCCCCCTCCCGGTTTGAATAACCTAATAATAACGTTTCCTTAATTTTCTAAATACTTTTATAATTATTCATGGAAAATTTGTGCACTCGACCACTCTGTGGTTCGGAATTCGTTTATTTATTAACCGTCTTAGTTGTACAGCCCACAGTTGGAGGGTTTTTCTAAGCCTTACTATAGCAAGCGGTTGAAGTCCTTGGGGTGGAGGTTCAGACAAAAGAGAGGCCTGTCTGTCTATGCATGAAATCGAGAGACCTGTTTGTTTATGCAGTAAAATCGAGATACCTGTCTGTTTTATTCTGTTCATACCGTGCACTGTCGCTAATCAAATCACACAGTACTCAGTCCAACAACATGCACTCTTATTACACAGATATTCTGTATTACAGTATCTGTAGACTAATCCAACATTTTTTCGATCCTCCATGGGATCATCACCAGGGATCATGTAAGAGTAAGATTGCACAGACACAGCTCCCAATATATGTACATGTTAAAAGGATCTAAATGTATGAAGGAGATCAATTAAACTGTAGGCGTTTTCGTAGTGGGTCCCTGGTCTGCTGTGTACTGGAGATTGGCTGTTTATGTGTACTGTCTCATCTATCCCCAGCAATCCAGAGACGTGTCTGTCTGTCTGTCTGCGCAGGAAAATCGAGAGACGTGTCTGTCTATGCAGGGAAGTCGAGAGACTTGTCTGTATATGCAGGGCAATCGAGAGGCCTGTCTGTCTATGCAG
>BLKM01000920.1:12328-26552 GCA_013340265.1 Coptotermes formosanus
GTTAACTTATAAGCCTGAAGTGACCATAACTACCTGTGCAGGCTTCATGCACATACACTGAGCAGTGAAGTTTACTTGACTGGCAGCCATTATTATGTGTTCTTTGTTAACTGAGGGTCTCTGATTTTAAAGATTCACTATTTTGTTATTTTCAGTTCATGATGCACCTTCATGTTTGTAACTTGCATGTCCTGTTAACATTTCACACTTGTTATGTTCTGTCATCTTCTTGCAGATATGTCATGCTGTTAAGTCAAAAGGATATGTACCAGTACGAGACCCAGAGGGCAGGATTGGTCCATATGCCTATAAAGGAAATCAGTGGGTGTCCTACGATGATGTGTCCGATATCAGAAGGAAGGTACGTGCCATGCAAGTTTTGAGGATTTTGCGGTGACATAATGAAGGGATGTGACAGTGCATTGCTGGGTGAGTGGTTCCCAATGTTTTGAAGGAAGGTAGGAAGAAGTCGTTTCTTTATGGACCCTGAACACCTGAAAATGATGGCAAAACATTCCTTTGAAATGTTTGGAACCACTTACCCATTGATGCAGGAGCACATCCCAGAAGACTAGGATCCAAGGTATGTACTGTTCAAAATACTGTTGCGTGGCACCATGCCTCGCTGTTTTAATTGACTGAATGTCTGTTGGCTTATTTAACGATTTTGTCAGCATCTGCAGACCCTGTGGCCTTGTTGGTGTGATGACAGATGAATTGGAAAGCGTTTGGAAGGTGAAGGCCTAACCAAGGCACTGTCCTCACACTTGACTGAGGAAAACCACAAAACCTGTCAGGATAGCTGGTGATTTGGCAAAATATTGAACCAAGAACCTCCCAGATACAAGTGTAAGAATGTCACCTTAAACCACATTGCTTGTGCTGAATGTCATATTTTATCTGACTGTAGAAGAATCAGTCACTGGGTGCAAACCAAGAGAATTGACTAGAAGTGTGTTTGGCTTTGTGAGATGAAGGTACCAGAAGCACTGAGACTTCTGTACAACAGTTCATTCACGAAATTAATTACAGACCTGTCTGACCATGGATTGCTTAGTACTGGACTGATAGCTTGATGCTGTATGTTATGTTGATAGCAGACTGAAGTTACAAAGGCAACATGAAACTGTACTGAAAAATTTTTTTTGAACGTAAGTTTTCAGGTTTTCACAGCCGTCTTTTGGGCTTTTACCCCATACAATGGGCTTTGTTTGTTCTGGCATTTCAGAGGAATGTACTACCTCCATCTTCAGCGTGACTGAATTGGTCAAATTAGAAGCTTAAGTGATGCAATAGAGGAAAATGTGTCAGTTATATAGGAAGGTTTGTGGGAACTGTGGGAATTGTGACTGGTCACAGCTAGGGAAGGGGGACGGAGACTTACGAATTCAGAAAATGGTCCTTTCCAGGGCCTCAGCCAGTGGCAGATGTGGAAATAATGTGGACAGTAAGCAGTGATACATTTTTTTCATGTGGCTGTCAGTAATGAAGTAAGAGAGCATTGTTTCAGGAGGACAACAATGTGTCATTTTTGGAGGATGCCTGCTGCCTTATTTCTTTCCATTTTAGAGCCATCATTACATGATTGGTGTTTAGTTAACATCCGTTCTTTGTATTCACTTTTACAGTCACAGTACATCAAAAGAATGGATCTTGGTGGAGGAATGATCTGGGCCCTTGACCTGGATGACTTCACAAACCGATGTGGTTGTGGGAAACATCCGCTGCTTAAGACAATCAATCATGAACTTCGTGGCCTTCGGGTTTCTACGTCAGATTGTACATAAATTGTATGGTATTAAATTGTTTCATTGGCTAGGGTTGCCATAACACTGTCTCATGGAAACTGATGAAAGCATTTTGACTGGCAGGGATACAGAAGAACTCCATGTTTGGCCTGTAAATGTACCCTACAACACATGTCTTGTGTATGTGAGTCAGCAATTCCAGTAGTCTACAGGAGTAAGAAAGCAGCTTCAGAAATGTTTGGGTTTGCTACAGAATGCCTCATTAACTTTGCCCTCGGCCTGGCAATTGTCACAATAGCTACACCATGTAGGAAGCCTGCTCCTGCTGAAACTCCTATCTGTATTTCCCCTGCAGATCAACTTACCTTACTTCATATAAGAGTCTCAAAGTGCTCATACAGAGGTTCTGAGCAGGCCTCACACCTTCTGCAAATATTTATAGACACACAACAGAGCTCTTGTCTTGAAGTATGGCAGTTTCTATTTCAACATTGTCTTTCAGTTCTTGCGAAGAATGTGAGTGGGACAGAACAGTCCATATGCTTCACAAGAACTCTCTTCTTCTGTTAATTCAAATCTCCTAGCAAAATTGTCTTGTGGTATTTTATGGATCTGATCAAATTCCTGCTGTAGATCCTCATAGAAACTGTCCTTTATCCTCCGTTTGTGCATGTGCATTCAGAACAGTATCACACCAGCAACCTGTCGGTACTATATATGACATACTGGCACTAAGAGACTCTGCTCTCTTAACTGCTGATATTTTTATGTTACATACAAAAAAATTCCTGTCCCTATTTGATGGTTTTCATTTCCTTCTCCATATACAAAAGTGTAATCCTCCACTTGTTTGCTGTGTCCCTTATCCCCTCCAACCTCCTGTACACTTTCTACATCTAATCTATACCTCACTAATTCTCTGGCCACTGTATTAAGTGACCCTGTCCTGTACAGCCTTATCACATTTGATGTACCAAGTCTCATGTCCATTTTCCGGTGCTTCGGTTGTTCCAAATGATCTGCCCAAATCCAGGGAACTGCATAGCATTCGTTCCTATTTGTGTGTAGATAATTTGTATAGTTGTCAGTGTATGAAGTAAAATTGCAGTTATCCAGTTTCAGGCATTGGCAGCCCTAGCCAGAATGTTCCTGTAGACACAGTACACTCCACAGCTCTATATACCTCAGTCTATGTTCAGTTTTAAGCATATGTTTTTAATTGTGTGATATAGGGGCATTTTATGCCATCATTTCTCATACTTCCAGTAGCAAGTGAGGATGACATATTCCTTCACATTTGTGCATAGTAACTCACTAACACAAAACATGTTTTCTTAGGAGGCCAACCTGTGACAGCACAAGCCTGAAGCACTTTTGACCTCTGTTGTTTCACTCTCATTTTGAAATCTGATGTGCTCTTGACGATTCAAGCCAGTTGGGATGTGACCGTGTGCTATTGGGTGGGTAGTTCCCGTCATTTCAGAGGATCATGGTGCCTTCATCCTCAAGCATAAGCAGTCATCCATCATCTTCCAGATCATCAGAAATCAGTCACCCAACAATACACCATCATGTCACGCTTGAATCCTCAGCAACACGACTGCGACAGCCTCACATGTCACCTGAAATGATCCTGCTTGAAGATGTTCCTGAAATCCCATTCTTAGTGGCTTCACTCAGCTTGTGATTTATATGGTGAAGTTGCTCCACTGTGCCATGAAGATATGTGGGTAGTGGAGGGCCACAGCCCATGCATTCTTTGCTTCAGCTGTACACTGTTTGCCACTGGTCACATTGACACTCTGGTCACTCTACCCCAGTACCTGTTGAAGAGATGGCCGAGTGTGCCCCAAACTGACATGTTGGCAGAGAGAAACCCACGTCTGCTGATCATGTCTTGGTCTTAAAATGCAGACAAAATAATAGGAATTGTGCACACAATAAGCGCACAAAAGTGCTGGTAAAAAGTGCATCATGAAATGTGTCACTCACTACAGGAAGTCTTGGAGAAGAGACAGTTAATCACATTGCAGTACAATGCTACAAACTTACTATACATTTTACTTATTTTGTGTTCAACACTTTAAGTCTTTCCATAATGAAGAACAACAGCATGGGCACCAGTTGTGAGCTGTCACCAAATTTTTATTACATTACATTTCATCTAACCAAAGTTCACACCTACAATTTTAGATGTCAGGGCCCTCTTGAAATATTATTTACATAAATAATCATTTGATGTTACAGTAGAAAAGGGCAAAATTGATAAACCTCTTAACAGTGGAATTCTGTTAGGAATAAAATATTATGTTGTGAGTTCATAAATGGGACTGAAGATCTGTGTATTTTACTGATCTATTCTTCTGAAATGCAAACCTTTAAATAACCTTTTACTATTATATAAATTTGAATATTTAAATATACTTTACAAGCATAACACACAATTTGTAATTTCATGAGTAGTGCACATATCTTGATGACAATTACTGCAATCATGTGTGTCATTCATGTGGTGTTCATTACCATTTTTAGATTTGTAACACAAATAATGTAGCATTGTATTTGGTTTTGTTAGCAAGTGTATTATTTCCTGTTTCTGAATAGTGTCTCCTTACAGATTAATGAGAAATTCTGGCATACAGGCCCCCGTTTAAGTGCTCTTTGTGTAGACAGTATGTTACAATTATGTCAGACTTTGAAATATCTGCATATATTATAATAAAGGACAAAATCTGTTGATGCTTGGAACCATCCCATAATGTGCAGTCTGCAGTGTCTGCATGTTACAGCAAGCCACTTGTGAAGTGCAGTAGCATACTGCTTAAAATAAAATATTTTTAAAAAGTAGTGCTATAATTGCAAAGGTTAAAATTTTGTTAATCAGCATATTCTTTTGTACAGTTCAGTATTTGGATTCATCCTGACCCACATAACCTGATTCCTAAAATGTTGTTACTTTATTTGTAATTCTTTGTTAATAATGACTTGCTCCGTGGAGCAGAGTCCTTCCTGTGAAGCTGATAGTTCCTCAACTAGTCAAGGAATTCTTCTCATTTTATGGAATCCATTAATTCATTGCAATGTCCACAGAAGCTTGTCACTTGTCCCTGTAGTGAGCTAGATTAATCAAGTCCACACCCTCCCATCCTCTTTCTTTCAAAGCCATTTTAATGTTATCTTCTTGGCTACATGTAGGTCTTCCAAGTAATCTCTTACCCCTAGGTTTTCCCATGAAAACCTTGTGTGTATTTCTCATCTCCACATACATGTCATGTGCCCCAGCTATTTCATCCCCTTGATTTTATCACCAGAACAGCAGTTCATGAAGAGTGCAAATGATGAAAATTCTCATTATGCAGTTCCTCCCAGAAACTGTTTGCCCTTGAAAAGATAACTCAAAATATAGTATGAAAGTGGTCTATGTAACAGTGCCTCTTCTTGGGTGTCAATACCATGAGACCAGTTTGTCTGTGGATTACACATTTTTTTAACAGCCTTACATATGTCATTGTGAGTTTGAACTTTTGAAAATACCATCTTGCAGAGAATGTCCTCATTTATCTATATGAATGAAAATTTAGTAATAGTTAACAGGAATTTAAAATACTGAAAGTAAAAAGGGTCAGTGCAGTAACTTTAACTAACACAATCCCAAAAGAATAAAGCTGCTAAAAAAGGGGCACATTTTATGCAATTGTAAATTGTAAAAAGAAAAATTGCAACATGTGAGCTCTCACGCTGAAGTTCAAATGGTTTTATATTTTTTTATTTAATTTTGTACAAATTTCTTCTTAGTTGGCCCGGTGATGGTCTTTAAAGGTGGAAACATAGAACTTCATACAACACAAGAAATGTTACTCATGAAGCCGCAATTTGTCGTAACCCACCGATATACAGTTTTACAGGAGAGAGAACAATAAACTAATCTAAACCCCGTCTCGGTAAACACACCTTTTGTCCGTCCCTAACCCCCAAGCGTTAATCTTGCTTAACTTTACAGTAGCCGAACGACTATCAGGGTTGCCAACACAACACACACGTCACCTGGTGCCTGGAAAGGGTACAAAGGGTTTGTGTTTGTGTGTAGTTAGCGTACCATATTAAGCATAGGGTGATATTTCAGTCCTTAGAGGTTACGAAAATGTTAAAGAGTTTACGGATAGCAAGTAACAGCGGACTTTTTGAGAGAATATTATTTATTGGAATTCCCACTGTACCTTAAAAAAGGAAAAGCTACTGTGTCAGCAAAAGGTCTGTTACCGGTATAAGAACTTTTAAGCAGCTGTCCACATAGGCGGCCCACAGAGAGTATCCTGGTATGTCAATCGGGTAGCGACTTTACTACTGTCAATTTTCTTCACGTCTTTACTGCCGTCAATTTTCTTCACGTGTCAAAATTTCTCACTCTGCAACTTTCCGTCAACTCAGAGAGGGAAATGCGCAGTGCTATCAATCTTCATCTATCGCAACAACCCATGGGTTGCTTGCTGGACACTTGTCAGGGCATGTTAGAGGGACGTTCAAACATCGACGAAGTTACAGTCACACAAGAAGTCACAGGGCTGTGATGTGGTGGACGACATGTTTTCGCGCCATTCGTAGGCAGAGGCAGGGATTGGAGTTGGTAGCAAATTTAGGCTAATGCAAAGGGTAAGTAGAAGATAGACTCAAGGTTTTGTTGTAATAATTGTTTCGAATACTTAACTACACTGAATTGCTCTTTTGAATTAATGTATCTTGGATTCGTAAGGGCAGATATGCGTCAGGTGAAGGAAAATTGAGTGGCCCCAACTCCCTGGCTTATTTCTGATGTGATTAAACATCTGTTTGGAAAGATTTTAATTCGACTGCAACATACAGGTTATACAAAATAATTTCTGTGTGTTATTTTCATTGTGATTGGGAACTTCAGTTGCTTTTCCATCAGATCTTGACATAACCTAAATGCCATTTATGAAAGCCGGTTATCGCAGTAGACATTCCAGTACCAGAAAATTCCGTTTGCACATTTATGTCGAGTGCTTCGTAACAGAGAGGTGTAGATAAGTATTTAATTTTGTTTGAAATTTGAGTTACTGCCACTAGGAGGTTCTGAAATTAGACGACACAATATGAGTCAGTAATATATGTGATATAATCATTTTTGTTTGGTGTTTTGTCAGCCTGATGATGGCATCTGTATATGAACCAAAACATGCTGCATTCAAACCACACAAGTAAAAAAAGAATTTAGTTGTGATTAATTGCTCTTATCCCCATACCTTGTGTATCTTCATCACAACCGGATGTCCCATGCAAAAATATTTTGTATGAAGCTCTACTCCTTGCAGTTACTTTTTGTGTGTTTATTTATAAGGCCATTAGAATGATCTTGATACAAGGCTGTAACTAATTACTGTTCATTTTCATCTGATTTTTCTGGCAGTGTGATTAGTAACAGATAATGTTCCAGGCTTTTTATTGTGATACGTTTTCATGCCGTTTAGTTATTTCAGTAAACACAGAGCACATAAATCCATGCAAAACAAATTGATGTAAAATTTCATTTTGAATTGTTGGTAGTAAAAGTTTGGTTTGGACGTGTGCTGGCCATATTGAATTCTCATGTTTTGATGAAATGTTTGTTCTCTGTGCAGGAACAATGGTTTTTGTTGCTGGAGGACTTATTCCTGCAAGATTTCTTACTCTTATTTCTCATCTCACAATCACAATTGTAATCCTGTGGTCCAGAGTAAGTATATCATTACTGGCTGGTGTGTTTGTTAGGTCTAGTGTACACATATAAAACACTAATTGTGTAGAACTTCCTGTTGTATATGTTTGTTGAAGATGTAGAGGGAGACAGTCATAATGATATGAAATTCTTCCTGCAGTTGCATCACTGCTTTTATTATTTGATAGAACACAATAGAATTTATATACATCTGTCTTTGGCCTAAACCAAACCATGAAGACCATGTCATAGTACAAGTGCAAAATTTCTGTCTTGTATAAACTGAAGTAACTACTTGACACAACTACAGGTCTAAATATATAGTTGTATGGTCTGTTTAGCGTCACTGTGTAGTGTTCGACGTGATACAACTGTGCAAGTTATTTCATTTACGTAAGTCAGTATATTCTAGGGAAAGAAAAACTGTATAAACTGGTAAGTCCCCCCCCCCAATGTTCGTTGTCTCTCAATGTAGTGAATGCTGCAGTCTTACTTGCATTGCAGACTTAGTTGATGCTTTTGTTACATTTTGTAAATTTTCTGTGTTTTCTCCTTCCCTTGTAGATACCCCAGTATGAAACAGGGTGTCAGCTCCTGTTCAGAGCCACCCTATATCCTGGCTTATGTACTGTGGTATTTTACACATGTCCTACAGCTTCAGAATTTTCAGTTGATAAAAATACATTGACAGGAGCAGGATAGAGATACAAGTTGCTCATAATGCAGGCTGTAATGCTGTATACAGTATTTTGCTTTAAACTTTTAACTCGAAATGCAGGATTGTCGACTTTTTGTAATTAAAAACCAAACAAACACACAGCTGCAGTGTACAGTCTGTGTCAGTCTATTTTACACCTCCAACATGTTTTGGTGTATTCACCATCATCAGGGAGGAACACATCATATATTATTATAAAACATTGAAACATTAAAATGTGGTGTTGGCACTAATCCTCCTAATGCTCTGGCACATTCTTCATCATCATCAATTCCTGTTATCCCTTAAGGGACATAGGGCATCAACAAAATGTCGCCATCTGATCCTATTTCCAGCCATCCTCTTGACTTCACTCCAGCTCTTCCCTTTTTGTGGTGCCTCATTGTGGACCGATCTTCGCCACGTCTGCCTAGGTCTCCCTCTCTTCCTCTTCCCCCGCGGGTTCCAATCCAAGGCCTCTCTTTCAATGGCCTCATTTCCTTTCCTCAATGTATGTCCTATCCACTTCCACTTCCGTCTCTTGATCTGTATGGATATCTCAATTTCCTCTGTCCTTCTCCAAAGTTCTTCATTTGAAATCACTTCCGGCCAATGGATGCTCAGGATTCTTCATAGGCAGCAGTTAACGAAGGTCTGCAACTTTGAGGTGGTAGTTTTCATTACTTTCCATGTCTCGGATCCATGTAACAGCACTGACTTAACATTGCTGCGGAATATGCAGAGTTTGGTCCTGGTTGATATCCTGCTGTTTTTCCACACTGGATAGAGTTGTACGAAAGCACCGTTTGCTTTTCGAATTCTTTGCGAAACATCCTGCACAGCTCCTCCATCTTTGGCAACCATACTGCCAAGGTATGTAAAGCTATCCACATCCTCAATACTTTCACCCCTAAGAGTAAATGGATCTTCTTTGCATGTGTTTACCCTCATAGCTTTCGTTTTCTTCACGTTGATTACGAGTCCTGCCTTCACTGCCTTGTTTATCAAATCCTTGAGCTTCTTTTGCATATGTCCATGTGTTTCAGACAGTAGACACAGATCATCGGCAAAATCCAAATCTTCTAACTTGTTAACCAGACCCCACTGAATACCTCGTCATCTGTCACGGTTCACATTTCGCATTACTGCATCAATTACTATCAAAAACATGGTATGTGATAGAATACAACCTTGCTGCACTCCGGACTGTACCAGAATTGGTTCAGATACTCGACCCTCGTGTACAACTCAACATGCATAACCCTGGTAAGTTTCTTTAATGAGATTAACAATTTGTGTCAGCACTCCATAGTGCTTCACTTCCTTCCACATGACCTCCCTGTTGATCGAGTCAAAAGCTTTCTCAAAGTTGACAAACACTGTGTACAGGCGAGATGACCATTCTATGCATTGTTCTATAACTATCCTTAATGTATTGATTTGATCAATACAGAAGCGATTTGGGCGAAACCCAGCTTGCTCTTTTCGGAGCCTTAAGTTGACATGCTCCTTGATCCTATTAAGCAATACTCTAGTAAAGACTTTACTTGGTACAGATAGAAGTGTAATACCTCTCCAGTTGTCACAATTTGCTGTGTCACCCTTCTTTGGTATTTTTATTAATAGGCCATATTTCCAGTCATTTGGCATCTCTCCCTCATTCCACATCTTCTCAAATAAGGGGTGCAGCATATTTGCTGTAATGTCCAGGTCAATCTTCATCACTTATGGTGGAATATTGTCAATTCCTGTTGCTTTTCCATTTCGTAACTCTTTCAGTGCCTTCTTAATTTCTGCCACTGTTGGAGCTCTAGTGTTAATTCTTGGGTTAGCCTCATACTCCTCTTCTTCATCTTCATCTTCATCTAATTGTTCATTTGAAGGGCGATTCAAAATTTTTGAGAAGTGTTCCTACCAACGCTTCAACTGATCTTCAGTATTTGTCAGGAGGGTACCATCTCTGTTTCTAATTGGTCGATTTCTTTTTATCTGTTTCTTGGACAAGACTCTAGTAATGGCACCTTCATGGCTCACCTTTTCTCCCTCAGGTCTTCCTGAATACAAAAATGTAGCCCTGTCTTGAGTGGTTATCTCACCAAACTCACTCCATCTCGCTTCACTGATTCCCAAAATACTCAGGCCATAACTCTTCATGCAGGCCACTGCCTGTCATAATCTTCCACTCTCCCGCAGTGTTCTTACATTCCATACTCCAATTTTCGTTATCCTCTTCATGCCAAATGTCGATTTAGAATCAGTCTGGTTTCCTTTTCTCATTGACGTTTCTTTAATAGCTCAATTTAAGGTGTGCAGGTTATTAGCCCACAGCACCCGAGCTTGATGGGGCTGCAATCTAAAGCCTTCAAGCAGGCTGTTTTCTGTCGGGGTTGTCTCCCCTAGCCTTTGAAGATCCCTCTACACCACAAGGCAGTGGTTTCTTCTGTATTAACCCCCAAGAAGTAGGGTTGCCTCTTCCGCCAACTTCGCCGTACCGAAGGTCTCCTCCTCCGCCAAAGCTGCCGTTGAGGGCTTTACCGTACCCTGGCAAGGGGCCCTTACATGGTACTACCGGCCGGGCCAACTGGATCAAGGTTTTTTTGTTAAGAGGTGTTACTCCTCTATCACTCCCCACTTTGTCCTGGCTTGTGACAGGCAGAGCCTGGCTTCCCAATATTGGGCCCAGGTTGGCGGGGTTCTCTGGCACATTACGACGTCATTATCCCTGCAAGATAACAGATGTATTGCAAGATTTTTAGGATTAGTACTAATACCACATTTTAATGTTTTGTGTAATGATATGATGTGTACTTCCTTGATGATGGTGAATACACTGCAACATGTTGGAGGGGTAAAATAGACTGATAGATTGCATGCTACAAGTGTGCATTTAGTTGGTTTTTAATTATAAATTATCGTCAGTGCACAGAGACGAATAATGTGAAGCAGGAGTATGGACCGTGCACCGTGCAACTGTTGTGATACGCAGTACTGTCGACTGTGTTAACATATCTGTTGGTGACTTATTATTTCAGCATTTTAAGAAGCTTTTCTTTATTCCAGGAAGAAAATGTGAAGGCCTGCCTGCCATTTGAATACACAGCTGATGATTATGCTCAGAAGGACGTTGAGTAAGTTGACCGTTAGTTGCTTTCTGCGTGCAGATGTGAAGGCAGTGGTCCAGTTAGAGTTCTGTCAGTGGCAAGGGTGGGAATTGTGTGCTGCAGGGTTACTCTGCAGAGCACATTTTCTGATTATTGATCCATTGGCAGGCAGTCTTAACTGTCTGTGTGTTTCAGCTGCGGTGTTTGTGGTGTAGAATGTTGGGAGTCACAGTGAAAATACCAAAATTTATCAGCATTTCCCATGACATCATCAGTTGTGTGTATTCATAAGGTGCAGCAGAAGCTAGCACTTACAAATTGAAAAGCTGAAAACAGTAACACATTGCACACTCCAGAAATGTTATGCTGTGTGTACACTTTAATCATTTTGCATATTTCACTGTTGTGTTACAGGTTGCAGACTGGATTAGGCATAGCCATAGTGTTGATTGGCTTCGAGTTGCTGACATTTCTGACGGGCATAACGATGTTCATGTCATCTGCTGCAATGATTTGTATCCTTTCACGCTGTATAAGAAAAATTACCATCACATGATTGGGCGGCCTTGCTGTGGTCCAGTTGAGGAAATGCTGCATGTGAGAGTTGAGGTTGTCACAGGAACGTTGCTGTGGGTGTGAAGCTGTGTTGCTGGCTGTGTAGTTCGCAACATTCTGAACGACTGTAGTGCGTCGTCTTCAGGTTCAGCAGTCCAACAGGGCTGTACACCTTGACTCTGAAAACGAAGGCACCGTCATCCTTTGAAACAGCGGGACTTACAGCCCTGTGACACTGCGTCACATCCCATAAGACTAGCATCTTCAGTGTCACGTGCATTGGAAAAGAACAGTTTAAGCATCACAGGAAAGTGCTTGTCAGCCCCGGTATCCTTTAAATTCTTTAATATGCACAGATTCCAGTAAACTTTATTTTGCTTCCAGAGATTATTATCTTTTGCAGAAATTTGTCTTAAGTCACATTCCATGACTGGTATATTTGACAGACACATGTCGCATGTGGATAGCTGCCACACTGTGGGGAATGATGCACTTGTACAAATGTTGGCCACTTACCTGTTTCCCACCAACTGTCAGTAAATGTGACAAGTCAAAGTAAGTGTCACTGTCATGATGACACAACTGTTCTTGTGTTTGTGTGACTCATTTACAAGGCTGAGTGTTTCGCTGTGTTGTTTGTGTCGTAGTATGAATGTCTGCCAAATAAAACAGCTGCTGACATGGCCACCTGTGTTGGTGCCTCTGTCTGATACACCAGATACCGGTATTGAGCCTTGACTGCCACCTCACAGCTATTGCCTGTCACTCCATTGCGTCTGTCCTTCTTTCATACTTCTTGTTTGATGAGTGGGACTGCAACTTGTACTGGTGGGTGTTTGCATTCTGCAGCATGCTTCCAGCCATTGCTGATGCCGTTGTCACTATTGGAGTCCTGGTGCTTAGAAAGGGCTGAATGTAAGTTGAGCTGCCATTTGCATCTTTATTTTCTGATTGTAACACTGTCAGGATGAACTGGTTTGTGATATTTGGGAGAGGTTACTGTCAGTTGCGTGTTGCCGTAAAGGTGGAGGTGGCTCCAAAATGTTGGCCGCTGTACAGTGATATGGCAGTATCATACAGAAGTGTTAACAAGTTGCTGTGGAAGCCTGAAGACATCAGGTCACTCTCTGTATTCATTATTTCACCGCGTCTGTATATTTGATCAGAAATATCGTATTTACGAGTGACATTACGTCGTGCAGCTGTTTGTAAGTTAAAGTTGTAAGATTGTTTTTACTGTAGCATTTGGCTGCTGTTTGAACCAGTGTGGTGCCACAAGAGCGTGTCCTGTCTTCTGCTTAAGGGGATCAAAATTCAGTGCTTGTTGCGTTTTACTAAGAAGAGAACAGATTTTAGTCTTGTGGCTGTGCAACCTCAGAACTCCACATTTCACAGATCTACAGCATTAAACTTTTAACCCCAACTTATGTGACGGCACACAGTTATGGAGCACCCAGAGTTATTTTCTCCTTTTTGATTCTTGTCTCATATTGTGGAAGAATCTGTAGTGCCTTCACTGCTGGCTGTACAGATGAACCAAAACTGTCACAAGAGAATAAACTTTATAACCTGTGTGTGGAGATTTTACCTACCTCATGCATAGGCTAGTTTGTGTGATAAAATTAGTGCTCAATTAAGAAAATAGTAGCACTTGCAAATGACTCTGTCATCCAGTCATTTGTTAAAGACACGTTATACTGATGGGTGTTTTTGCATATATCTTCCTTGTGCTTTCATAAGTCACGTGCTGATACGCAATGTGTAGGCTGTGCTCCGCTTGTTTCAGCCAGGTCGGTTTGTGCATTGTGCACAGCAATATTGCACACCGACTAACACGAGACAGTGCCTTTCCAAAGAGACTGCTCAGAATTGCTGCAGCGATGCACAGTAAGTCTGTGTGAAACATTGACTGGTTCGTACGTCATCTGATTGTTGGCTTGTGTTTAGCGACTCAAAGCGTGGAACAGAATGCAACACATGAAGTTCTGGAAATAGTGTTGATGATGTCTGTCTGCATCTGCCTGCCTGCATCACTCGATAGATATCGTACAGTGTGGACAGGGCAGCATAGTTTTTAGAACTTCCTGTTTAGTTGTGCGTGGAAAGCTTGTTGGTGCTAATAAGGCAAATTATGTTATTTTTGGAGAAAGAGTGTTTGATAAGTTGGATAGAGGAATGAGCATTGTTATGGTTGGATGCTGTAATGATGTTAGCAAGTCTGTGATTTGCTAACGTCACGAAAAATGAAGACAAGCGGAGGGGAAGCATTGGAGGCCAGTGTGCCTTCTGACTGCATTATCTGCTGGAAGAAACCCTGACCTGAAGCAGGTCATGACCTGGGGTTTTGTGTGTGTGTGTGTGTGTGTGTGTGTGTGTGTGTGTGTGTGTGTGTGTGTGTGTGTGTGTGTGT
>BLKM01000921.1:0-37407 GCA_013340265.1 Coptotermes formosanus
AAACCGGTTGTGTATCTATACTTTTATTGTTTTAACTTCTTTTAATAAAAAGAAATAGTTGGTTGAGAGACGGACCCTCCTATTCTATTTTTACACTCCGTCTCGGTTATAAAAACCAGTCAGTTAATGCTGTATAGGGAAATAATCGCTGTTTGTTCTGAGATCCACACAAAACACATAAACACACTGTGTGGGCAGAACGTAGAATTGCTGAATGTTACACCTGGCGGTACGTACAGTAACCACTAGGCTTTAGAGGGACACGCCCGAGATAGTGAGATAGTGGCTGCACCATAATTATGTTCAGTTATATTCATGGGAAATTTTCACGTGACTCGAAGCGTCTGGTTTTGTTTGCTTGCCAGCTATTGTGTGTTAGTTTCACTGTGAGGAGAATATATATATACTGGAGAAAATTACGTCTGTAGGAGCTTCATAATTCGTACTTTGTACTCCTGTAACTTGATGGACAGGACATTTTCCAGTGTCAGTGGAAAAATGAAATGCCTACGCAATTCTGGTCATAAATTCCAAAATACAATGACCACTTAGGAGATCTAGTCGTAGATGGGAGTGTGATGTTAAAATAGATATTGGAGAAGTGTGGTGTGTATTTGTGTCAGGATACAGTCGGGGTTTTTGAGACGTGTGGTGAGTTCGGATGGCAAAATGCGTGGGTAACTTCTTGACCAGGTGAGATACAAACACTTTGCTAAGACCCTGCACCATGTAGTTAGTTCCTTTGCTTCCCCTTCGGGCATCTCTTGGCGTTATGGTGCTGTTCCTGGGGGTGCAGTTTGATGATTTGGTGTGTTGAACGGCACGTGGCAGAGTAGCGGAGTTTTGCTGGTGATCCATGCCAGGCGTGAGGTGTGTTGCCAGTAGCCTACACAGTAGGCACGTCATGGTTGCCGCTGCGTCTTGTTTGCTGTCGCATGTAAGTACACGGCACCAAAGAACTGGGCGTGGATGGGAGGATGTGGTGAAACGGGTGTGAAACACACATGGGCTTAGGCGTGGAGTCAGGGGCAACCAAAGACTAGCTGGTGGAAACTGCCCACCTAAGCGAAACATGCACTGGGCCCCCTCCACCCCGGCTTTCCTCAACCCCAGTAGGGTTGATCTTATTTAACGTTTTCCAGCCCGTTGTGTACACAGACTTATACAAATAGCACTACGTATTGCGTCTAACACACCTGCATTTGTTATTTTTTCAAACACTACATGTTTCGACCCAGCCAGTCATCATCAGGTGTTTGTTTATACAAAAATTTAAAACTCAAAGCAAAAATGTAAAATTTTGCAAGATCTCACAAAAGATATTAGATATAAGTGCAAAATATAAATGTAAAAATATAAAATACAAATATATAATATATGAATAAATATAAACGTTAAACGTAATGTTTAACCCTTTAAAGAAGAAGCGTATCTGTTTTATATAAGGACTCAGTGCGTACCGCGCTGTAAACACTCTCCACTTCGGTTATAAAAACCAATCTCTTAATGTTTTATAAGGCAAAAGTTGCTGTTTGTTCTGAGAGCCACACAAAACACATAAACGTAATGTGGGCACCACGTAGAATTTTTTAATGTTAAACCTGGTCGTATGTAAAGTTGCCGCTAGGCTTTAAAAGGTTAAATTGTACGCCACACCGTTTGTGTTAAATGACACACCACCAAGAATTACAGGTCGATTGCAATTTACATACAATTTGTGAGATCTCGCAAAATTTTACATTTTTATCTTGGGTTTTAAGTTTTTGTTTAATTAAACACGTGATGACAATCGGCGTGATCGAAACATGTGGTATTTGAAAACAATCATAAATGCTGGTTGTGTCAGGCGGGTAACGTTGTGTTATTTATGCATGGGTAGATCTTAGCTGAAGTTTTTAGTCATCAACACAGTATTTTGCAAGAGCTGCATAAGCTGCAGCATTAGCACCAGGGAATTCAAACATTTTTTTAACCCTTTAAAGCCTAGCGGTTTGTTTATGCACCACCAAGTATAACATTGAAAATTCTTCGTTCTGCCCACACAGTGTATTTATGCGTTTTATGTGGATCTCAGAACAAACAGCGATTATTTCCGTATACAGCATTAACTGACTGGTTTTTATAACCGAGACGGAGTGTGTTTACTGCGCGGTACGGACTGGATGTTTATATGTTGCTGTACTCAGATACGCTGCCTTTTCACCATTATAAAGCCCAGTGGTTACTGTACGTACCGCCAGGTTTAACATTCAGCAATTTACGTTCTGCCCACACAGTGTGTTTATGTGTTTTGTGTGGATCTCAGAACAAACAGCGATTATTTCCCTATACAGCATTAACTGACTGGTTTTTATAACCGAGACGGAGTGTGTTTACTGCGCGGTACGGACTGAATGTTTATATGTTGCTGTACTCAGATACGCTGCCTTTTCACCATTATAAAGCCCAGTGGTTACTGTACGTACCGCCAGGTTTAACATTCAGCAATTCTACGTTCTGCCCACACAGTGTGTTTATGTGTTTTGTGTGGATTTCAGAACAAACAGCGATTATTTCCCTATACAGCATTAACTGGCTGGTTTTTATAACCGTGACGGAGAGTGTTTACTGCGCGGTACGCTCTGAGTCCTTATATAAAACAGATTGAGACGTTCGTCCTTAAAGGGTTAATTTCGTATTTTCCATCGATTTTGGTACACCATTAAACTTCACACCGTAGACGGCAGTTTATTTTGCCTGTATGGATGGGGCATTACTGCATGTTCTGGATTGAATGGGGTCAGAATCAAGATCGAGTGGTGGGCTGTTGTGAACGCGGTAATGAACCTGTGGGTCTCGTAAGATGTAATAAGATTGTGGTTTCAGGTGGCATGCCTGTCTGAAGTGCTGCGGATTGGAGTCAGATGTAGTTTTTCAGGTGAACGAACTGTAAGTGCTAGTGCAAGACACGTCCAAAGTAAGTCATTGACAGGACTGAATGCAATCTGCGACGGCAGTGGTGCGGGAGTAAGCCGGTCCCGGTCGCGGGCGTGTCTGTCCGCTTCAATTAGCATACTTACCGGGGTTTTGGAGGCTAATCAGAGAGGCGGTAATGCCACAGCACTGCCCTTTAGGCTGGCATGTGGTGGTGGAATGACATAACACTGCATCCTGATTTTGACTTCTACAGGGTCATTATTTTTTGTGACAAATATCGCCTGTCACTTCCGTCCGCTATTCCACCACGTGTGTGAGCGGTCGGATGAGTGGGCTTAGCGCTGATACGTTAAATGTGCCGACAGGAAGTGACCATCGATAGTTTTCAGATAAAATCATGACCTTGTATGTAATGACCGCAGTGCGAAGAAGTCCTGTGTGTTTTGGGGAACCTAAAGGTTCATTGCCGTATTCACAACAGCGTGGCACTCGTAATTATTCTGAACCCAGTCCCTTCCCTATTTTGAAGGTGTGTTGTAATGTCCCCCCTCACGCCGTTCTGTTAGGTGATTTTCTTACGTTTAGGTTTTCCACCTAAAATTGTGTTACGAATTTTTTGTCCAGTGTATTGTAGGCCTTTTTTTGTGGGGGAGGAGGTTAGCAGTGAGAAGGTGCGCCCGTTATGTAGCAACTCGAGAACGGACTGGGTTTTTGTCAAAATTTGGTAACGGCGGACTTTGATTAAAATTTACCGATAAGTTACAGTTTTGGTAAATATCGGATGACAGTGGCAGACACTTAAATTCGATTCTGCACACATTTCGAGTATAACATGTAAAATATTTATCGAGGCACGTGAAGTCTGATACAACGTAACGAAAAGTAAATGACGCGCACTTTGTGCTCAGGATCCACTGCGCGCCGGAGTTGTTTGCACGGTGCCGGTGTTTGCCAACGTGTTTGTCAGATAATTAGTACAGGGATCTTAGAGATTGTCGCGAGGCACAGTTCACAGAAGCTGATGAGCTCAGGTCTGTAGGTTGGGGGTTGGGCGAGGGGGCTGACAGCTCGTGTAACGTTTAAAGCAACATGTCATGTCATGTCACACAGGGCCTCGCACGTGGGCCGAATTATTTAGAACAAACAGCGATAATTTCCCTATACAGCATTAACTGACTGGTTTTTGTAACCGAGACGGAGTGTGTTTACTGCGCGGTACGGACTGTAGCCCTTTAAAGCCCAGTGGTTACTGTACGTACCGCCAGGTTTAACATTCAGCAATTCTACGTTCTGCCCACACAGTGTGTTTATGTGTTTTGTGTGGATCTCAGAACAAACAGCGATTATTTCCCTATACAGCACTAACTGGCTGGTTTTTATAACCGAGACGGAGTGTGTTTACTGCGCGGTACGGGCTGGATGTTTATATGTTGCTGTACTCAGATACGCTGCCTTTTCACCATTATAAAGCCCAGTGGTTACTGTACGTACCGCCAGGTTTAACATTCATCAATTCTACGTTCTGCCCACACAGTGTGTTTATGTGTTGTGTGTGGATCTCAGAACAAACAGCGATTGTTTCCCTATACAACATTAACTGACTGGTTTTTGTAACCGAGACGGAGTGTGTTTACTGCGCGGTACGGGCTGAGTATATATAATTCAGGTTAATCTTAGTCTTTAAAGCGTTAATGATTTATCTTACAAAGACTGCAGATTGTGCACTTTCGTCCCCTGTCTAAGGTTCAGATGCCCCTCACCCTAGTTATCTCTCCCGTACAGGTTGTCAGTTCGTACAGCTGCCATGAGTAACTGCAGAAAACAGTTATCACTCGAAACGCGTCTAAATTGGAGGCAGTGGAAAATTTTGGTGTCTTGATCGCTCTGTGCTTGTTAACCAATCTAACTGCCGTTGCGTATGTCTTAATATTATTATTTTGTAGGGAAGAGCGCTCAGTTTGTATATTTTTACCGTTTTGGCTGTGAAGGGGAGGCCTGCCCCTCAGTACACTTTCCTGTTTGTGTCATCGTAACTCTACCTGATCCGTGTTAAGTGGGTCCCTGTCACGGCACCATGGCGCGTTCTCAGGTTGCGGATGGAGGAACGGCCTCCGGTTATGGAGGGTGGCTGCGAATACATTGAATAAGCAGTCGCAGACAGCCGACGAGGGGGGTCCTCCAGCTTGGGGGTTGGGCGAGGTGCTAACAACTCCTCACAGTAAAAATTATGATGTTACGAAACAGCCTACAACTCATCACCAAATATTATTCGGGTAATCAAATCGAGAAGAATGAGATGGGTGGGACATGTAGCACGTATGGGGGAAAAAAGAGGTGCATACAGGATTTTGGTGGGAGACGTGAGGGAAGGGGCCACTTGGGAGACCCAGGCGTAGGTGGGAGGGTAATATTAAAACGGATCTTGAAGAAGTGGGGTTGGGGAACATGGACTGGATTGAGCTGGCTCGGGATAGGGACAGATGGCGGGCTGTTGTGAATGCGATAATGAACCTCCGGGTTACATAAAGTGCGGGGAATTTGTTGACTAGCTGAGAAACTGTTAGCTTCTCAAGAAGGCCTCTGCTCCATGGAGTTAGTTAGTTGGTTAGTTAGTTAATTAGTTAGTTGATTAGTTAATTGGTTGGTTAGTTGGTTAGTCGGTTGGTTGGTTAGTTGGTTAGGTAGTTGGTTGGTTGGTTGGTTGGTTGGTTAGTTACGTAGTTGGTTTGTTTGTTTGTTAGTTAGTTGGTTAGTTAGGTAGTTGGTTGGTTAGTTAGTTAGTTAGTTAGTTGGTTAGTTAGTTGGCTGGTTAGTTAGTGACTACATGATCATGGGCGGTACAAATGGCGGAAACGTGTTGTAGAAAGGAATGAATGCATAGTGTTAAAGTGCTGTGTTCGTTCTGATAATAAAAATGGATGCCGAGTAGAGAATTTGTTCACTTCTGTAGCGCAGTGTGTAATTTGTTCACCCCTGTACGCAGTGTGTAATTTGTTGAATTGTGCCTGTGTCACATCACGCGGAGTCATGAATGCCCCTTATCTGTGGTACTGTGTATTTACTTTGATACACAAAGTTGAGACATGCCGGCAGGTAGAACCGGGCGTGCTCGGCTGGGAACAGCAATATCAAGGAAGTCTGTCCAATTGTTCGGAGATAGTGAAGGTATTTTTGCAATATCAATTTTGTAAGGTTGGCGCCCCATGTAATATTGCGCAGGTATGATATCGAGTGATGAAATCCCAAAAGCCTGTGTGCAGTAATGTGGTGCCGTCGTTACAAAGTTGCTACCTTAACAGACACGGATTTATGTAAAATTTAGTGGACTGCCTGAACTTGACTGTTTAAAGCCGAAACTAGTAGCAAGAAGTAACGACAATGAAATATCGTTGTGCGGACTGTATTCGTGTGTGGTTATAGCGGAACAGGATGTCTGCATGACGTATTGCCCTTCTTGCAACGGAATTTTGCTCACTCAGTCCGTAGTCTGCCTTACGACAGGTCTGTGGCCTCTTCCAAAGGGAGTTCTCAACAGGGTGCGATCTAGTGCTTCCTCTTTCAATTTCCAGTGTACTTCCGTTTCCTTAAGGTCATTCAGTAGCTGCTTACATCTTCTTCTCGTCTTCCCGTCAGTTTTATTCCACCCTCTATCTGTCCATCAGTATCTTGTTTTAGAAGGCAGTTCCTACGCATGATGTGACCAATCCAGTTGACCTTCCCTATTTTTATCGTGTGTAGGGTATTCCTTTCCTCCTTGACTCTGTGTAATACATCTGTATTTCTCACATGATCGGTCCAACTGATCTCTGTCCTTTTCCAGCACATTTTAAAACTTTCCAGGTGTTTCTGATCTACTGTCTGAAGTTTCAGCGCCATACAAAGCTGTGCTCCAAATGTGCAGTTTACTAAGTTTCTTTCTTAAATTTAAGTCCAGTATGCTGGGGAAAATAGTCTTATTCTTTTTGATTGCTGCTTCTGCCATGCCAATCCTGGATTTAATTTCACGTGTACATCGTGCGTCATTTGTTATGCTGCCCAGATAGATGAAATAGTCCGCATTCTGCCGCTGTTTTTGATGTGTCCTAATCTCTGTTGTGGGTGATGGCCATGAGATTCCAACTAGCTATGTTTTTCCCCACCCTCGTTCTGTGTCCGTAGCCTTCCCAACATCGGTCAGTCTGTGTATCGTTTTATGTGCCGCTTGTCATGGACGCTATGGCCAACTCAGACTGTGTGGCGTCGAATGATCAGATGGTGGTTTGGAAGGGATGCGGATTCAAACCGTCGTGGCCTGTTGCAAGTTATTATTACTGCATTGCCTGGAGGGACTGTGTAAAAGCACGAAAATGCTTACGATAGTATGTCTCGGTCGAGGTACGGACCGAGCGCCTCCTGAACACGAGCCGGCGGGCGGAATTTATTGTGCCCGCAGCTGTTGGTGCGGTCAGTGAGCCGCCGGCCCTCAGCTGTTGGTGCAGTGATCCACCGGCCTGCAGCTGTTGGTGCAGTGATTCACCGGCCTGCAGCTGTTGGTGCAGTGATTCACCGGCCCGCAGCTATTCGTGCAGTCAGTGATCCACCGGCCTGCAGCTGTTGGTGAAGTGATCCACCGGCCCGCAGCTATTCGTGCAGTCAGTCATCCACCGGCCTGCAGCTGTCTGTGCGGTTAGTGATCCACTGGTCCGCAGTTTGTGCAGTGATCCACCGGCCTGCAGCCGTTTGTTGCAGGCCGGTGAGTCAGCGAATGACCCGCGAGGTGGTCAAGACAACACGACTTGGCACTACCAAACAGCTTCCGAGACTGTAAAGCGGAGTGCTTGCTGATGCATGTTATCGGCCATTGGCCCCTGGGACGGGGACGGGGGGGGGTTAGTGGACGGCGGAGCGACTTCAGTTGTCTGTCGACGAGGAGTGAGGAGGGAGATGGCCACTTATTTTTGTTGCTGTTGATCGGTGGGGGCCGAGGAAGATGGCGACAGGTATCGCAGCTTAACCTTTTAAAGCCTAGCGGTAACTTTGGGTACCACCAGGTTTAACATTAAAAAATTCTACGTGGTGCCCACATTGCGTTTATGTGTTTTGTACGGATCTCAGAACAAACAGCAACTTTTGCCTTATAAAACATTAAGAGATTGGTTTTTATAACCGAAGTGGAGAGTGTTTACAGCGCGGTACGCACTGAATCCTTATATAAAACATATACGTTTCGTCTTTAAAGGGTTAAATGAATTCTGTCAGTTTTGCCCAGCAACATGCGGCAGAGCTTATCTTCACAAGTTGATAGTCACTCAGCTGCCCAGTACATTCCTCACCTTTTACGCAATCCGAATGGTCAGTTGACCCTGTTCGAGTGTTATGTTCAAACCAGAGCCCTACACAACACAGCACATATACAGGTTTTCCAGGTTGCTAGTTTCGCTTTTGTCACCCAGACATCATTGGACCTTTGTTTATCAACAGCCATCCAGTGAAACTGTTCCTTGCATGTAGGACTGACAAAAAAAAGATAAGAAAGGTCACCGCATTCGGTTTCATTATTTGACCCCTCTAAAGCCCAGTGGTTACTGTACGTACCGCCAGGTTTAACATTCAGCAATTCTACGTTCTGCCCACACAGTGTATTTATGTGTTTTGTGTGGATCTCAGAACAAACAGCGGTTATTTCCCTATACAGCATTAACTGACTGGTTTTTATAACCGAGGCGGAGTGTGTTTACTGCGCGGTACGAACTGGGTATTTAAATTTAATTCAGGTTTGTATTAGTGTCCAGACTTTGTAAGAAGGACAAACGGGCGAAATCTGGAAAACCTCCAAAACCAGTGCTGTTTCGGAAATCGGGAGTTTAATGCATATGACAGTTAGTCGCCGGCCTCTTACCGCGGAGACCTGAGTTCCATCCCAGACCAGTCTGTGTGGGATTTATGGTGGACAGAGTGGCTCTGGGACAGGTTTTTCTCCCAGTACTCCAGTTTCCCCTGTCAGTATCATTCCACCAATGCTCCGCACTCATTCATTCATCTGCCACCGACGCTGTATAATGTTTTTCTCCCAGTACTTCAGTTTCCCCTGTCAGTATCATTCCACCAATGCTCCATAGCCATCTCCATTAGTATATGTTGCTGTTACCAGCAGAACAAACGCGCAAAGCCTGGAAACCGCCAAAGAACAATGCTTTCTCGGAAATCGGGGCGCGCTTGATGCAAAGTACTTTCTTTAGTGTTCCAAAGGGTTGAAGTGTGTACAGGGTGTGTGTTGGGTAGGTTATGTGGATGAAGAAGTTTGCTGAGGAGAGAAGAAATAATCGGAGGGGAGTTGAGACGTGTGTGTAACGAGGAAAGCCACCAGATATTGTCAACGTGTTTTGGAACTTTGCTTACACAAATCGCACCATTTTATTGTGCCGGGTTTGTGTGTTGAGGTGTTACCAGAAGCAGAGATAACGTCGAGTGACGCGATCATCAGTAATCAGCAAATTGGATGGAAGTGGCCGTGACCCAGTTTGAGGTACCATGTCGCCATTTGCTGCCATTAATAAGTTGCGGGGGACTGCGACTTACCGCTTCTCTGAACCGCCGCCGTTTGCGCTGCTGGTCCATTTCTTTTTAAACATCGCGCAGCTGCCGACGTTTGTTCTTAAATGCGGTCGCATTTTTCCCGCCGAGCAGTGACGTCACCGTATCTACTCTTCTGGCTGCAAGAGAGCGGAATTGTTCGAGGGCGAAAATGGCGGCGGTACCGGTCTGTTGGCATCGAAGTTTTTTCAGGCGCTCCATCCGAGTTGTAGGTTAAAACTTCCCACTGTTTTACGGCGATCCATCCCTCTTGTGTTTTCAGTCAATAAAACCAGCAAACAATCCGCCAACACAACGTATATTGTAAAGAATGTCAACAGCTACGTGTTTCGGCTGTACTGTTGACCATCGTCGGGCTGCACAGAAGAAAATAAAAGGTTTGGCACATAACTGCAAGACGTAGCAAGGTATCTCAAACTTTGTAATGAATTCGTATACAAAATCGGTATAAAATGTGTGACCTAAAATAAAATGTATATTACATACATTTAAAAAGCATGTACAAAATATAGACAGCTTTATTCCCCGGTTAAAGATGGCAGTTACGGTATACTAAGGTAAAACGACGTGTGGGGAAACCATGGTGTAGACGGGAGATTGATATCGAAATGCACATGGCGTGACAGTTTGGATTGAACTGTCTGGTAATGGTGGCAGTGGCTGGCTTTTGTGTGTGCAGTGACGAACTTTACGTTAGATGTGTGCTGTACGTTGACCAGCAGATCGGCTGTCGTCTTGTGTGTAGTGACTTTGTTACGCCATTCTTTAAAGGGCTTTCACGGTCGCAAACTTACTGTTGTTCGTAAACGCTATACAGGGTGATCTGAAATACATCGAACATTTTACGTATGTGCTCAGAATCAAGCCATTCTGTATACTCCGTCCTCTTCTCTCATTTCAGAAGAGTGTTCGGCATTAATCCTTTAAAGATGAAGCGTATCTGTTTTATATAAGGACTCAGTGTGTACCGCGCTCTAAACACTCTCCACTTCGGTTATAAAAACCAGTCTCTTAATGTTTTATAAGGCAAAAGTTGCTGTTTGTTCTGAGATCCGTACAAAACACATAAACGCAATGTGGGCACCACGTAGAATTTTTTAACGTTAAACCTGGTGGTGTGTGAAGTTACCGCTAGGCTTTAAAAGGTTAAGTATCCTTGCTGTGGCTGTAGCAACTTGTAGTTCGTTTTCAAGGCGCACGCATCTGCATGGTTGCTTGCCGACACTGCAGGCGCGTTGCGGGCTCCGTCTTGCACCGCACGGTAGTGTCTGCAGACAGTGACTGTGGAGTTTGCAGTTGACCTTGACAGTGGTTTGCGCAATGAAACACGTAAAATATGGCGACCAGTGGAAACAAGGTCATGCGGCGATCGATACTTATGTTTTTGACAGGAGCTAATCGTTTTCCTCGGACCGTCGTCTCGAGTGTTAAGGGACTCTACCCACGCTCTGAAGGTCAACTGTATTCTCTTGATTAAACGACATTAGTTGTCGGTGCGGGAGTGGAGAGGCAAGCTGGTAAGGGGACAAGCACTGCCCGCGTCCGGCCAATCGTTTTCTGTTGATTTCAAATATGCGCACACTGACTGAAGCTATGAATGCACGTTCAGATTTAACACGATCCATCCGGCTGTGCACGTACACTCAAACAATCACACAGTAAGTTGCGTTAAACGCAACCTATATTTAATATGTTTAACATTTTAAAGCCTAGCGGTAACTTTACATACAACCAGGTTTAACATTAAAAAATTCTACGTGGTGCCCACATTGCGTTTATGTGTTTTGTACGGATCTCAGAACAAACAGCAACTTCTGCCTTATAAAACATTAAGAGACTGGTTTTTATAACCGAAGTGGAGAGTGTTTACAGCGCGGTACACACTGAGTCCTTCTATAAAACAGATACGCTTCGTCTTTAAAGGGCTAATATCCAACCGTACGCAACATGTTTTGGTCCTTAGACAATTATCAGCTGTGCCCTGTAACAAAACACTGTATAAGGTAACCGTAAAAAATTTGTGACGTCAAAAAATATCAGACTATGCGAGTAATTGTTACAATAAATTCTGCAACTTGTATCCTGTTCTAAACACTGTTTACAAGTTATAATATTTATTGTAACCATTACACGCATTTGTTTAATATTTTGTGGGACCTCATACCCTTTTAGCTTGGAGAGAGTTTTCTTTTGTGGCTCACCTGATGATCTAAAGACCGAAACATGTCGTGTATGGTTAGATATTAACCATTTAAAGACGAAGCGTATCTGTTTTATATAAGGAGTCAGTGCGTACCGCGCTGTAAACACTCTCCACTTCGGTTACAAAAACCAGTCTCTTAATGTTTTATAAGGCAAAAGTTGCTGTTTGTTCTGAGATCCGTACAAAACACATAAACGCAATGTGGGCAGAACGTAGAATTTTTTAATGTTAAACCTGGTGGTACGTAAAGTTACCGCTAGGCTTTAAAAGGTTAAAGACGAAGCGTATCTGTTTTATATAAGGACTCAGTGCGTACCGCGCTGTAAACACTCTCCACTTCGGTTATAAAAACCAGTCTCTTAATGTTTTATAAGGCAAAAGTTGCTGTTTGTTCTGAGATCCGTACAAAACACATAAACGCAATGTGGGCACCACGTAGAATTTTTTAATGTTAAACCTGGTCGTATGTAAAGTTACCGCTAGGCTTTAAAACGTTAAATATAAGCTGTAGTGAAAGGAATGTATGGTGTAGTTGTGTGACTGTGAATGTACTGCCAAAAGAGTAAATGTTTTGTAAAGAGGTATAACGCTGCATGGCCGTTACGAGGTGAGCCTAGCAGCGACCACGCTGTGCCGACTGCAGCTGTGTTCAGTGTCAGTGGCTAAGCTAGGAAGTTACCTAGTCATTGCTGTGCCTATCTGTTTATATCTGTCTGTTGGCAGTAGAATGCTTTACAGTTTAGGTCATCATGTATAAGATATGACTAATGACGGCCTTGACCAGGCGGGTTACTGTGTATTCCGAGGTGACACCATGTAGGACGAGTTTGGTGTTGTAACTGGAAGTTAGAGGCCGAAGGTTTTTCCCAAACGTTGATACCTGTCTGCCAAACTACACGGCGTCAATCCAAAAAGACGGCAGTCTTTTATCTCTTCGTAAGTTAAAAATATTTATAGTCTTAGTTTCGGAGGCCGAGGTCTACGTATGCGTGGGTAATGCTAAGTAATTACCCCTCTAAAGCCCAGTGGTTACTGTACGTACCGCCAGGTTTAACATTCAGCAATTCTACGTTCTGGCCACACAGTGTGTTTATGTGTTTTGTGTGGATCTCAGAACAAACAGCGATTATTTCCCTATACAGCATTAACTGACTGGTTTTTATAACCGAGACGGAGTGTGTTTACTACGCGGTACGGATTAGGTGTCCAGTGGAACTCGGTTATAACGTCTTGAAGGGGACAGAATATTTTGTGTCGTTATAAACGAGTGTTGTTGTAACCGGGGAGTACTAGAACAGTGAGGAGTTTGTTTGTACCACAGTATGCCTGACGCTGTAGATGAGCCATCACATAAACCGATGTCGTCATAACCGGGTTCGATCTATGTGTGTATGTGTGTGTATATACGCATATATAATTCATGTTATGTAATGGCTGTGCCGTAAATTATGCGCTTTAGCATTCATGTGAAATTACTATTTCGCGGCGCTTATTTCAAGTTACAGCTCTGGTCATTGCAACGTCTTCTTCATAGTATTTTCATTTTCACTCTCCTTCTACCAGAAGGACGAGCGGCCGAAGCGGCGGAACCTTCGAACTCACCAGAATTCTCTCAGAAATTGGGAGCATGGGATAGAAACGCGATGTCCCTTTTTTGTCGTGTTTTCTCGGGTTTCCCGCGTCAGTGTCGTCCCACCAGTGCCCCATAGGAGTGACGTAACGAGATTTTTTGGCACCGGGGGCGAGTAATTTAAATGGGCGCTCCTTTCAGGAATTACAAACTTTAAACAGTCTCAGTTATTTGATTTTATTTTATGTGGCTCAGTAATTTAAAATTCGTTTTCTTTGAAGTAATCATTTTGCCGCCCCTTGCACTCCGCCGTCCGGGGGCGGCCACATATCTTCTGAACTCCTATGTACGTCCGTGCTGCAGATCCATCTTCATCAACAAGTCTCATTTGCCAGGAAGACAAGCTGGCGGATCCTGGAAATAATCATTCTTTGTCTTTAAACGCCCACAAGTGTTATTTTGCAGTAGCTGGTAGTTGCTTAGGTATTTAACCGTTTGAGGACAAAACACAATCTCGTTTGTGTGAAGATTCAGTCCGTACCGCGCAGTAAACACACTCCGTTTCGGTTATAAAAACCAGCCAGTTAATGCTGTATAGGGAAATAATCGCTGTTTGTTCTGAGATCCACACAAAACACATAAATACACTGTGTGGCCAGAACGTAGAATTGCTGAATGTTAAACCTGGCGGTACGTACAGTAACCACTGGGCTTTATAATGGTGAAAAGGCAGCGTATCTGAGTACAGCAACATATAAACATCCAGTCCGTACCGCGCAGTAAACACAGTCCGTCTCGGTTATAAAAACCAGTCAGTTAATGCTGTGTAGGGAAATAATCGCTGTTTGTTCTGAGATCCACACAAAACACATAAACACACTGTGTGGGCAGAACGTAGAATTGCTGAATGTTAAACCTGGCGGTACGTACAGTAACCACTGGGCTTTAGACGGTTAATAATTTCCCTTTGCATCGTGCAAGCTGTCGCAGTGTCACCACCAACTCCTTCCACATCGTCACCAATTCATTATGCTGTGACTGCATTCCAGACTGGTCATAGTAGTAGCTGGCCTTTGACCCCCGTGCAGCGCCTTCTGTTTTAATGTGGCTGTTTCTCTTTGCCCTCCGAAACCACAGGTTATATCAAGCGGGACACTTTCACAACATTCAATCCGCAATTTTGACGTTATTTCCCGAAAACAGGTCGTGGAGTTCGTGTAAGGTGGACACGGTGGCAATGTTATTATTGTGCGTGTGTCTGTGTGTGGCTTGATTGTTATTGATTGGCAAGTTTAATTGCACGTGTGGAGTGGGCAGGTTTTGTACAGCCTGTGACGCTGTCTGCAGGGTCGTACTACTGTAAAGCGTGGCTTTTATGGGACGGAAGTTAGAATGCTCGGTCAGCGTGGTCACTAGACTACGGGCCTGGGGATAGGAGCGTTTGGTTTTGATCCCTGGCTGTGGTAAAATGTAAAGGGATCCCTGTACGGGCCCAAATGGTTCTACTAGTTTGAAACTCCTAGATTTCAAGACAGTCGGCACATAAAGGTGGTAAGGTTGTCAGCCCTACGCACCGACCGCCTTTACCCCTCATGATATAACCCTGGTACTCATTTCTGTTAGAGGCTGAGTGGACCCTAGGGCCACAGTGCGGTTGGAAGGTTTAAGTCAATGAAAAATTCCTATCGCCATCGGGAATCGAACCCGCAGCCTTCCGGCTTGTAGCTCAGTGCCTCAACCATCTGCGTCACTTCGTGTCCCCGTGGCTGTGGTAGGGATTGTTTTTGTCTTCACATGTCCAGACGGCTCTGGGACACACCTACCCGCCTGTTTAATGGATAGCTGGCGCTGTTTCCCTGTAAGTGGAGGGTTATAGAATGCGTGGACTCATCCCTCCACTGGCCATTACGTCTCCGTGTGATGTCACGCAAGGAAGCAACTTATAGTTGTACCAGTGCGAATAATTGGCGCTTAGAAACAATAAAATATTTAATTAAACATGTTTATATATATATTTGAAACGTTAAAGCACTTCTCGATGTACAGTGTTTGCTGTTACTAATCTGTCATTTTTATGCACTGTCGATGTCCCTCAATAGCTGCAACAGCGACGTTGTCGAATGAACAAGGCCGGGAAAATGCCGCATTTAGCTGGCCATGGGCAAGAACAGGCCACGGTGGATGTGTCCCAACAGGTTTAACCTTTAAAGACGGAGCGTGTCTGTTTTATATAAGGCCTCAGTGCGTCCCGCGCTGTAAACACTCTCCACTTCGGTTATAAAAACCAATCTCTTAATGTTTTATAAGGCAAACGTTGCTGTTTGTTCTGAGATCCGTACAAAACACATAAACGCAATGTGGGCACCACGTAGAATTTTTTAATGTTAAACCTGGTGGTACGTAAAGTTACCGCTAGGCTTTAAAAGGTTAAAGACGAAGCGTATCTGTTTCATATAAGGACTCAGTGCATACCGCGCAGTAAACACTCTCCACTTCGGTTATAAAAACCAATCTCTTAATGTTTTATGAGGCAAAAGTTGCTGTTTATGCTGAGATCCGTACAAAACACATAAACGCAATGTGAGCACCACGTAGAATTTTTTAACCCTTTAAAGACGAAGCGTATCTGTTTCATATAAGGACTCAGTGCGTACCGCGCTGTAAACACTCTCCACTTCGGTTATAAAAACCAGTCTCTTAATGTTTTATAAGGCAAAAGTTGCTGTTTGTTCTGAGATCCGTACAAAACACATAAACGCAATGTGGGCACCACGTAGAATTTTTTAATGTTACACCTGGCCGTATGTAAATTTACCGCTAGGCTTTAAACGGTTAAGCTTCTGACCTTGAGCCTTACTGATTGTCAAAGAAATGCAATTTGTCCGGAAATCGTGTTCTGCACAGTTTGAAGGATGTGATAGGATCTAATGGACATGGCGGAGTGCTGGGTATAAGGACAGTTTTTCTAGAGCCGGTAACTTCCGCTGCTGTGCAGTGGTAGTGCAAGCCTCTTACGAACATGTGCTGCCACCATCGGAGGGCAAGGGACGCTAACGGATTTCGTGTGCTTCCCATGGCTTCCGGTGGTGGCAGCACTATCAATTTTAACGTTAGATTTTTTTGTTAAACAATTTGTGAGAATGAATTAATGATAACAAATTAGGCTGCTATCAGAACCGAATAAGCTTTCTAAAAATGTCTGTCTTGAAAAGTTCTGTTTGGCAGTTCAGTTGATCGTGTTGCCGCTAACACACCTGACCGTGTTAATATGTGTGTCGACGAATGTGAGATCGTGTCTGTTGTAAAATATGCTGCATTCGCGCCGTAAATTGTAAAATTAACGTCCATTATATTTGAAGATTCAGTCCTACCGCGCAGTAAACACTCTCCCTCTCGGTTATAAAAACCAGTCAGTTAATGCCGTGTAGGGAAATAATCGCTGTTTGTTCTGAGATCCACTCAAAACACATAAACACACTGTGTGGGCAGAACGTAGAATTCCTGAATGTTAAACCTGGCGGTACATACAGTAACCGCTGGGCTTTAGAGGGGACAAAGATTCAGTCCGTACCGCGCAGTAATCACACGCCGTCTCGGTTATAAAAACCAGTCAGTTAATGCTGTATAGGGAAATAATCGCTGTTTGTTCTGAGATCCACACAAAACACATAAATACACTGTGTGGGCAGAACGTAGAATTTGTGAATGTTAAACCTGGCGGTACGTACAGTAACCGCTGGGCTTTATAATGGTGAAAAGGCAGCGTATCTGAGTACAGCAACATATAAACATGCAGTCCGTACCGCGAAGTAAACACACTCCGTCTCGATTATAAAAACCAGTCAGTTAATGCTGTATAGGGAAATAATCGCTGTTTGTTCTGAGATCCACACAAAACACATAAACACACGGTGTGGGCAGAACGTAGGATTTTTGAACGTTAAACCTGGTGGTACATAAAGTAACCACTGGGCCGTACAGTGTTCAAGGAAAACCACAAACCATAGTTAACAATCTCCGGTTTGCTGAACAGGAAGCAGATTGTCAACGACGAAATGACGTTCGCTGAATGCCTTGACATCTACCGGTTGTGGAATGCAACAAGTGCGCCATGTTTACGCTCCAGCTGCTGGCCAGCAAGGCGGCCCCAAGCTGCCTTGTACCGTAAAGCTTTCAGCGTTTGGAAACGTCGTACTATCCCCACTCCAAACATATCCACAGGTAATTCGCCATGTTAGTGATTTCGTTAGGGAGTGCTCGTAATATGCTTTTGAAACAATTTTGCGCATGCGTGGCAGTTATGGTTGTCACGTACATTCACTTCCAATTCGTTGCACAAAATTTATCATTACCTGCTGCTACATGTTTCGGCCACAGAACATGGGCATCATCCGGGAGGTACAAACTTCATACATGTGTACAGCACATATTGCAAGCAGTCACACGTAAACTAAAAATGTATTGGTGTCTAGTATCATCTGAGGGAAGGCGACCACTTGGGAGACACAGGCGTAGATGGGAGGATAATATTAAAATGGATCTTCAAGAAGTGGGATGGGGCATGGACTGGATTGAGCTGGCTCAGGATAGGGACAGGTGGCGGGCTCTTGTGAATGCGGTAATGAACCTCCGGGTACCATAAAATGCGGGGAATTTCTTGACTAGCTGAGAAACTGTTAGCTTCTCAAGAAGACCTCTGCTTCATGGTGTTAGTTAGTCTAGCATCCTCAACATGAACGCAGACTGATGTACCACACCTGGGTCCCGTCCTATGGAAACTCAATCTTGAAGATGCTGTTGGTTTCTCCATCTTGTTTCTGGTCGATCTATGTCGCGTTTTCCTTTTGGTTTAGATTCCAGTGGCATCCTGAGTATTCGTGAGTGTTCCGTCCTTTTGACATGTTGTATCGAATTCTTTTGGTAGCTCTGAATTCCATCTACTACGTGTTCTACTGTAGTTTTTCTCGACCTGTATATATGCACAGTGTTAATATTGCGGTGTTAGCCTGTAGTTAGATATGATCTTAAAACTGTATTAAAATGATAACACAGATAAGATGTTAAAATTCCATAATGTGTTGTATGCAGACGTCTGCGGTGGGTGGACAGTCTTCGGGTCGCTTTGGGTTGGAGAGATCGCTAGGCTAGGACACTCCGTGTGTGCACTGTGGATGAATGCGTTCAGCTGGGTGGGGCTGTAAACCCGAACTGCGGGGCAGGGAATAATGACTTTTGTGCCACGAATTGGATGTGAAGGCTGGTGTGTACTGGACAGCTGCGCGGAACATGTGTAACATTCAATTTGCAATTATGTTACTGGTTTCCCAGTACCGGAAAGTAAGCCAACGGCCATTTTCCTGGTACTGTTGGGGGATTGTAACCGCCGCAGTCATAGCATGTAACGCTTTCCTACTTCGTCTGCAAACACCGAATTTGTCTAAATTCACCGACACCGCAATAAACTAAATATGCCACTTCGCCCAAACTGAGGGGGGCATCGTGATTTTCCTTAGGCCGTCCGGGCGGTGCCAGTACAGTCCCTTAAATTGCGCCGCGACGGATTCCTTCCACTTCCTTGCCAGTGAATTATTCACCGCCCCCCCAGTGGTGCGGGCTACTGAAAGCGTTGTATGATTTATCATTTGAGCGGATGGTGTGTGTGTGCGCGTGCGTGCTGTCATATTTCTATACCCTCAAGAGATTGCCCGTCCACTTTGGCACAGTTATTATGTATACTTTGGCCAACAAGCAGCTGCGTCCTGAACACTGGTAAGGTCAAAATGATTACAGTCAGGGCCGGACCGAGACGTGTGGGCGCACCGGGACGGCTAATAATTTGGCGCCATTTCAAACCAATATGCCTAGGACAGGGCTGGCGAGGCTTTTTGAGGTGGCATACTCAAATTGCGGATTATTTTTGGAGAAATTCTTTGGCGTGTGGCAGGGCCCCGCAGTAGACGCTACGGACGCACCGCAGCCTTGAGGCTTATTGTGCAACCCTGTGATGAAGATGACGATGATGATGATTATTTTTTGTCCTTTTCCTAGTAATGGAGCACCGGTGGAATGAAATTGACAGGTGAAGACCGAAGTACTCGGGGAAAAACCTGTCCCAGTGCCACTTTGTCCACCACAAATCCCGCATGGACTGACCCGGGATCGAACCCGGGCCTCCGCGGTGGGAGGCTGGCGGCTAACCGCCTCGGCACGGCCTTGGCGTTTGGAAACCTGAGTTAACTAACACCACGTTTCTGATTATTGAAGTGACGCCATAGCGTCACTTATAGGTTGGCCCCAACGGCAGCTGCCCGGCTGGCCTCCCCCCTCTCATCAGTGGGTTGGAGCCGCCTGCGGTTCCGATGCACTTACACCATCATAGTAGTCCCCTTGTGCCCACGGTTACGTGCATTGTCAGTCCGATACAGTGCGGTGACTACCGCCCACTGACGTCAAACTCTGCCTCGCAGACATCCTTGCTCTGTCATGTTAGCTGTTCCGTGTTTCAAGAAGTGATATGTCTGACACATGTGTCTTAGATTTCCGTGATTGGTCAGCGCAGCTAGGCCGCGTGTCGTTTGTTGATCAGTTCCTCGAACCGAACACCATGCAATCTTCGGTCGCGGAACGTTTGCGCACGTTAGACTCGCAGCGAGAGAAGCTGTTAGTAGTCGAACCTGCACATTAAAATTGTCAGTACCTAATTTTGGGTTCTTCTGTGCGTCTTGTCCGGCTGCGCGGAACGAGTTACATAAAAAGTCACAACTGGGCAGGAACAGGTGGAGCCTGAGGAGTTCTTGGATTGTTTCCCATTTAGCGCGACGACACAGCTGTATTGGTGAGCACCTGGGCCAACGATTTTATCAAACTGTATGGCCATACTTACGAGGGCACGCGGTGGCGCAGTTGGTTGAGGCGCTGCGCCACAAACCGGAAGGTCGCGGGTTCGATTCCCGATGGTGTCATTGGAATTTTATCATTGACATAATCCTTCCGGCCGCACTGTGGCCCCGGGGTCGACTCAGCTTCTAACAGAAATGAGTACCAGGAATATTTCCTGGGGGGTAAAGGCGGCCGGTGCGTAGGGCTGACAATCTTACCACCGTCATGTGCCGACTGTCTCGAAATCTGGAAGCCTCAACCTCCTGGAAGCCTCAGGGCCTGTCCAGGCTGTACAGGGACTGCTTACTTCATGTCCTTGCTTGCAGGCACTAAGATGGGGAGTGCCTGCGGTGTGTTCCCTGCAGTACACATCCGGGAATTTGAGAGGATGATTGCGTGTAGCGTCATTGGCATCCAGATACGTGTCTGCCTTGCACAGTGAATGAAGCGCCGTCGGTTGTTTCGCTTCTTAACCTTTTAAAGCCTAGCGGTAACTTTACGTACTACCAGGTTTAACATTAAAAAATTCTACGTGGTGCCCACATTACGGATCTCAGAACAAACAGCAACTTTTGCCTTATAAAACATTAAGAGATTGGTTTTTATAACCGAAGTGCAGAGTGTTTACAGCGCGGTACGCACTGAGTCCTTATATAAGAACAGACACGTTTCGTCTTCAACCTTTTAAAGCCTAGCGGTAACTTTACATACCACCAGGTTTAACATTAAAAACTTCTACGTAGTGCCCACATTGCATTTATGTGTTTTGTACGGATCTCAGAACAAACAGCAACTTTTGCCTTATAAAACATTAAGAGATTGGTTTTTATAACCGAAGTGGAGTGTTTACTGCGCGGTACGCACTGAGTCCTTATATAAAACAGACACGCTTCGTTTTTAAAGGGTTAAAGCAGACGTGCTGCATCAGTTCACTGTCCGTGGTAGAGCGGTATGCGGCCGTTGTGGGGCCCAGTGTGTGTGTGTCTCATTACCTAGACCCTGCAGACTAGTGCACCGGGAGGCCCTAACCGCCTGTCTGTCGTCGGCGTCGTGCAGCTGACCGCTGCGGCGTGTCACTGAATTAAAATTTGTATTCCCTTAGAAAACATCCGTACGTTTGAATAGCTGTCAGTAATCTATACCGGCAAGTACAACACAACACTTTGCTTCCCTGTTCTTATTACATGTTTCGGGCGCGTCAAGCGTCTATCATCAGGTAAAATACAGATCTGTAACGAAGAAGTGTAAAGGTGGAGGCCTGCACTTTTTAGGTTAGGATAAAATTATTTTACTATTAATTTTTAAAAATCTATATAGTTTACAAAAAAGTTATTGTAAACTAATTTTATTCTAATGCAAAAAGGGAGGCCTATATATTTATATATTTTTTAAATGTATTGTCACGCCACGCCCCCCCCCAACCGCTTTACCTCCGCGAAAGAGACCCGGTACACATTGCACAGGAGACTGGGTGGGCCCCGGGGCCGGTTTGCACGGGTGCAGAAAATCTCGCCTTCACCAGCATTTCCATCCCTCGACCGTTCGGCCCGTAGCGAGTCGCTGTACCGCGTGCGCTGTCGGGCGTGTAGTGGCGGTGTAACCTTTTAAAGCCTAGCGGTAACTTTACGTACCAACAGGTTTAACATTAAAAAATTCTACGTGGTGCCCACATTGCGTTTATATGTTTTGTACGGATCTCAGAACAAACAGCAACTTTTGCCTTATAAAACATTAAGAGATTGGTTTTTATAACCGAAGTGGAGAGTGTTTACAGCGCGGTACGCACTGAGTCCTTGTATAAAACAGATACGTTTCGTCTTTAAAGGGTTAAAGACAGCCTGTTGCCTCCACGCGTTCGTGGCGCGGCAGGGAGAGTGTACTGTAGCAGTGCAGTGAGGACTGCATGTGCTGACGACAGATAACAGTAGTGATAGTTACGTAACGATGATTGCCGCGTCTGTATACAGCTGCCTTGCAATCCGTGGTGCAGTAAATCAGGCTTGCCAGTGGTTACCTACATCCAAAGACACAAAGGTTAGAGTACAGAGAACTGTACTTTTACCTGTTGTTTTGTATGGGTGTGAAACTTGGTATCTCACACTGCGGGAGGGACAAAGACTGACGGTGTTCGAGAATAGGGTGCTGAGGAGGATATTTGGGCCTAAGAGGGACGAGGCGACAGGGGATTGGAGAAGACTACATAACGAGGAACTTAATGACCTGTACTCATCACCAAGTATTATTCGGGTAATCAAATCGAGAAGAATGAGATGGGCGGGGCATGTAGCACGTATAGGGGAGAGAGGTGCATACAGGATTTTGGTGAGGAGACCTGAGGGAAGGCGACAACTTGGGAGACCCAGGCATAGATGGGAGGATAATATTAAAATGGATCTTGAAGTGGGATTAGACATGGACTGGATTGAGCTGGCTCAGGATAGGGACAGGTGGCGGGCTCTTGTGAATGCGGTAATGAACCTCCGGGTTCCATAAAATGCGGGGAATTTCTTGACTAGCTGAGAAACTGTTAGCTGCTCAAGAAGGTCTCTGCTCCATGGAGTCAGTTAGTTAGTTAATTAGTTAGTTAGTTAGTTAGTTAGTTAGTTAGTTAGTTAGTTAGTTAGTTAGTTAGTTAGTGGTTACCTACGCGACACAGGTGCACATTTTACGCGTGCCAGGTCGCCCGGGCGACTAAATTTTGTACGGTGGCGCCTAATGTTTGTGGGTCCTCAGTATGGAACTTTCGTCGTACCACTCTTCTGGCGACTAGAATTTTGAGGATGCTCCTGGATTTTTGGAAAATGTGTGGACCCATTAAAAACGGAAATTATCCTCAATTACATTTAAACATCCAGTTCGTACCGCGCAGTAAACACACACCCTCTCGGCTATAAAAACCAGGCAGTTAATGCTGTATAGGGAAATAATCGCTGTTTGTTCTGAGATCCACACAAAACACATAAACACACTGTGTGGGCAGAACGTAGAATTGCTGAATGTTAAACCTGGCGGTATGTATATAAATATTCAGTCCGTACCGCGCAGTAAACACACTCCGTCTCGGTTATAAAAACCAGCCAGTTAATGCTGTATAGGGAAATAATCGCTGTTTGTTCTGAGATCCACACAAAACACATAAACACACTGAGTGGGCAGAACGTAGAATTGCTGAATGTTAAACCTGGCGGTACGTACAGTAACCACTGGGCTTTAGAGAGTTAGGAACCATTTCAGTGTCTTTCCCTTCCGGAAGTAAGCGCAGTCCGTTACTGGCTGGTTGCAATGAGTCAGCTGAGGAGTAGGTCGCCGTTAGAAGGCCGTGTGACGTTGTCGAGTTGGAATTTGGCGCGTAAGCATTGGAGGTGTAGCAAGAAGCGGGAAGAGTGGGCAAAGTTGCTGTCACATTGTCCGTAGGTGCGTCTGTCGGCGCTGGCTGTGGTATTTCACAGCGCTTACAGCTTATGCCCTGAAATGCGTTGGCTAATGTCATATTGCGCCAGTCTGAGGTTCTGGCAGTGGGAAAAACACCGCCAGACATAAGAATGCGACTGTTAGCGTCATGTCTGTCCGCATGGAACAACTGGGCTCCCACTGGATGGATTTTCATGAAATTTGATATTTGAGTGTTTTTCGAAAATCTGTGGAGAAAATTCACGTTTCGTTAAAATCTAACAAAAGTAACGGGTACTTCACACGAAGAACTGTGTACATTTATGACAATATCTCGCTGAATTCTTGCTGGAATGAGAAATGTTTCAGACAAAAGCTGTAGAGAAATCAAACACACACATTTTGTGTTCAGTAGCTTTTTCCCCGAAAATCGTGCCGTTTGTGAGATAATGTGGAAAAATATGGTACAGCCGGACAGGCCACAGATGACAATATAATACGGCGCATGCACTTTGCATGCTGGATAACTGAGGCCAGAGACACACACATTCAGAATATGTAATATTTATTGCTTTTCTGCGGCAACAGTGGTAACGCGAACGCTCCTCAATGTTACGTTATACGTCTTTGGGGGTGGGGGGTGGGATTTGTTTGTCGAGGTTTGGAGGAATGTAGTGACGTCATTTGTACTGAGATCTTCCGAAACGCCGGCACACACCGGCTGAGCATAACTTAAAGGGAGACGCGAATCCTCAGTGATCCTTAAACCAGCTGCTAATAAATGTTAAGTCTACGGAAGTTGTTTTATTTAAAATGTATTAATATGTCACACTACACGGCGTCAGACGCCAGAAGACCGGAGTATTGATACTCGCCGCCGTAATTATTTGAGATATTTTACGCGTGGTGTGCTTCGTGTGCGATTGGAACTGTGGAGGCATTTGTCGCGATGTTGCAAGTAGGAGGGGGTGTCTGTAGGAAACGGACAGCTTGGGAGGTAGACTTAGGTGGGAGAATAATACTAAAATGGATCTTAGTGAAATGAAGTGTGTGGGCGTGGACTAGCGTAATGTGCCCTTGGATACGGACAGGGGTCAGGCTGTTGTGAACACGGGAATGAAATTCTGTTTCGTATAAAATGCGGAGGATCTCTTGACTAGGCGATGGACTGTAATCGTCACAAAGATTCTGTGCCATGGAATTGGCTGGGTAAGTTGCAGGAACAGAGGAGGGGAGAAATGATATCATGCTGAAGAGATTCTCAATTTGAACTTCTCCTGGTGGGCTTGAGATGAGTTGCATATGTAGAACGTATATTGTAAATGAGGTTTTATGGAGTTTCGGTCGAGTGATACCCAGGCGACAACACTCGTAGGAGATATAGAATTAGAGGGAAGAATGTCACAGAATAAAATGGGAATTTCTGGAGAGAGTGGGGTGCAATGGACACAGTCTGCTACAGTTCTGATACACCCTGTATCCTCGTCCTGTGAACAGGGCAGGGTGCTGTGTACACAGTCTGCTACAGTTCTGATACACCCTGTATCCTCGTCCAGTGAACATGGCAGGGTGCTGTGTACACAGTCTGCTACAGTTCTGATACACCCTGTATCCTCGTCCTGTGAACATGGCAGGGTGCTGTGTACACAGTCTGCTGCAGTTCTGATACACCTATATCCTCGTCCAGTGAACATGGCAGGGTGCTGTGTACACAGTCTGCTACAGTTTTGATACACCCTGTATCCTCATCCTGTTGTTCCTTACACATTTCCCGTTCATGCGGACCGTCCAGCAGTGCATCTAACTCCTCCCTGTCTGCACAGCTCTTCACCTCCTTAGTTATGCCTGATCTTATTTGTGCCTTTGTGACCACTTTCCCAACCTGCTGTATCCATCTTTATCTTTCCCCTCCTCTTAAGTATTTTGCTTTCAGTTTCGTGTTTACATCCTTCTTTGTATCCTTCTTCCATTTTGGAATGTGCCCAGACCACCTTATTCTGCTGTGTAACTCCATGTTTATCTGTAAGTTCCCTCTTCTTTCTTTTTTGCCTTTCTTGTTTTTTTCTCTCCCGCCTTTTCATTCTGTATTCTCACCGTTTCGTAATTAACTCGGTTAGTGGAATGTGTTTACAGCTGCTGCTGCAATGTGGGCAGTTTTTGTGGCACGAACAGAACAGTAACATGTTCAGCCATAACACAACGTTGCCTATTATGAAATCCACTTGTCTAAGTGGCAGTCTGAGGCTACTCAGCACGTCCGGCCTTTACAGTACTAACTGCAAATACGTTTCTCACCTCTACACTTGCATATGTGAAAGAGCATTGGTATGTCCAAAATTCGTGTGGTTGGCCCATTTTTATGGTGAGATCACCATCTAGATGATGGTGCATATGGAGCATTGGTGGAATGATACTGACAGGGGAAACTGGAGTACCGGGAGAAAAACATTATACAGCGTCGGTGGTAGATGGATGAATGAGTATGGAGCATTGGTGGAATGATACTGACCGGGGAAACTGAAGTACTGGAAGAAAAACATTATACAGCGTCGGTGGTAGATGGATGAATGAGTATGGAGCATTGGTGGAATGGCACTGACAGGGGAAACTGAAGTACTGGGAGAAAAACATTATACAGCGTCGGTGGTAGATGTATGAATGAGTATGGAGCATTGGTGGAATGATACTGACAGGGGAAACTGAAGTACTGGGAGAAAAACATTATGCAGCGTCGGTGGTAGATGAATGAATGAGTATGGAGCATTGGTGGAATGATACTGACAGGGGAAACTGAAGTACTGGGAGAAAAACATTATACAGCGTCGGTGGTAGATGAATGAATGAGTATGGAGCATTGGTGGAATGATACTGACAGGGGAAACTGAAGAACTCGGAGAAAAACATTATACAGCGTCGGTGGTAGATGAATGAATATGGAGCATTGGTGGAATGGTACTGACAGGGGAAACTGGAGTACTGGGAGAAAAACATTATACAGCGTCGGTGGTAGATGAATGAATGAGTATGGAGCATTGGTGGAATGATACTGACAGGGGAAACTGAAGTACTGGGAGAAAAACATTATACAGCGTCGGTGGTAGATGGATGGATGGATGGATGGATGGATGGATGGATGGATGGATGGATGGATGAATGAATGAATGAACGAGTATGGAGCACTGGTGGAATGAAATTCTGAACAACTTGAACTAGGTGAATAACACGGTTAAATGACGAACGTCTCTGAATTTCATACCCGTGGCATCTAAAGAACTAGTACCAGAGAAAAACTGAGAGATCCTTTTATTTAATCAAATTTATTATTTACATGTTGTCTTTTTAAACCTCCTCCTTCGCCGATATACCCTCTGTTGCAGTCGATGAGAGGGAAATACTCGCCTTTCTTGTGATTGATGTTTGGTGACGTTTTTCTCTCTGTAACGTGCGTTTCCGCGTTGTTCGCGGTGCTGTCGATTCGCGCGGCTCTTTGTCTTTTCAGCGAACAACAAAGGATATTGCCTTAACGTTACGTCAGTGTTCCAAGTGTGGACGTGTTTGTGGTCGCGTTATCGCGGTGAATCGGAAGGACGTAGCTCGATCGTCCGATTGCTCGCCTTTCCGTCCACAGCTGAACGCTGCGACAAGACGATCTCTTACTTTTAACCCTTTAAAGACGAAGCGTATCTGTTTTATATAAGGACTCAGTGCGTACCGCGCTGTAAACACTCTCCACATCGGTTATAAAAACCAGTCTCTTAATGTTTTATAAGGCAAAAGTTGCTGTTTGTTCTGAGATCCGTACAAAACACATAAACGCAATGTGGGCACCACGTAGAATTTTTTAATGTTAAACCTGGTGGTACGTAAAGTTACCGCTAGGCTTTAACCTTTTAAAGCCTAGCGGTAACTTTACGTACGACCAGGTTTAACATNAAACACTCTCCACTTCGGTTATAAAAACCAATCTCTTAATGTTTTATAAGGCAAAAGTTGCTGTTTATGCTGAGATCCGTACAAAACACATAAACGCAATGTGGGCACCACGTAGAATTTTTTAATGTTAAACCTGGTGGTACGTAAAGTTACCGCTAGGCTTTAAAAGGTTAAAGACGAAGCGTATCTGTTTTATATAAGGACTCAGTGCGTACCGCGCTGTAAACACTCTCCACTTCGGTTATAAAAACCAGTCTCTTAATGTTTTATGAGACAAAAGTTGCTGTTTGTTCTGAGATCCGTACAAAACACATAAACGCAATGTGGGCACCACGTAGAATTTTTTAATGTTAAACCTGGTGGCATGTAAAGTTACCGCTAGGCTTTAAAAGTTAACGCTGTCAGCAGAATGCGAAGGTGTGAACCCGGCTTGATGCAGGTGTCCCTGCGCACGGTAGCTGTCACGGGATGTACCAGCGAATGCGGTCTTCCTGTGCGGTAAGCCTTTGTTTGGTGACACGATAAAAGGGACGTGCTCTGTATTGGTGGCCACGTTTGGCCATGGTGTCCGAAACTGGTGTGCTTATCGCGTCTTTGATGTTTTCATAACGAATGGCTGCCGAAGTGTACCCGTTTTCTTGTTTGCTTTGAAAGGATGGCGATGCAAGTTGATGCTGGAGCTTCCACAAACGCATGGATCTCCAACCCGCTGCCCGCGGGCCGCATGCACCCCGCCAGCTTGTGTTATGCGGTCTGCGGCCACATTTGTAAATTATACATACACTATAAAATTTAAACAATAATTCAGTTGTCTTTAGTTAGAATAAATCGACGCGACCCATTCACTCGGAAGTACAGCGTGACCTTGACAGAGCAACGAGAGAGGGCAACGCTTTTGTGTTTAAGATTTTTATCAAGGTAATATTTCCTGTTGTTAAGGCAGTTAGCGTAATGTAATAACGTTGCATTTTTGTAATAACACTCCATAATATGTATAATTTTTCAATTTAGTCGGACAGGTGTGCCATATACTGTGATTTTTACACGTTCGGCCCCCCCCTCCCCTCCCAGCCAGTTCACAATGACAGTTGTGGCCCTCTGCGAAAAAAGGTTAGAGACCCCTGCACTAACATTTGTCGTCACTTTTCAGTTTTGTTTGAAGTCGGACACCCTTTGGCCATGAACTGGATTGAGCTGGCTCAGGACAGGGACAGGTGTGGCGGGCTCTTGTGAATGCGGTAATGAACCTTCGGGTTCCATAAAATGCGGGGAATTTCTTGACTAGCTGAGGAACTGTTAGCTTCTAAGGAAGGCCTCTGTTCCATGGAGTTAGTCGGACACCCTGTGTACAGTGTTCGGGGGCTCAGCTGTCAAGTTACGTGGTCAATACTATACACACCGTCTGCAGCGGAAACGTGACGCGGGTGGAAATGCCACGTGTTTTGGGTGTCTGTTGTACGGCTGGAGAAGAACTTACCTCGACCAGCAGTTTACCTTCGTACTGAAATAAATGATTACGTACCGCCACCTTCCAGTTGCTGACCGGTTTTTTGTTTCATTTTTATCGCTTTAAAGCCCAGTGGTTACTGTATGTACCGCCAGGTTTAACATTCAACAATTCTACGTTCTGCCCACACAGTGTGTTTATGTGTTTTGTGTGGATCTCAGAACAAACAGCGATTATTTCCCTATACGGCATTAACTGGTTGGTTTTTATAACCGAGACGGAGTGTGTTTAATGCGCGGAACTAACTGGGTCTTTAAATATAACGTACGTCAAATTTCGTCTTTAAATATGTTAGTTTATAAGCCCAGTGATTACTTTATGTACCGCCAGGTTTAACATTCAGCAATTCTACGTTCTGCCCACACAGTGTGTTTATGTGTTTTGTGTGGATCTCAGAACAAACAGCGATTATTTCCCTATACAGCATTAACTGGCTGGTTTTTATAACCGAGACGGAGTGTGTTTACTGCGCGGTACGGACTGGGTCTTTGTCTATAATGTCGCTTAATCTTTCCCCATCGACCCTCTTGCTTCGTGTGCTGGAGGTCCGGAGCTCAATTCTTGCTCCGCCATGATCGTTGGTTTTCTCAGTCCCTCCAGCAAAATGTCCGGATGGCACGTGAAATGAAGCCACGGCGGCTTCCTTCCATATCGCTTCCCGTTCATTATTCACTGTCACGTTATGTAATGTGACCTACAGACGGCACCATTAAATGAGGCTGTCACAGGGGTAGCTGTGGACGATACTGTCTTCTGGGATGTGACGTAGTGTAAACGGGTGGTCATATACACACGTTATCAGGGAACCGATTGCGTGCATGTTTATTCAGTGTGAAAAGTTGGCCACAGGATTTGTCCGAAACGTCGGTAAATTTATACGGGACTATATGGCGCCAGTTCCAGCCAACAGTATGTATTACTGAAATGCTGTGAGGGTTGCCTAGAAGGTCGTGGGAGGGAAGAAGGGTGAATACAAAATTCGGGAAACGCGAAGGTGGGGGGACCACGCAGGAAAACTAGGTGCCGATGGAAGGGCCACTTGGTAGAACTAGGCGTCGGTGAAAGGGCCACGTGGGAGAACTAGGCGTCGGTGAAAGGACCACGTGTGAAAACCAGACATCGGTGAAAGGGCCACGTGGGGAGAACTAGGTGTCGAAAGGGTCACGTGGGAGAACTATGCGTCGGTGAAAGGGCCACGTTGGAGAACTAGGCGTCGGTGAAAGGGCCACGTGTGAAAACCAGACGTCTGTGAAAGTGTCGCGTGGGAGAACTAGGCGTCGGTGAAAGCCACGTGGGAGAACTAGGCGTCGGTGAAGGGGTCACGTGGGAGAACCAGATGTCGGTGAAATTGGCCACGTGGGAGAACAAGGCGTCGGTGAAAGGGCCACGTGGGAGAACCAGAAGTCGGTGAAAGGGTCACGTGGGAGAACCAGACGTCAGTGAAATGGCCACGTGGGAGAACTAGGCGTCGGCGAAATTGGCCACGTGGGAGAACAAGTCGTCGGTGAAAGGGCCACGTGGGAGAACTAGGCGTCGGTGAAAGGGTCACGTGGGAGAACCAGACGTCGGTGAAAGGGCCACGTGGGAGAACTGGGCGTCAGTGAAAGGGCCATGTGGGAGAATCAGATGTCAGTGAAAGGGCCACGTGGGAGAACCAGACGTCGGTGAAAGGGCCGCTTGGGAGCACTAGGCGTCGGTGGAAGCATAATATTAAAATGTACATAAGGACATTGTGTGTAGAAATGTGAACTGGACCTATCTGGCACATGACAGTACGCACTGGTCCTCCGCTGCGGTCACTGCGGGCAGTTCCTGCCGTTGCGCGACTCCTCAAGGGGAAGTCCGCTGCACGGAACCGGCTGCTGCCTTAAGTCCAGCGACACACCTTCATTCCGACGGCAGTGAGTGCGCGCTGGCAGAGCCTCACGTCTCGTGGGGGACACTCATGTACTTGTTCCAGGAAAACAGGAAGGAGCATGTGCTGGGGCGAAGTAAAGCCCGTATATACAGGGTGTATCTAAAATGCTTGGACAGACTTCAAGTATGAGTTGTTCACATCAAAACAGAAAAGTTCATATAAACATACGTGCGAAAGTGTGTACTTTTTCAGGTTAATTAAAAGATTACATTCAACAATAAACACCTTAACTGTGTAATATTTTACTTACAGTTGATTTAATACATTTACAATACACGTTCACAATATAATTGTTGTTGAGTCCTTACTGTTAGCAAGTCACAATTCACAACAGGTGCTCAAAATATCCTTCATCTGAATCAGTACACGCGTGGGCACGTCTGATCACGGACTGTCGCGACGTTTCGGAGCTCCCAGTGTGGTTTCGAATGTTTTAACCCTTTAAAGACGAAGCGTATCTCTTTTATATAAGGACTCAGTGCGTACCGCGCTGTAAACACTCTCCACTTCGGTTATGAAAACCAGTCTCTTAATGTTTTATAAAGCAAAAGTTGCTGTTTGTTCTGAGATCCGTACAAAACACATAAACGCCATGTGGGCACCACGTAGAATTTTTTAATGTTAAACCTGGCCGTACGTAAAGTTACCGCTAGGCTTTAAAAGGTTAACAGGCATCAAAATGCGTTGGTGAAGTGTCTCTTCATTTTGAATTGGAGCTGAATACACTGGGGTTTCGCAGTGTTCCCACAGATAAAAATGTAAAAGGACTGAGGTCAGGAAAACGTGGGGGCTTACCTCTAAAACTAAGGTTTTGTGGACATATATCGATACGAACTTCTTTCATTGTTTTCCTGTGGGGAACTCACTTCTGAAGTTTATCCAAGCATTTTAGACACACCCTGTATATTTGTGGTGCCAGTTTTAGGGACACCGTAGAATTATCTTGACATTCTGTGCGCTATGCACGCTGGTATCAACTCCGCAAGTGGTATATGAGAAGGATAGTAGCGAATAGGTGTATAAAAATTGTTGGCTGCTGTGGACAGACGTCCCATAAGCAAGACGACGTAATCTGCTGAACGGTGAAGTGTATGTGTTCTATCCATCTCTACCCGCTCCCGGCCCATCGCAGGCGATGCGCTGCCTTGTCACCTGTTCCCATGTACCAGTCAATCAAACTGGCAGCTGTTTCCAGGATCGTTACTGAAACTGGAAGGCTGGAATCCAGCCAGACCGATCAGCTAACTTACTGAAACGTGTCGCACAAAATGACCCCATTTCGCTCGATCTGGAATAGTAAAGATTCGTTTCCGAGAACCCCCCCCCCCCCCACACACACACACTTTGCAATGACCGGCTGCTTATAAGTCACGTGGCCTGTCAGTCCTGCACCGCCGCTGGTGCTTTTATCCACACAGGCGGGCCCAGGCTGATGCCTGCTGCACAGAGAGACTGTTAGGTTTTGTCGTGGGTTACCCCAGCTTCTCCACCCAAATGCTTGGATATTGTGTGAAATCCAGCGACGACCGATATTTCCCACATCATTGGCAATCCATTATTTAGCACAAGTGTCCTACATACGAACTTAATGACCTGTACTCATCACCAAATATTATTCGGGTAATCAAATCGAGAAGAATGACATGGGCGGGGCATGTAGCACTTATGGTGGAAAAGAGAGGTGCATACAGGATTTTGGTGGGGAGACCTGAGGGAAGGCGACAACTTGGGAGACCCAGGCGTAGATGGGAGGATAATATTAAAATGGATCTTCAAGAAGTGTGATGGGGCATGAACTGGATTGAGCTGGCTCAGGATAGGGACAGGTGGCGTGCTCTTGTGAATGCGGTAATGAGCGTCCGGGTTCCATAAAATGCGGGGAATTTGTTGACTAGCTGAGAAACTGTTAGCTTCTCAAGAAGGCCTCTGCTCCATGGAGTTAGTTAGTTAGTTAGTTAGTTACTTAGTATCCTACATACAGGAAAAGCAAAGTTTGATTTGATTGGTCACATCTGGCATAGGAACTGCCTTCTGAAACACGTTGTTGAAGGGAATATAGAGGAAAGGGTAGAAGTGATGGGAAGAGGGGGAGAACTCACTTTTGAAGAGGTTATGGACATGTCGTAAGATAGAAAACGGGATGAGTGAATGAATGAATGAATGAATGAATGAATGAATGAATGCTTCTGCTGTGTGGTCACTGAGCTGTTACATAGACTGACAGTAATATATACACACAATGTGGCATGTTCCAACAGTGCTTGCTCTGACGCCGTAGCTGTGTTCCTGAAAAAGTGGGCGTAAATAAAAAAATACGTAAATAAAAAGTGGTACCCCTATAAGAAAAAAGACTTAAAATGGAAAAAACCAGCTAGATGGCGTTAAACCAAAAATGACAGGACGTAGATTAAGAAGTGGTGTAAATTGGCAAGGGGCGAGGCGTTAAAGAAACGGGAGTAAAACAAGGCCTTGGTGTATTTTGTAAAGCACATTAACCCTTTAAAGACGAAGCGTGTCTGTTTTATATAAGGACTCAGTGCGTACCGCGCTGTAAACACTCTCCACTTCGGTTATAAAAACCAGTCTCTTAATGTTTTATAAGGCAAAAGTTGCTGTTTGTTCTGAGATCCGTACAAAACACATAAACGCAATGTGGGCACCACGTAGAATTTTTTAATGTTAAACCTGGTGGTACGTAAAGTAACCGCTAGGCTTTAAAAGGTTAAACACAAATGTACGTAAGTTGATCTTGGAGCTTCATGGTATCATTTTGTACAACTTTGTACAGTCCTGGTCGATAAGGAAATCGTGCGTCAACAATTGAACAAAGACCGGGAGAGTTGCGGCTTTGAATCATGAAGTGACGCACGGACTGCCCGAAGGCATGGCTGATGGGATGACGCTGCAGAAGGTCGCGGCACAGATACGGGCGGGTCCGTGTGAACCAGACAGTCAGGGTGCGGTGTAGTCTTGTGTCCTGACGGCTGCCATCCGGTGGGTTTACGGGATTGATGTTAATAATGCAGGGCTCGGTCGGAAACTAGCAGCGTCACGTGACAGGTCTCTCGGAAGGTCTGGTACCTTATGTCAGTGCCGTTACTTCGACAGTTTGTCCACTGCCCATGGTGTATGTACGAATCCAACTTTTCTGCCCTTACTTTCAGGTCGTACCTTACAGTAAACACAGGCCCCAGTACAAGTCCAGCTGATTACAATGTTGGTCTTTAGACCCACGCACTGTGTGTTAAACAGGCACTGCGGTGGAGTGCCTGGGTGATACGGAACTTCTCCGTTCCCATTTTCTAATTATACATTTTAATTTATTACCGTATTTGTTACCGTATTTTTTTTCTTCTTTCTTAATCCTTCCCTCTCCTACCTACTTGTTCACAGCAGGTGTAGGGGGTTGTTGTGGTTTCACTTTATCACACTGAGACACACACCACAGTCGGTAGGACTCCTCTGGACGAGGGATCGGCCCGTCGCAGAGACCTATACCTGACAACACAAACACTGTACAAGAGATAAAAAATCCATGCCCCGGTGGGATTCGAACCCACGATCCCAGCAAGCGCTCGGCCGCAGACCTACGCCTTAGACCGCGCGCGGCCACTGGGATCGGCTGTACTGTATCCTCAATGTTTATTTGTGAATTGCGTGATTAAAGACGAAGCTTATCTGTTTTATATAAGGACTCAGTGCGTACCGCGCTGTAAACACTCGCCACTTCGGTTATAAAAACCAGTCTGTTAATGTTTTATAAGGCAAAAGTTGCTGTTTGTTCTGAGATCCGTACAAAACACATAAACGCAATGTGGGCACCACGTAGAATTTTTTAATGTTAAACCTGGCGATACGTAAAGTTACCGCTAGGCTTTAAGAGGTTAAAGACGAAGCGTATCTGTTTTATATAAGGACTCAGTGCGTACCGCGCTGTAAACACTCTCCACTTCGGTTATAAAAACCAGTCTCTTAATGTTTTATAAGGCAAAAGTTGCTGTTTGTTCTGAGATCCGTACAAAACACATAAACGTAATGTGGGCACCACGTAGAATTTTTTAACCCTTTAAAGACGAAGCGTATCTGTTTTATGTAAGGACTCAGTGCGTACCGCGCTGTAAACACTCTCCACTTCGGTTATAAAAACCAGTCTCTTAATGTTTTATAAGACAAAAGTTGCTGTTTGTTCTGAGATCCGTACAAAACACATAAACGCAATGTGGGCACCACGTAGAATTTTTTAATGTTAAACCTGGTGGTACGTAAAGTTACCGCTAGGCTTTAAAGGGTTAAGGCGATACTTCAGCTCTCGCAGCGGTGGCGGCGAGACGGTGGATTCAGGTATTTTTTAGATATGACGTTGTTGTCGGGTGTGTGGCTTCGTCTTTGAGGGTCAAACAGTCCGGTCCAGCTGTCTTCTTATGTGTGTGTAGACATCGGAGTCTAGTTGGTAGCCAAACCTCGACACACTGGTACCCGATCGGCTTCAGCATGACTGCCCCCGCCGCCTGTGTCATCGCCCGGCAGTATTCTTCCTCTACCTTTGTCTCATTGCGCTTTCGTTCCCGCAAGGAAAAATTTGACACACGTTTCAAAAATGCTGTTATTTCATTTTTACCTTTTTTAAAAATGCGTAAATCTTAAATTGCGTAATTGGAAATTAACGCAAGCCGGTGAGGGTCTGTAAATTGCAATTGAATCCTCGTGCTGCAATTGAATCCTCGTGCTGCAATTGAATCCTCGTGCTGTAATTGAATCCTCGTGCTGTAATTGAATCCTCGTGCTGCAATTGAATCCTCGTGCTGCAATTGAATCCTCGTGCTGTAATTGAATCCTGGTGCTGCAATTGAATCCTCGTGCTGTAATTGAATCCTCATGCTGTAATTGAATCCTGGTGCTGCAATTGAATCCTCGTGCTGTAATTGAATCCTCGTGCTGTAATTGAATCCTCGTTTGTTTTGTTGCGTCTAATTGAATTAATCGGCTGTATTTGCGTTCTTACCTGCAGCTGCAAGACCCGTTTTTCATTCTCCTCCTGTCCTAAATTTTCAGAAAATGGTGCGACAGTTTGTCCGCTTTAGTCTTCCTGAATTTATTTCATCCGAAAAGAAGCAGGGTCCGAGTCACGTCGCACCAACAACACACCACACTCCAACTTCAATGACCTGTAACGGCATCTGGTGTGTTAATGTGGGACTATTAGCCGACCAGTATCCGTTATTCTGGGTATTTACGTGACCGATTCAGTAATCTAAGTTGTCGGAATGTTTGAACGGGCCTTTATATGATACTACAGGGATCGAAATACCGTGAGTCATACACAGCTGATTAGCTACTTCGGATGCGTTGTGTGTGTGTGTGTGTGTGTGTGTTTTCAGTGTGTCGCTGACAATAAACATCTGTTATTGCCTGAAAAATACTGGTCTTTGTAACGGAACTTTTTCTGTGCGATAGAAACGAAGTTTTGATGAACTGTGAAGGCTTCAGACGGCTAGCGATCATGTGCAACTGATCACACAACCCGGTGCCCTTTAATAATTTACAAAACGGAGACTGTTACTCTATAATTTTACCTGTTGTTTTGTATGGGTGTGAAACTTGGTCTCTCACACTGAGGGAGGAACAAAGACTGAGGGTGTTCGAGAATAGGGTGCTGAGGAGGATATTTGGGCCTAAGAGGGACGAGGCCACAGGGGAGTGGAGAAGACTACATAACGAGGAACTTAGTGACCTGTACTCATCATCAAATATTATTGGGGTAATCAAATCGAGAAGAATGAGGTGGGCGGGACATGTAGCACGCATGTGGAAAAGAGATGTGCATACAGGATTTTAGTGGGGAGACCTGAGGGAAGGCGACCACTTGGGAGACCCAGGCGTAGATGGGAGAATAATATTAAAATGGATCTTCAAGGAGTAGGATGGGGCATGGACTGGATTGAGCTGGCTCAGGATAGGGACAGGTGGCGGGCTCTTGTGAATGCGGTTCCATAAAATGCAGGGAATTTCTTGACTAGCTGAGAAACTGTTAGCTTCTTAAGAAGGCCTCTGCTCCGTGGAGTTAGTTAGTCAGTCAGTCAGTCAGTCAGAGTGTTACTCGTAAAGGTGCTTGATCCCCATTGTTTTTACAGGATCACAAGAATGGTGTAAACGTCTTCCTTCCGAACACAACTTTATTCTCACAAATAAAAAACCAATACATACGAAGCGCTTAGATATGGTAACTAGAACCAACAAATGCACGCAGGTTTATGACTATATTTTATAAATGTAGTAGTACGTGCTACATGTTTCGGCCACTCATGTGGCTATCCTCAGGGAAGTGCGTTACGAGGAATAAATACATTGGGATGTTACAAAGTTGTGTGAACCAAAGCACAAGTGAAATATGAAATGGTAAAGTTACGTGGTTTAACATAAGTGCGCATTTCACGCTGTGAGAGTATCATCATCAGGGAAGGATGTCATTCGTCAAACGCGTAACTTGGCTAATAACATGGCTGGGGGGGGGGGGGGGC
>BLKM01000921.1:37464-108683 GCA_013340265.1 Coptotermes formosanus
CATGGGTATGAGGAACTGTATTTTACAAAGGAGACAGATTTGAGAGGGGGGGGGGAAATTGGTCCCATAAGACGCAAGTTTTCGTTTTATTTTTCTATCTGTTTGTTATTTGCCATTATTCAATTCAGTAATCAAAGAAACTATGCCTAGTTTGAAAAAACACTGGGGGGGCCACTTGCCCCCCTTCCCCCCCAAGTTACGCCTATGTCCTTCGTTAAGTACGTAGGCTGCCTCCGACATAATGTACACCAACATTCAACACACTTTGTACTACAAGGAATTGTCTACATCTTAACTGCAGTCGAACTCGGTTATAACGTCATGAAATGGACTGAATATTTTGTGTCGTTATAAACGAGTGTCTTTATAACCGAGGTGTATAATGTTATGGTTAACAGGGAGGAATTAATTGGTACCACAGAATATCTGACGCTATAGACGGAATATCGTATAAACCGATGTCGTTATAACCGGGTTTGTCCGTATTTAACTCTTTTACAGCGTGTCTACTATACACAAGCGTTGCTAAGTTAGTTCTATACAGTGTTGCGTTGGTTGGTTCCCTGCTGATGGTCCCTTGGGGGTCCAAACATGTGGCGGTGTTCTGTGTGATTTTATAAATATGTAACGAACAGTGTTGTGCGTTTTGTTGGTCTGAGTGTTGCGAATGGTGCGTGGAGTTGAAACGCGCAATCCTATATTTCACGTAGCCTGAGACCACGTGTGCCACATCTAGCAGCGCACCTCCAGTGTGCAACAAATACATTGCGTGTGGGATTAGACACGCCTTGACTGTAGTGCCATTGTTACTGCCAGATACGACACACCGCGGTACTTCAGCTGGCTGAGCGCTGTTGGCCTGGCCTTTATATGCAGCTTCATGAAGGCTGTTTTGATAGTACAGATATAAACGCATGCGGGGACCTTGGTGCTGCGTGTAACGGCGCGTTTCAGCACGAACGCCAGTACTGGTTGTAGCGAATTGTGGTTAAATGGTACCGTGCGGTGTATTAACTTCGGTCGAATTATGTCTGAGGTCGCACTGGCTTAGTACAGTTCTACGTTAAATGTAAATCCATGGCGTAGAGGAGTTTTTTAGAAGGTTATTGACAGCGTCCCTCAGTTGCACACTTTGTCACAAGAGGTTTCATCGAAGTATTCAACACAGCGTGCTGGTGGGCCCTGTTCCGAGGCAGTCCGATCTAGTCTGCCACGCCTTTATACACTTGTTTAAGATCCGTGTTAAGAGTACCGTCCTATCTCAGCAGGTACCTAACTTCCATGTCAGTATTACCCTCCTATCTCAGCAGGTGCCTAACTCCCATGTCAGCATTACCCTCCTATCTCAGCAGGTACCTAACTCCCATGTCAGTATTACCCTCCTATCTCAGAAGGTACCTAATTCCATGTCAGTATTACCCTCCTATCTCAGAAGGTACCTAATTCCATGTCAGTGTTACCCTCCTATCTCAGAAGGTGCCTAACTCCCATGTTAGTCTTACCCTTGTATCTTAGCAGGTACCTAAGTCCGTGTCAGTATTACCCTCCTATCTCAGAAGGTGCCTAACTCCCATGTTAGTATTACCCTTGTGTCTCAGCAGGTACCTAAGTCCGTGACAGTATTACCCTCCTATGTCAGCATGTCGCTAGGTTTGCAAGGGAGTTCATGCTGAATACTTAACCGCGGTCTGTGTGCGCATTAGGTTTCCTGGCTTGTGCCGCCATGTGTACGGCCTGTTCGGAGCGACACGCTGATGGTCCCCTGAAGATGAGACACTAAGTTGGTCCGAAACATGTGTTACACGTGCCAGACTAGACGGTGTCTTAGCCCAAAAGATTGCAGTGTGAATATTTTCTTCATAGTTCTAGACTAAGTACGTGTAGGCATTTCTATTTTTCCCCATGTGTGCTGTGTTGAAACGTTTGTTACTGTAAGTAAGTTTCGAAGGGATAAGGGAGACTGCGCGGTCTGTATCTGCAGGGTACAATAACTGGATATGGGGCAGTGAGATATAGCCATGAGGTGACTGTGTGTGTGTGTGTGTGTGTGCAGTGTGATATCTGTAATGTGACTGGGTGTGTGGCAGCATAATTGTGTCTGCAGTGAAGTGACTGCAAGCCCATTGCTGTATGCAGAACTGAACTGGGGGTTTTGCTGTGTCTTTCACTGATATGTGCGGCGGAAGGAGAGCCGCGGTTTGCGTTCAAGTTTGCTTGTCATTTCCTGCTTAAAGTAATGTGCTTCCTCGGTGTCAAGGTGGCCGCCAGTCAGGTTTGTGACGTCACATTGCCAGTGTAATGTCCTGAAGATTGAGACTGCGGCAGAACTAGCGCTGAGCGCCACCGAACCTTGACTGCACGCTGCATGTAAGCTACACAGTGGACACAGCAGCGCCTCTCCCCAGGAAGTAACAAACTGCACGCTTCAAGCATGGCTGAAGATCGCTTAGCTTTAAATCTGACGCGTCACTTTCCTAAAACTGTGGTGACTGACCTTCAGTGGACCGGGCGGACTTTAACCGTTTAAATGCTGTGCTTAGTATCGTTCGCTTTAGATAAGAACTTGTACGGCACTGAATGTCAGTGCGTGTAACTACGTGGAGCTGAGGCGTCAAGGGCCTTTCCATTGTTGCGTGTAGTTAAGATTTCTGAAGTGTTTGGTACAGTGGACCAGTAGCGGTTTCCAGTGTGCGTGCGTATACGTACATACGCGTTTGACGCTATCCGTCCCGTTGTGTATATAGACTTACATGAATAACACTACGTGTTCCGTGTGACACAGCCTGTATTTATTATTATATATTTATCGTTATCATTGTTATTTTTATTATTTTTTAAAAAAAGAATAAATACATGTGTCAGACGGAATACGTAGTGTTATTTGTGTAAATATACGTACATACGTTTATATACATATGTAATGCTGTATTGAAACCAAACACCCAGAAGCTTCGGGCCTTGGTTGAGGCACTGCGTTACAAATCGGAAGGTTGCGGGTTCGATTCCCGATGTGCCATTCAAATTTTTCATTGACATAATCCTTCTGGCCGCACTATGGCCCTGGGGTCGACTCAGCCTCTAACAGAAATGAGGACCAGGAATATTTGCTGGGGGTAAATGCGGCCGGTGCGTAGGACTGACAACCTTACCACCTTCATATGCCGATTATATTGAAATCTCGGAGCTTCAACCTCCTGGAACCCTCAGGGCCTGTCCAGGCTGTACAGGGTGTGCTTTTATAATGCTGTAGTATTTATATGCTGTGTATGCATCAGCGTCAAAAAGCGCCTTTGTCTGGAACACAAAATCAACACTTTTATTACAAAATGCACTCTGTAACATTGCCTTCCACTCCTCAGCACACAGCGTTCAGATTTTCAAACGAAGAAGGGTGGGATGGGTATGGCATGTAGCACTGTGTGGGGAGGAGAGAGGTGTATACATGGTTTTGTTGGGGAAATCTGAACGAAAGACACTACTCGGAATACCTAGTTATAAAATGGTAGTATAATGCTATTAAAAGGGATCTTAAGGTTTATGGTTCAACGTACACTGGATTAATCTGGCTCAGGGCAATTGACAAGCTCTGTTACGAACGTTCGTGATACATAAAATGCGGAAAATTCTAGGCTACCTGAAAAAATAGCTTCTAAAGGGCTGCTGCATGGCGTTAGTTGAGTGTATACGTCACAGAATGACGTCAAATTCCAGAGGACTGAAATCTCACTGTTCACAGCCGAGAGAACCTCACAGTGTACTAACAGTAGGTGAAGAGCAGTGCCGAACATTTTGTTCAAGAAATCAATATCTGGTATTGCTGTGCTCTTAGCTGTCGTGTCGGGAAGCGACTCACGGTGCGGCAGCATGGCTGGTGGGCGCGCGTCGTGTGTCAGTTATTACTGATCCAGTGGTGTGAAGTCCGGTGATCAAAAGGCCACAGTTACAACTTACTGGAAATATGTCGTTCATATACTGGAAAGACCGCGTATTTGTTGCGATCTGCTTATGGTTATGTGAAATACATCCTCGGATGGGGCCATGATGATTTCTTTGGACTCATTGTATGGGCTGCATATTTTTGTTTCATTAACCCCTTTAAAGCCCGGTGGTTACTGTATGTACCGCCAGGTTTAACATTCAGCAATTCTACGTTCTGGCCACACAGTGTGTTTATGTGTTTTGTGTGGATCTCAGAAGAAACAGTGATTATTTCCCTATGCAGCATTAACTGGCTGGTTTTTATAACCGAGACGGAGTGTGTTTACTGCGCGGTACGGACTGGATGTTTATATGTTGCTGTACTCAGATACACTGCCTTTTCACCATTATAAAGCACAGTGGTTACTGTACGTACCGCCAGGTTTAACATTCAGCAATTCTGCGTTCTGCCCACACAGTGTGTTTATGTGTTTTGTGTGGATCTCAGAACAAACAGCGATTATTTCCCTATACAGCATTAACTGGCTGGTTTTTATAACCGAGACGGAGTGTGTTTACTGCGCGGTACGGGCTGGGTATTTAAATGTAATTCAGGTTAATTTTTGTATGTATATGGTCAAACGAAGCGTGCCACTTGTAAGTGGATTTGGTATTGATGCAAAAACACTAATCACCAACAAAATGCACAAAGAGAGTTTTATCGTCAATTGTAACACATTCCTACATGTTTCGACCCTGCAGGATCATCTTCAGGGAGAACTTTTTGTTATCGTTACACTAATGTTGCACTTTATAGTTGAGTGAGAATGTGCTGTTGACTGTGTACTGCGTTGTTTCTGGAGGCGTGAACTCTCCGCGGTTCTGGCCTGGGTAGTTCTCAGCACTTTATAGGCAAAATTCGGGGTTGTGTGATGCTTTAAGTGGTGCGTTTAGTTAGGTGCACCGCTGTGCCTGAGGACGCTCCCGCTGGTGGTGCGTTGCCCCGGTCTGCGTTATCCAGTTGCACATCTCCCCGTGTGGAATGATCCATTGCGTTGCCACTCGGTGTTTGCGTGTGCGTGTGGGGAAGCAGTTCTGTATACTGGGGCCAGGAAGGTGGCCGATGAGATGCTTCCGGGTGCCGCACGTAGGCTGGAGCCGCTCGGTTTCGAACCCTGGCTGTCGTGTTTCGCTTTGTTATTCGACGGCTGCTACCTTCTTCGCGCCCTAATGCTTTTTCCTGTTCACAGCCTACCTTTACCAGAAGGACGAGCGGGCACTGCCTGGAAAGCTACAGAGCAGCAAACTTTTCTGGTTCCCCCGTAGTAATAATAATCCAATTAAATCCATTGAAGCTTATTTACGTGTTGAGTCAACAGCCCGAGGGCTAATTGCGGAAATAACAATGTAATATAATGTATAATAATAATAATAATAATAATGCGCCTCTCGCTGCACCCCCTGCTTCTACCTCTCTCTCTTATTACTCTGTGTAGAGAAATAATCGCTGTTTGTTCTGAGATCCACACAAAACACATAAATACACTGTGTGGGCAGAACGTAGAATTGTTGAATGTTAAACCTGGCGGTACATACAGTAACCACTGGGCTTATAAACTAACATATTTAAAGGCGAAATTTGACGTACGTTATATTTAAAGACCCAGTCCGTACCGCGCAGTAAACACTCCGTCTCGGTTATAAAAACCACTCAGTTAATGCTGTATAGGGAAATAATCGCTGTTTGTTCTGAGATCCACACAAAACACATAAATACACTGTGTGGGCAGAACGTAGAATTGCTGAATGTTAAACCTGGCGGTACATACAGTAACCACTGGGCTTTAGGGGGTTAATATTCACTGAGGAAGGCATTCGACCTGACGAGCCGACCTCAATTCGCCGCTTTACATCAGTGTGCGCGCATCATGAAGTTGCCCTCAGGTCAGCAACAGCAGTGTGGTGTCTCACGCCGACGGTACCAAACGCGTCGACTTCCCAGACTCTGCTAGTTCCACATCCTTTTGCCCTGCGCCAATTCTCACCGCCCGCCCTATTAGCTGAGGTTACATTGTTACACTGCTCCGCTTTTGATAACTGTGATTGCAGCACGGCAACAAGCAGCTGTATTCAGAAAACCGGATCACAAACAGGATGCAGATACAAGGGAAAGGTTAGAGATTTCGAAACGCAGCTGAAGAAGTGCGCGGTTGTGAGGAAATGTTTGTGCGAGGGGCGGGGGCGGGGGGGGGTTCCTTGTCACAACGACATAGCGCTTCCTCAGGTTCCGGTTGAAGGAGGCCGCCTTTAGGTATGGTATAGTTGCGAATATACAGGGTGTTGCAGAAGTCACCTGCCACGCTATGTTTAAATGTTACCTCTAGTGGTCAAGTGACTCTTCCACCACCCTGCATGTAAATGCATGGTATCTCTTATCCTTTCTCCCAGCTTGGCACGTTTGTCGCATAGAAATCCTGTATTCGCAAGGACGTACCGTGGGAACTGCGATGCTGAGGCTGTGTTTATTCAATAATAAGCCGTATAGGACAACCGACAAGGGGGGTCCTCCAAGTTAAAGGTTGGGCGAAGAGCTGACAGCTCCTGTCCTTGAAGAGAGAAACATGTTGCAAAGTGTAGTCATGATTTGTATCTGTTGGGGGGTTGCCAATTTCGAGTCTGGGACGGGGTACCGCTTATTCTGACCACCGTTACCGTGGTTTTTCTCGGTACTTCTAGGCGAATGCAGGGGTGGTAGCTCGTTTAGGCCACAACCGTTTCCTTCTAGATCCTTTGCAGTTTTATTGCCTTTCGCCAGTTACCCATATCGAGGCTACGCAGCCAGAGATTCTGACTGCATCATCAAGTAAACCGCAGAGAAGAAAGACACGTGCAAGACACGTGGCAGGGTTGCTGAGAAACAGGTGACCAAAGCGACCACTGGCACAGCCAAGGACGACAGAAGAGTTTAACGCCTTCTTCAGCAGAAAAATACTTTAAAACAGATTAAAGTCTTCCGGAATATGACGCCGAGTCGTTAGGTGTAGTTCCTGGCGTTTCAAAGTATTGTAGTAAAGAACAAGCAGAAGACGCTACAATACACATGTCGCCCTTTCGCTTTTACAAGCATGTTTGCAGTGTCACAAATTTCAGCCTTACACCGCCCGACACAATTTTCTGTCCTTGAAAAAGCAGACAGGAAGTTCCGCCAAAACATGGGTGTCTGTTGCAGTACAATAATGAGACACAGACTGTGGCACGGGAGGGCTTGTGTTTGTGTCTCCTGCAGTACAATAATGAGATACAGATGTGGCAAGGGAGGGCTTGTGTTTATGTGTCTCCTGCAATACAATAATGAGATACAGATGTGACACGGGAGAGCTTGCGTTTGTGTCTCCTTCAATACAATAATGAGATACTGTGGCACGGGGGGGCTTGCGTTTGTGTCTCCTGCAGTACAATAATGAGATGCAGACTATACACCGTCTGTATAATGCATTGAAATCATAACGGCACGGGGAGGCTTGTGTTCGTGTGTTTGTTTTGTTCCCGTTGTGTACAGTACGAAGTACTCTGTTTATATACTCAGCGCCTGTGGAGCTGGCATCACACACAACGTGAGCTGTAGGAGCAGTTGTATAAATAGCAAGGCGCACCACAGACCTGTTGCCGTGGCGTGTGCAGTGCGCAGTGGCTGTGTGACAGTTTTAGCAAACTGGAGGCCTATGCTGCAAGGCTACAGTCTGCTGTTCGGGCAGTCACTTAGCTGCCTTTTGTGCAACCCGAAAGTTCATTACCGTCTTCACAACAGCCTTACGAATTGATAAATATAAGGTTGTCGTCATTCACATGTATACACTGTGCGTTCTGAACTTAAATGCTCGCACAATGGGGAGGGCGTATGTTTGTGTGTTTCCTACCTGAAACTTTTCATTGTATTTGAGTAAAATTCGCTAGTGATTAAGATTCCAGTCTTATGCTGCATGACGCATTGTACGTTGGTAGTTGCCGACGTTTCGGAGGAGCTTGCCGACTCCATCTCAGGTTCAGTGCATTCCTAACAAATTCTTCTTGGTACATGAAGCCTGAAGATGGGGGCAAAGCAAATGGTTCACAGCGTCGGTAGCTAATTACCAGTCGACACGTCGCTACATCCCATAGAACTTAAGTCTGCACGAACGTATCGGACTGTGTTTGCTGTAAAATTCTGATTTTGCTGTACATGGGGCCGACACTATTGCTGCCTTGCGAGTGTATGGGAAAGGAGTGTACATGGCGCAGCAGAAAAACCTGACAGTTTTCAAAACGAAATAATACAATTACGTTTCACCTTACTATGTAAGTGTTGTTATCACTGAAGAACTCAGTACATGCCATTTTATTTTTGAAGATTTCATCTTTCAGATTCCCCCACCATTTCTCGAACACTGCTCCAATCTTCTTCGACGATTTTCCATCACCCGACGAGTCACCTGCTTCAGGATTGCTGCCACTTTTTCTTCTATTGTCTGCTTCAGTTCTTCGATTGTTCTAGGCTTAGAGATGAAAACTTTGCCTTCGAGATACCCCCATAAAACTTTGCCTTCGAGATACCCCCATAAAACTTTGCCTTCGAGATACCCCCATAAAACTTTGCCTTCGAGATACCCCCATAAAACTTTGCCTTCGAGATACCCCATAAAACTTTGCCTTCGAGATACCCCCATAAAACTTTGCCTTCGAGATACCCCTATAAAACTTTGCCTTCGAGATACCCCATAAAACTTTGCCTTCGAGATACCCCCATAAAACTTTGCCTTCGAGATACCCCCATAAAACTTTGCCTTCGAGATACCCCTATAAAACTTTGCCTTCGAGATACCCCCATTAAACTTTGCCTTCGAGATACCCCCATAAAACTTTGCCTTCGAGATACCCCCATAAAACTTTGCCTTCGAGATACCGCCATAAAACTTTGCCTTCGAGATACCCCCATAAAACTTTGCCTTCGAGATACCCCCATAAAACTTTGCCTTCGAGATACCCCCATAAAACTTCGCCTTCGAGATACCCCCATAAAACTTCGCCTTCGAGATACCCCCATAAAACTTTGCCTTCGAGATACCCCTATAAAACTTTGCCTTCGAGATACCCCCATAAAACTTTGCCTTCGAGATACCCCATAAAACTTTGCCTTCGAGATACCCCCATAAAACTTTGCCTTCGAGATACCCCCATAAAACTTTGCCTTCGAGATACCCCCATAAAACTAGGGCCATGGAACATCGCCGCAGTGAGAAATTACGTGTTGCGGAAACATCCCTCATGTGCTCCATTTCCACTTGCCTGGTTATGTAAACAAGCAGCATTACCGCTACAGGGCACCCAAAATCCAAAAGGTCTCCATCAGCGTCCTCTCCACAGCGATAAATTGACTGTCAGGTGTGGTATCGCATCTTTTGGGGACCTTGGCCCTTACTTCTTTGAAGACAACGAAGGTGCAGCGGTTAGTGGTGAAGGGTCCCGCAGCAGACGCTACGGACGCACCGCAGCCTTGAGGCTTATTGTGCAACCCTGTGATGAAGAGATGATTATTATTATTATTTTGTCCATTTCCTAGTAATGGAGCACCAGTGGAATGAAACTGACAGGGGAAAACCGAAGAACTCGGGCAAAACCTGTCCCAGTGCCACTTTGTCCACCACAAATCCCAAATGGACTGACCCGGGATCGAACCCGGGCCTCCGCGGTGGGAGGCCGGCGACTAACCGCCTGAACCATGGCACGGCCAAGGTTCAGCGGTTACTGTGACATCCGAGCGCCATGTGGAAACGTTACGCAACTTCTGTGAAGCAGAGTTAAGTCTTCGTGGAATATATCTTTCTTCAGTATGGCTCCAGCAAGATGGGGCAACAGCCCATACTGCAAGGGGCCTCAATGAGTGTTCTGTGAGAAATGTTCCCACAGCACGTCATATCTCCTGGCGGTGATTACCATGGCCTGCGCGTTCACCTGACCTCTCCGTCTGTGATTACTTTTTATGGGGTGTCTCAAAAGTAAGTTTTTATAATCTGTAAGCCTGGAATCATCAAGGAACTAAAGCAGAGAGTAAAAGAAGAAATTGCAGCAATCCCGGAGCAGATGGCTCGTCGGGTGATGGAAAATCCTGGAGGAAGACTGGAGCAGTGTCTGAGAAACGGTGGAGGACATCTGAATGACGAAATTTTCAAGAATAAAATGACATGTACCGAGTTTTTAAGTCATAATAACATTTATGTAGTAAGGTGAAACATCACTGTATTATTTCGTTTTGAAAACGGTCAGATTTTTCTGTTGCACCCTGTACAACAAAGTTCACACGACATGCAATGTGGGAAGGTGCTTCAGAAAGTCATGATCCACCAGTCACAAGAATTGAATGAGTTGTTAAAAGTGTTAAGTGCCCATTTATTGCACTGAAGTGGCGTTACTTGTGAATGTAATTCCCTAGTTCTTTCTTGTCTTAGCACGTTCGACGGTAATGAGAAAGTGGAAATGGCTAATCGTGAATGGTTGCGAATGCAAGAGGCAGATTTGAACGGCAACGAAATTTTTCACACCCATGCCTAGATGGGAGAAATACCTCAGTGTGCACGGGGATTGTGTCGAAAAACAGTGGTGCTGCAGTTGAATAAATGGGCTACATGTAACGCCGTGATTACGTAGGAAAGATTAGTTTGTAGGCCCGATTCATATTCGAGATTGGGGACTTCGAGCGGCGTAGTTGAGGCATGTGACTTCGTGTCGTTGGGTAGGTGTCGCCGACGTTTCGGACTATCGTGTAAACCTATCTTCAAGGGTTAACCAGTCACAGGAGACGCCCACAGACAGGGTATCACACCCTAAAAGGCATGAGTCCTCATCTGAAAAATTTGTGTCGAACTTTTCGGTTTTAGATACGCTGAATATTTAAGGAAATATGATTCAAAAATTTTGCTTGCAATACGATTTTGATTGTAGTCGTTGACGTGTGACGCACGCGCTTACCAAGTGACGAACTTCACGGAGCGGACACCTTGGGCAGGTGGTAGACCTTCAGATATTCTGCATACTTTATGGTACCTGAAGGTCCGTCATTGTGTTCATAAGAGCCCAGTACTTGTCTCTGTCGTGAGCCAGACTAACCCACTCCACGAATTCCTATTGGACACATTTTAATGTGCTCCCATTTACACGTATTGCTTTCCAGAACTGGTTGGTCTTTGTAGTGGATACTCAGTGTGTTTTCTGGGAGGTGCGAATTACATTTATGTGTGTTATTTAAATGGAATTGTGCCAGGTTTTTCTCCCGGTACTTCAGTTTCCCCCTGTCAGTATCATTCCACCAATGTTCCATACTCATTCATTCATCTACCGCCGACGCTGTATAATGTTTTTCTCCCAGTACTTCAGTTTCCTCTGTCAGTATCATTCCACCAATGCTCCATACTCATTCATTCATCTACCACCGACGCTGTATAATGTTTTTCTCCCAGTACTCCAGTTCCCCCTGTCAGTATCATTCCACCAATGTTCCATACTCATTCATCCATCTACCACCGACGCTGTATAATGTTTTTCTCCCAGTACTTCAGTTTCCCCTGTCAGTATCATTTCAGCAATGCTCCATACTCATCTTCACCTATGTGTTGCTCTCACCTGAAGGACAAACGCGCGAATCCTGGGAACCTTGCAAGAAGCAATGGTCTTTCAGAATTTGCGGAGCCTTGGATAGGAAAGGCCTTTTGGTTCTCCTACAAACATGATTAAATCAGACACTCGCTGTGTGTGTTGCAGGTTTGGTGGTGGTGCAGGACGATGGCTCTGTGCAGTTGGCACCCCTGGAGATGGAGTGGCGCACGCTGCTTGCCCATTATGCCGGAGTGGTGGCTGTTTTGGCTGTTGGCCTGCTGTTTGCTGTGCTGATGCCATTTGTGGGGTTCGTGTTCTGTTGCTGTAGGTGCTGTGGCCGCTGTGGGGCCAGATCGCAGCCCTTCGAGAAGCGAAGGGACCCTTGCAGGAGAATTGGCTTTGGGATCATGCTCGCTGCCATTACTGTCATCATCCTGTAAGATTTCAATCAAATTTAATGTTAGTCTGTGTACAGAAAGCGTCGGACTGAGCTAGGCTGGACATGTGGTCACTTGTAGTGAAGAATTGAAGGGAAGTTGTCACTAGAGAGACATGGGCATAGATGGAAGTGTCGAAATGAATATTAGATGAGTAAGGTGTGAGGATGTTGACTGACTTAGGGCAGGATTCAGTAGCAGGTTGTGTGGGACACGTTCTGAGCGTAGGCTACATGGTAATGCAGTGACCATCTCGACAGGACAAGACACCAAAAGCTGTAAACTAAGACTTAGAATTGCTTATTTCAAGTTCTTTTCTTCCACGATGGAAATATTTTCAGATTAGTGCAGTGAGAACCTTTTGTGTGGAGGTGTGAATGCTCATGGTGATGGCTCATTACATGGTAAATCTTTGGGCAGAAATCCTTTGGTTTGCATATCTGTAGTAAAACCCATACTTTACTTGACGATTAAATTGAAATGTATCAATTCTCCGAAAAACATTTCATTGAACAAAAAACTGATACAGAACTTAAAATGTAGACTTTATTAACCCCTTAAAGATGAAGCGTATCTGTTTTATATAAGGACTCAGTGCGTACCGCGCTGTAAACACTCTCCACTTCGGTTATAAAAACCAATCTCTTAATGTTTTATAAGGCAAAAGTTGCTGTTTGTTCTGAGATGCACACAAAACACATAAACGCAATGTGGGCACCACGTAGAATTTTTTAATGTTATACCTGGTGGTACGTAAAGTTACCGCTAGGCTTTAAAAGGTTAAGAGCTAAAACACTTACTTGAAACAGGTTTGATAAGGTCAGTATTTAGTGAAAGGTATGGGGATATGTTTTATGACTGCTGTATTCGGCTTTCGACCATGGAATTTGAATACAAAGTAAATGTTCCCTAGAAACACTGAAGAGCAGGGACCACATGGAAGACCTGAACATCAATGGAATGATGATATTAAAATGGAACTAAAAATGGGCTTGAATGGTATAAACTGGCATTATCTGCTAAGTGTAGAGTCCAGTGGTAAACTCTTGTGAGCGTGGTATGGGACATTTTGGTTCAATAAAGCGCAGGAATGAACTGGTCAGCTGAGCTGTTGTCATGTTCTGTGGAGCCACGTAGTTATGCTGTAAATTAACATCGTGGTCAAATGGCACTACTGTGGGTCTTAGTGTTGATAGGAGTGGGGAGTGGCAGGAGCATGGAGAGGAATGTTGAACGGTTGCTGTGAAGGTATGAACTGCATGTTAGTGCCTGAGGGTGGGGCCCAGTGGTTGCTGTTTGTGACGATAATGACTGCCAGTCAGAATTTAAAACGAGGAATGGGAATTAGGCTGTTGGTCAGTCAGACGGTCAGTCGGGTGGGCAGGCAGTCACATCAGCTGGTCAGTGAGTCAGTGACCTGTCAGTAATGTCAGATGGTGAATGGGTTGATCTGTTATTGATATCAGTGGTGCAAGTTGGTCAGTTGGTCAGTCAGTGGAGTCGGTTGGTGAACACATGAATTGTCCTGTCAGTGACATTAGTCATTAATGTCAGTTAGTCTGTCAGCCAGTGATGTCAGATGGTCAGTGAGTCAGTGATCTCAGTTGGTCAGTCGGGCGGTTGGTGACGGCTGGTCAGTCAATCGATCAGCCAGTGACGTCTGTAAGTCAAACGATCAGTGAGTGAGTGAGTCAGTCAGTCAGTTACTCAGCATCTTATGTCAGTTGTGCAAAATGAAGCACTCTGTACTCTGGTGTCAGTTGTGCCTGTGGTAGCGCAATTGTGTTCTGTGCTACAGGTGGGGCTTCTGCAGCACAGATGTTGAGGATTCAGGTCTTCCGGGTTTTTGCACTTAGTGGCAGGGTTACTGGTTCCAGATGTTTTGAAGGAGGATGTCATGTTTTTTCTCAAGTAATAGGAGTGTGCTGCCTGAAGAATGATTGCGTGTGTCTGTATGCTTTGTCAGCACTGTGTAACAGCAGTGTGTCTGTATGATATTTCAGCACTGTGTAACAATACTGTGTCAGTATGATCTGTCAGCACTGTTACAGCACTGTGACTGTATGATCTGTCAGCACTGTGACTGTATGATCTATCAGCACCGTGTAACAGCGCTGTGTCTGTATGATCTTTCAGCACTGTGACTGTATGATCTGTCAGCACTGTTACAGCACTGTGACTGTATGATCTGTCAGCACTGTGTTACATCACTGTGACTGTGTGATCTGTCAGCACTGTGACTGTATGATCTGTCAGCACTGTGTAACAGCACTGTGCCTGTATGACTTGTCAGCGCTGTGTAACAACACTGTGACTGCCTCATCTGTCAGCACTGTGTTACATCGCTGTGACTGTATCATCTATCAGCACCGTGTAACAATACTGTGTCTGTATGATCTGTCAGCATTGTGTAACATTACTGTGTCTGTAAGATCTGTTAGCACTGTGTTACAGCACTGTGACTGTATGATCTGTCAGCACTATGTAACAGCAGTGTGTCTGTATGATCTGTCAGCACTGTGTAAAAATACTGTGTAAGATCTGTCAGCACTATTTAACAATACTGTGTCTGCATGATCTGTCAGCACTGTGTAAAAATACTGTGTCTGTAAGATCTGTCAGCACTGTGTTACAGCACTGTGACTGTATGATCTGTCAGCACTATTTAACAATACTGTTTCTGTATGATCTGTCAGCACTGTGTAATGGCACTGTGTCTGTATGATCTGTCAGCACTATGTAACAATACTGTGTCTGTATGATCTGTCAGCACTGTGTAAAGGCACTGTGTCTGTATGATCTGTCAGCACTGTGTAACCATAGTTTGTGTCTTTGCAGCTTTGGGGTTGTTTGTGCCTTTGTTACCAATGAGTACATGGAGGATGGAACACAGAAACTGCCGTCAAGGCTGAGAACATCAATCAGTGATACGAAGCTGTACCTGTCCAACACACAAGCGGTAAGTATGTGTCTGGTGTGTCATAAAAATGGACTGTCATCTTGGTTTGAGTGCCATTCATCGTGATATTTGTTGGTGAGTGTGGCATTGAAGTGCACCTAAGTACTCTGCACATAACTTTACACTCATGCTTGTCTGTTAGGTTCATTGGCCTCTCTCATCACCTCACCTCACCTCACGCTGTCATGTAACACAGTACTGCAGTCAGGCTCTGTCCCTTTCATGTTGTTCATGGTTGTTTTCTAAACCACGGTAGTCAATTAAGTCTATTGGTGTTTGGATTTAGAGCTGTTCTATTATCACATCTGTTCTTGTCATCTGGTGGAATATAGCATGCAGTATTTTGGTCCGTTAAATTAATTTCATTAAGTGGGATTACCCTGTAACGTGATACATATAATATTGTCATATACAGGTTTATGTTCAACTTAGATTAAGAGTGTTAAATAACCTGGCCACGCCAGGCTTCCCAGAACGCCCACATCGATGTCCAGTGAATGCGTGTGTTGTTTAACATTGGTATGGCTGCTAAGATTATATAGTGTTGGTCACACATGTATGAGTATGGAGAATTGGAGGAATGATACTGACAGGGGAAACTGAAATACTGGGAGAAAAACATTATACAGCGTCAGTGGTAGAGGAATGAATGAGTATGGAGCATTGGTGGAATGATACTGACAGGGGAAACTGAAGTACTGGGAGAAAAACATTATACAGCGTCGGTGGTAGATGAATGAATGAGTATGGAGCATTGGTGGAATGATACTGAGAATGTAAAACTGAAGTACTGGGAGAAAAACAGTGTACAGCGTCGGTGGTAGATGAATGAATGAGTATGGGGCACTGGGGCAATGACGCTGACAGGGGAAAACAGAAGTACCAGTTTTTGTGTGCGTGTGCATGCACGTGCACATGTGAGTGTGAGTGCAAGTGGGCCTGCGTGTGCATGTGTGGGTGTGGGTAACTTGTGCACTTCAGAAAGCAGATCAGAAGTACCTGGACAGTCTTGAAATGTGATGCTGGAGGATGGAGAGGACTAGTCAGACTGATTGTGTAAGAAATGAAGAAGCATTACACAGAGTTAAGGAGGACAGGAGAATCATGCGTACAACAAACAGAAGGAAGGCTAACTGGATTGGTCACATCTTGCGTAGCAACAGCCTTTCAAAACATGTTGTTGAAGGAAAGGTGGAGGGAAGGATAGAAGTGATGGGAAGATGAGGAAGAAGATGTAAGCAGCTACTTAATGGCTTTCAGGAGGAGAGAGGAGACTGGAAATTGAAAGAAGAAGCACTAGATCGCACTCTGTGGAGAACTGGTTCTGGACATCTATGAACATGTTATAAGACAGACAACAGACTGATGAATAAATACATATATATATGTATGTATGGAAGTATATATTTATGAGACTGTATTTGCTGAGGCACATTACATAGAGTGCTGTGTCTGCTAACAGTAAGTTTTCTTCAGTACACATCCTGTGTGGTAATCCTATGTTTACAATGTCCTTGGGACGTTTACAATGTCCTTGGGATGCTGTGTGGTTTTCTTTTAATATCCCTTGCTCTGTGTTTTGTTTCCTGTTTTATAGCCTGATGGCCGTACTTACAGCCTGGTTCTTGCTCTCACCCCAACCTGAGTTCTGTTTTCTTTAGCTGGTTTTCCCATTTACATGTAATCTCATATGCATACATACTATTTCACTACCGCCACAGAATGGCAGGGTCGGTATAGTGACCAGCCTGTGGGCTACACCACATGCAGTTCCATTCATGACACACACCTCAGATTTTTCTTCGCTGAAATGTCGAGATCAGCTCTGGGGCCCACCCAATATTCTATGCAGTGGGCTCCAGCAGATATTTCCCTGGAGGTGAAGCAGTCAGGATGAGAAGCTGATGATTCATCTCCACCTAGTACATAGCTGAAGAATGAGTGGAGCTGTACCTCTGCTCCTCCTGTATGTTTGTATGCCTTGTACAGGAACATTTGTACTGTTATTACTGCAAATGTTATTACTGCAAGTGGTTCTGTTCGTAATGTGTGTAATGTGTTGTTTGACACAGTCACTTAATTTTAAAGTAGGAACTGGCCACATGCAGTCCTGCTAGGCAAGCTGATAGTTCCTTAGGACATCAAGATATTTCCTTCATTTTCTGGAACCCAGAGGACCTGGACTGTACCTTAAGCCCTCTGATTCCAACTTAAAGTCATCTGAAGTGTGGTGCTATGTAGTTGGGTAGATAGCTACAAACATTTTTGAGGGGCATTTTGGTTATTCTGAAACATCTGTACCTAGCTACCTAAGTACACAGAAGTCTGTACGCGTGGTCATGCTGAGTGCTGTGAACACTAATGTGTGTCACACAAAGGACATTCAATAAGTAGGGTTCCATAGGCCATAAAAATTACATGGGAAATTGTTAAGATGCTGTTTGTAGCTCATTTATTGCAACAAAGTGTTATTTTTTTAATCTAATTCCCGAGCACATTGATGCAGTTGTTCCGTCTTGTTACATTCTGTAATGAGAAAGCGGGAATTCCTGTTTCTGAATGGCGGTGAATGCAAGGGCCCTGTTTCCACAGCAACGGGCTTTTTAAACTGATCTAATTTTTGTGACTTACAGAATCCTGCTTATTTAACATCCTTTGCAGTTGAATTGACACTAGACCCTCACACCCTATTTCTTTTAGATGAAATTTAGCATTTTTCCCATCTGCATCTAGGTCGCCAAGAGGTCTTTTTCCTTCATTGATGACACCTTTCCCATCATCTCCATGACAGGGTATACTGCATGTCTCCACCACCACAACCTCACACACGCCTTGCATCATACGTAACATGATCACCCTTATAATATTTGGTGAGGATTACAAATCATGAAGCTCCTCCTCATGTAGTTTTCTCCAGTCTTCTGTTACTCCCACCTTTGTATGGCCAAATATTTCCATCAGCACCCTATTCTCGAACATGATCAGTCTCTCTTCGTCCCTTAGAGACCATGTTTCACACCCATACATAATGATGATAACAGGCTAAATTTTAATTACAAATTATTCAGTACTTACTACAGTTGGCAGTTTGAAGTGTGAAGTTCATGTAAGTAAAATGCAATGATTTAATTCCTGCTTAGGTCTTCCAAGTCGTGTCTTTTGTTCAGGTTTCCACACTAGAACCCTGTATGCAGTTCTTAGTTCTCACATGCACATTCTGTGCCACATCCATCTAATCCACCTTCATGTAATCAATTTCTATAATATTAACCAACAAATGCACACAACTGTCACACCTTCACAATAATATTTTTAAAAACACTAAGCTCATACATGTTACAGACCATACTGGTCCATTGTCAGAGAGTACATCAATTGTTGTGGTACAAAACAATTAACCCTCTAAAGACGAACTGTGTTCGTTTTTATATAAGGATTCAGCGCATACCGCGCAGTAAACACTCTCCTCCTGGGTTATAAAAAACAATCAGTTAATGTCGTTTGGGGCAAAAGTCGCTGTTTTTTCTGATGTGCATACAAATCACATAAACGCAATGTGGGCACCACGTAGAATTTTGTAATGTTAGCCCTTTAAAGACGAAGCGTATCTGTTTTATATAAGGACTCAGTGCGTACCGTGCTGTAAACACTCTCCACTTCGGTTATAAAAACCAGTCTCTTAATGTTTTATAAGGCAAAAGTTGCTGTTTGTTCTGAGATCCGTACAAAACACATAAAGGCAATGTGGGCACCACGTAGAATTTTTTAATGTTAAACCTGGTGGTACGTAAAGTTACCGCTAGGCTTTAAAAGGTTAAAGACGAAGCGTATCTGTTTTATATAAGGACTCAGTGCGTACCGCGCTGTAAACACTCTCCACTTCGGTTATAAAAACCAGTCTCTCAATGTTTTATAAGGCAAAAGTTGCTGTTTGTTCTGAGATCTGTACAAAACACATAAACGCAATGTGGGCACCACGTAGAATTTTTTAATGTTAAACCTGGTGGTAGGTAAAGTTACCGCTAGGCTTTAAAAGGTTAACAGTATTTGAATCTCCTGCATATGAGAAGAACTGATGGAAGTTTTTCTGTGTAGAGTGAATTTGCAGACAGGATTGTTATACAGTAAATTGGAGCAGCATGTGGGTATGTTGGAGGTGTTCAGTACCTTGAACAGTTGATGTACTCCTTGATGATGGATCAGTAAGGTCCAAAACACGTAACAGTATTTTTAAAAATTTTAGCGTGAACCGTGACAGTTGTGTGCATTTGTTGGTTGATGTTTTAAAGCCTAGCGGTAACTTTACATAAGACCAGGTTTAACATTCAAAAATTCTACGTGGTGCCCACATTGCGTTTATGTGTTTTGTACGGATCTCAGAACAAACAGCAACTTTTGCCTTATAAAACATTAAGAGACTGGTTTTTATAACCGAAGTGGAGAGTGTTTACAGCGCGGTACGCACTGAGTCCTTATATGAAACAGATACGCTTCGTCTTTAAAGGGTTAAAAAATTCTACGTGGTGCCCACATTGCGTTTATGTGTTTTGTACGGGTCTCAGAACAAACGGCAACTTTTGCCTTATAAAACATTAAGAGACTGGTTTTTATAACCGAAGTGGAGAGTGTTTACAGCGCGGTACGAACTGAGTCCTTATATAAAACAGATACGTTTCGTCTTTAAAGGGTTAAAAATTCTACGTGGTGCCCACATTGCTTTTATGTGTTTTGTACGGATCTCAGAACAAACAGCAACTTTTGCCGTATAAAACATTAAGAGATTGGTTTTTATAACCGAAGTGGAGAGTGGTTACAGCGCGGTACGCACTGAGTCCTTATATAAAACAGATACGGTTCGTCTTTAAGGGGTTAATATTACAGAAATTGAATTGACGTCCTCCTTGATGGTGGACCAGTAAGGTGTGAAACATACAGGAGTGTAGGGTTTTTAAAAATTTTTTTGTGAGTCTTTGACAGTTGTGTGCATTTGTTGGTTAATATTACAGAAATTAAATTGTTATGCATGAAACGGAAAATATGAAGCACCCTAATGAAGTTTGATGAGGGGTACAAGTTTTGAACTGAAGCTCCCCATTGTACAGATTTCTCCTACCCCCTGTCACTTTCCCTTTCTTGCCCTGCGTTGCACAGCCCCAGTGCTTGTTGTGTCTGTAGGCTAAGACTTATTTGTATTAATCTGATCCTGCTCAAGGCTAACATTTTCAGCAGTCGTCTTGATACAGGAAATGTCTATGTTTGTGGAACACACACAGTTGCTGGCCTGTTTATTTGTTTTAATTGTAGGTGAAGTATTTATTTTCCATGTCTTCCACTGCATGAGGCCAACCCCTCCCCCCAGACAAGCATGGGGTCTCTGTCACCACCATGACACATGTGTTAAACAGACAGACTGTCTGCCAACCGTGAAGCTGATTTTATGCATTCCAGATGGCAGTAGTGATGTTTGTGTAAATAATGTGGCATTCTGAGGTAAACTGAAGGAGACAGGCTCCTGTGGATAATTACTGCCATCTGTTAGACACTGCAGTTACTTCCATGACAGTCCATGTCTTAACCGTTTCAGTCCTGAAATTGATCTAAATCAGGGGTGTCGTATGATTGGCCTACAGGCCGTGTGTGGCCTGCCACTTCATTTTATGGTGCTGTCTCACTAATCTTGTTCCAGTCACAGACTGTGACCGATCTCAGTGTCCAAGGATTTCTTCTAATTGAATGGATTGATGTTCTTTTACACAGAACATTACAGCAAAAGGTTTCCTTCCTTCAGTGGTAACCTGCAACATATTTTTAGCAAAAACTAACAGTGCCGTGCAACTTGCAAGTTAAATGATCTGCATATATTTCAGTTTTCATATTAAAAGTGTGGCATATTCTTAATTGTATGTATAAACTTAAAGAAAATTCTAATCCTCTGTAACACTCAGGATGGCGTGTACTGCCTTAAGCTTGAACATCATCCATTTGGCCCACATACATTTCAACTTCAATACCGTTTATCTAAATACTGTTCAAAAATGGAGTTTGATTCTTGGGAGACCTGCTGTATCATCACTGGAACAATGAAGAGTTTATTGTTGTGTAGGGAAGTAATCGCTGTTTGTTGTGAGATCCACACAAAACACATAAACACACTGTGTTGGCAGAACGTAGAATTGCTGAATGTTAGACCTGGCGGTACGTACAGTAACCACTGGGCTTTAGAGGGGATAGTTAAGGATTCAGTCCGTCCCGCGTAGTAAACACACTCAGTCTCGGTTATAAAAACCAGTCAGTTAATGCTGTATAGGGAAATAATCGCTGTTTGTTCTGAGATCCACACAAAACACATAAACACACTGTGTGGGCAGAATGTAGGATTTGTGAATGTTATAGCACATGTGAGATACAGTTAGTATTTCATTTTAATTGGCCAAATGAGGCAGTGAACTTGTGGTGTCTAGGAGAAAGGTGTTACTTGTGCGTTCGTCCAGAAGATTGAACAGAGATACGCTTTTGTTATGAAGCATCAGTATCCATTGTTGTAAGCAGGGCTGTGGAGTGGGTACACAAAAGTTCCGACTCCGACCCCAACTCCTCGATTTTTAAAACTTCCGACTCCAACTCCTCGATTTTTAAAACTCCGACTCTGACTCCAGTTGCTTCATAAAAGCTCAATATGCATTAATAATGGTAAACCTATAAGACATTTCATCACCACCACGTGAATCATCAGGCTACTTTTTTGACTTATAACCTATATTTAAGTATAAGTCTAATGGTTACTGTAGCTATCAGGGCTCTGGTGTTGGAGTATCTAGTTAAGGTTTTAGACTGAGGTCGGAGTCGGAGTCGGTACATTTTTTCCTGACTCCGACTCCACCTAAAATTCCTTCCGCGTCTGACTCCACAGCCCTGGTTGTAATTAATTTGAGAGATTTTATGATGAAGTATCAGTTGCATAAATTAATGACATCTGAGATAATTATAGTGGAATTAAGGAGGAATTTTAAAGCAGTTTCTTATCACAAATACTATTTGGAAGGAATGAGGTTATGATAACCTTGTGCCAAGAGAACCAGTTCTGCACTGAAAAGGCACTAGTGACCCCTCCAATGTTACTTTTCTAAGTCTGTTTACAATAGCGATGCACTTTATATGCATGCAGGACTCTTTCTGTATGCACAATTGGAACACTGGAAACTTGGTTTTTGTGTGTGAAACATATTTTCCCCATCAAAATCCACCCCCAGTTGACAGGTGCATGTTCATGGCACAATGAGGGTACACTGTCTCAGGAAATGGTGCAGAGAGTGGGAAGATGGTCAGTGAATTTCCATAATGATGATTGCACTGGCCAGCCCAGCACATCAAGGACAGATGTGAGTGCAGCACCAATGGGGGAACTGATTTTGGGTTACTGAAATGAGACTTCACTGATTTCACATTGATGAGGAAGTGGAAATGGCTGTTCATGAATTGTTGCTGCTTCAAGAGCCTGATTTGTGCAGGAATGTGATTTTGAAACTCATGTCATGATGTGACAAATGCGTCAGTGAAAAGAATGATATTTCACTGAAATGAATGAGCTATATGTAAAGTAGTAATGACATCTTATTTAACTTTTATGGCCGTGGGCACCTTGTTGAATGTTCTTCATCCATACATGGTCAGTAGACCTTTGCATGAAAAGGCATAGCAAGTGATGTTGACAATAAGATGTAGAAGGCCCTCTGCCATGTGCTTCAGCTGCTGACACCCCCAGTTTATACAGAACGGAGTATACATTGAATGAATGGTCATAAAACTTTTTAATGTCATGATGGCTTCACAGGGTGTCTGTGTTTACTTACATTTTTTTTTTTTCAGGAAGTTGACACATTGCTAATTACAAACTTTGGGGAACTGGAAACCGTCATGGACAATGTCCTGCAGAGTAAGTATGTCATTCCCAGATAACTTTCTTCTGAAATGGGTTTCAGTTTATTCAGCTGTCCAGTTCTTGTGGGGTGGGATCTGGTATATGTAGGGTCCTTATTTTATCTGGCCCATATCATTGGTTACTTCCTGTTGGCTGCCTTAATAAAGGTAAAGTTTTCCCTGTCATCACCTTGTAGGCAATGGGTGAATAGAAGTATAGCTTCACTCATTCTTAGCCTCAGTACTGGGTGGAGGGTGAGTAGTTAACTTCACGCCCTGGTGGCGTTACCCCAGCCAAAAATCCTGGTACTGTTTGAATAGGAGGCTGAGTGGGCCCCAGAACCGATCCAGACGTTCGGAGAAGAGAAACAAATGTCTTGTGCCACTACTGTGATTTGAATCACAGGCCGTCCAGCCTGTAGCCTAGTCACTATCCCGACTGACCTACCCTGCTAACTCCTTATTGCACAACACTTGGATGACTCAGCAAGCCATGTACCATCACTGTTGCGGAGAGATACTTGCACCTGCACAGTGCCGTCAATAGCCAGAGACAAAATTCACACCAACAGGTAACACATATTCTGACACCGTTTTTTGAACACAGTGCATTGCAATGGCTGGGCTACATGCATTATGACCCAGGGTTCATATCTTGGCAGAAGTAAGAGATTTTTCTCTTCAAACATCCAGCCTCCTATTCAATGTGTACCAGGGCGCCTTTCCTCAGGGTGTCAGGCCAACTACTCACCTCCATCTAGTGCCGAGGTATTGAAGGAGTGGAACTTTGCCTGATATCTGTTTGCCTGCCTTAATGGCATGTGCAGGGATAACTTTACTTTTACCTTTACCAAATGATCCTACGCATTGTGTGTGGAGTCTTTTTGATCACAATAAATAGGGGATTGGAGTCGCCTCAACTGCCAGGTGTGAACGTGCTCAGTTTCTACTTGTGGCGCATGTTAAAGGGTAAGGTGAATGATATTAATCCTTGCACTGATGATGATCTGGGGGGGGGGGGTAGTAGCCTGTTGTGGCTTCAGTTTCACAAGCAGAATATGGGTAGCCAAAGAACAACATCTGTTAGATGTGGTGCACGTCTCTGAGCCCAAGAAAAACATTTTTAGTATCCGCTGTAAAAATATTTTGAGTAAAACCTAATATTAATTGCTGCACTTGAAATAAGGAGTGCGGACTGGGAGATGTGGCAGGTTGCAGTAGCGACAATCAGTGTGCTGCCTGTTGCCATGCAAAACACTCTGTGAAGTGACCAATGATACGGGCCATGAACCCAGCTCTGACTCCACTACTAGGAGGAATACAATGGGTTTGCACTTTCTAATTTTGCCATTTGATGTCTGGGCAGATGATGCTCAGGCTTGTCCAGTCACCTGGGACAAATTCCTAACCAGATAAACCGAAGCAAAACAATTCAGATACATAGAACAGTATGCTCTTTGTACTTCATTCACAACTAAATATTGGCAGAAGCTAAACTAGTCAATGTGAGTATCAGATCTCAGGAACAGCCTCCACCACTTACATTAATAAATTCGAATAATACACCATAACAAAGCAAATCAGACACAGGCTGCTTGCTTGTCGAAGTTGGAACTGTCCCCCTCCCAGATCCCTCCTCTCCATTGGAGTTCAGATTGGCCCCACTCGGGCTGGAACAATGGCATGGAAAACACACAGAACAAGACAATGTACTCAACTAAAGCCCCCACAAAGTTAAATTGAAATCACACAAATACATAACCATGTTGCCTGCCCGTGTATCAGAGTAAGCAATCTCCAGAGATGGGGGGGGGGGGGGGGGGGGGGGGAGCGAGAGACAGACCAAGGAGAACAGCAGTCATCTCGACACTAGCCCATACAGGAGTGAGCAAAACAGTAGAAGCTTTATCAAACCCGACTTGCTGCCACTCCCAAACTCTCGCTTCTTAACAGTGATGAAACACCGAAACACACACAGGCAGGTACAGGTGTGGAAGGAAATGTTGATCAGTCTCCTGATGTACAGTACCCGAGGAGCTGATGTAACCACTGGAATCAGCTCAGACAGATAATTTTTAACTCAATAATTATACTTCAATTAATTTTAACTGCTGATGTGTATGCAACTGAGTATTATTCCTTACAGGGGGTAATATATCGTTTTTTAATGTTTTAACTGTGAAGGGAGGGCCTCCACCTCGATATACTTTTCACTTTATGGTATTGTAATTCCTACGTGATAATGGCCGGTACACACAGCCAACACATGTCATAGGGGAAAATAAAGTGCATGTGTTTAAGTGTTATGTTTGTTGTGACAGTCAAAACCGTCAGCCAGATAAACTGAGGATCTGACAGTACAGAACAGCCTTGTTCAGATATCTCTGGGTGTCTCTTTGTATTCAGTTTTGTATGCTGTGGTACGTATTTTTTCTGCCATTTTCAATTTGTGTCCAGATAGAAAGACTGCAAACAATCCACATTTCCTGTGGACAGGGCTGTGCTGGCACTTGTAACAAATTTTATAGCTTCCAGATTACCAGTCAGGTGCATCTATTTATGACAGTTTGCACTGGTTGTACTTTACAGACTTTCTGTATTCAGTGCAGAAAGAAGTCGCTTGTTTATTGGTAGCTTTTAACACTGGCCATGCGTCCACTATCCATCAGTTTCCCATTAACCGTTTGCCTGCTGGCCACAGTTTGTAACAGTCATACTTGGTCTTAGCCTGGAATGCAAATCTGGCTTTTGTTGGGGATTCCTATGTATATATAGTAGGATTATTTCCATAACATCCCTGGTGTTAAGTCATTGACATCACAAAAGTCAACAGCTTGTTTGTGCAATCAGACAGGAGGAAGTGCTAGCATAGGATTCCACTTAACTTATGTGGCTGCTGTAATCACAGGACTGATATGGGATGACCGTAGGGTCAGGTTACACTGCTGTAAACCCATGGAACTGTTGCCGCTTGCACTGTAGATACAGTGAGCACTGCTGGCGCTCCCTTGTCACGTATAGTCTGTACTTGTCTGGGCAGATGGTGAGACTTGCAAAATGACAGGGAGGTTATGGATGTAATCTGCCTGTACATTCCTACAGAATACATTTTATGTGTTTATACTAGCTGTTGTCAGAGTTTTTCAGTAACAGATTTGTGTCTGCAGTGAATGAGCATCAATGTCCGTGCAGTATGTGGCAAGAAAGAAGGCATTTGGAGAACATAAGTATGCCATCAGAGCATCTTTATACTAAAAGCTAAAGTTGTTTCTTGCGTTCCGTGAAGGTGTACAGAGGGTGTGCGGGTACAGAGTCCAGTCACTCTTAACCGTGCCACTAAACAGAAGTGAGTGGTCGATGTAATGCCCTAGCTGCTGTACTCTGTGGGACCCAGTGTCTATAGGAAGCTGGATTGGCCCCAGAGCTGGTTTGTTGTTTTGGGGAAGAGAAATGTCTTATCCCTACTGGGAAATGAACCCTTGGTTGTCTGGTCTGTAGTGTACCTAGTGTATCAACTTAGGTATGCCAGTTCGTCTTTACAGTAGATTGTAGGAATATTGTATTGGGTATTGTCTATTGTCAAATGGGGAGCCAGTTTCCAAAATGTTGCGTAGGTTCCATCTGTGGAAAGGAATTGACACTATTCGCTGTAATTTTTTTTGTAATGGTTTAGATGTTGTTACAGATCTTTACAATATCATTTGGTGCTAGATGCTGTTGAGTGCACCATTAGGTGTGACATTGTCAGTTGATGTAGTTTGAGTGACTGATTTTGCAGGGAGCGGGGCCATAGTGCAGCGTGAGCTGGCAGAGGTGTCGAGGGCTGTCGTCCTGTTCAACCTGACAGAGTTGGTCCGGGGACTGGAGGCAATTAAGGCAGATCTGCAGGAAATACACATGACCACAAAGAATCTACAGAACAACTCTGACCACCTGGCTCGCAGTAAGTAGTGTGAGGGCAGGTTCATAGTTGCAGACCGCTTTGTCTGCCTGTCATGAGTGACATGTATTTGCTGATACAGGGCCCTTGTTTTTTCTGACAAATATTATTAGCTACGTCCTGTCATCCCATGTATTTCAGTGACATAGCTCACTCCACCGACTGCTCACAGGCATAGCAGAGTACTAGTGGGACGTAACAAATGATAGTTACGTGATAAAATAATGACCCTATATATGTGCAGACACACATGCAGTGAATTTTATTCATTGAACCTTTGTCACTAGATTTGACCCATGTGACTTTTTCCTAATGGGGTTACCTGTCAAAGACAAACATTGCGCACTAAACGGTACATAAAAACCCATACAGCAAGAAGTGCTTTAAACCTCCAAAGATGCTTGGCAAGCTGCATTGTGGAATTTCATCTTCCATCTCTGTCATATCATCCCGCAGGGAAGAAGACATATGAAACCTTTCTCATTTAGCACTGTACTTCAGTTTAAGCAGGCGTGTTAAACGGGAAAATAATGTGGTTGCTAAGGAGTGCTTTAATTTTTTTCAAAAAATGAACACTTTGTTTTGTGTAATTGCATGCTGTTGACTTCATAAAATTCTCTTTTAAAAGAAACTGGGCGAGATTTGATGTTCTTCTGTCACTGTTACTGAGGATTCAGTTGTAGGTGTGATGCTGGGTCAGGTGTTTCCCAGCGTTTCAAAAGAACATAATGCTTTCATCGTCAGGGTTCATGTCCAGGCTTCTTGGACATCCGCCTTCAAAGATAAAGGCAATAATGTTTATTTGAAACATTACACATTGACACAGCATCACATCCCAGAAGACCTGAAAACCCCAGAGCTGTTTTATTTAAAATACAGACGTGATCTAAATCTGTGTCTGGTTAGGAGGATGATGTTACAGCACATCTTGTAGTATCATGTCTTGTTCATCTGGCTCAGGATTGGTAGCAGAATATGCTAATTAAAGATGTGGAATTTTGTGACCAACTGAGTGAGTGTAAACAGGGCGTTCGTAAGTTAATCTATTTACGCCTGTAATGCGTTAAGTATCTGTGTCTCTATTGGTGAACAACACAAACAGAAAGTGGTGCAACTAATGTATGTGCTCTTAAATTTCAAAGGTTTGTTTAGATGTTTGGTTGTTTCTAGATTTGTCAGACGTAAAGAGGGCACTGGAAGCAGAGCTCCAGAAGTGCAACAGTTCATGCAAGGAGTCACTACAGAATTACGTTGCCAACATGTCTACCAATGCTGATTTCCAGCAGGTGAGTGATTGAGTGAAGTCACTTAGAGAAACAGAACTCAGAATACGATCTTGCTACCAAAGACTCATCCTCCCTTCTCCTTCCTTCAGTCATGCACCCCACTTTCTCTTCCATATTTTTCCTTCTGTGTGACATCTCTCTTAACCCTTTAAAGCCTAGCGGGAACTTTACATATGACCAGGCTTAACACTAAAAAATTCTACGTGGTGCCCACATTGCGTTTATGTGTTTTGTACGGATCTCAGAACAAACAGCAACTTTTGCCTTATAAAACATTAAGAGACCGGTTTTTATAACCGAAATGGAGAGTGTTTACAGCGCGGTACGCACTGTGTCCTTATATAAAACAGATACGCTTCGTCTTTAAAGGGTTAAACTTCTGTTCCCACTTTGATCTTGGTGTTCCTGTTTGGAATTTTCTGTCAGTGTCATGTTAGAGTATGTTCTGTATGGTTCATTTTCTAAGAAATAGGTGCATATGTCATGGATCTCTATTGATTGCACCGTACATTCTGGTGATAGCCTGTTATGTGTCACAACACATTGATAAGTGCAGACAAGAAATTGAATTTATTTAAGTATCTTCTGGAACCATTTATATGCATACATGTATTTGTTCCTTTGTTATAGGAAGGGTACAAATTGCATGTATGAGGCATGTGCAACTGAAACCTGTTTGTGGCACTGTTGTGGCAGTGTACATGATGCAGCTGTGCATGTGACAGTAAACACACTGGCCGACACTTGTGTAGAACAGTACCCTTGATAGAGTAGCTAGTATGGACAAAGTTACAGTGCTGCTTAACTTTTAAGTGACGTGTGTTTGTGTACAAACATCCTATAGGAATTCATTTTATGTGCAATCGGATTTGGTTATAATGTCATGAAAGGGACTGCATATTTTGTGCCATTATAACTGAGGGGTGTAATGTTATGGTTAACGGTGATGAATTAATTGGTACCACAGAATATGTGATTTCATAAGCGAGGTGTCGTATAAACCGATGTCATCGTAACTGGGTTCGACTGTATTTAGGCAACAACAAATTTGCTGCATTTTTAAGACACGCTGCATAATCTCTGTTTTATTTTCCATTAAATGCCATTTATTTCATAGTTTAAATTTTTGTTAAAATAATACTTCTCCGGAAACCATGTGCTAAAATTTAAATATCAATCCCATCATTTAAAGGTTAAAGATGGTGTACCGGGTGGTGGTGGGATCTGGCATCTGGACTAGAGGTCACGTAGTGACACAGCCAGTGCAAACTGTTATTGTCAAATGTTTCAAAGGCTCAAGAGCAAATGTCAGGGTAAACTGTCAGATGACATCATCCTGCTGCGTGACAGTTCCCATTCCCATGTAGTCCACAGTGTAGGACCAACCGACTACCGTGCAATGGGACGTGCTGGAATATCCTGCATACAGCCTTGACTTATCGGCATGTGATTTTCACATATTTGGACCATTAAATAAAGCGCTGGAAGGCCATATGTTCATGGCAAGTGTTGATGTGCAGGAGGCTGTGGTAGATATTTTTAGACAGTAGCCCAAGGAATTCTTTGCAGATGGGTTATGCTGGTTTATATATCATTGGGACTCCGTCAGCCTGCCTGTGGTGATTTATTTCTAATTGTAGCTTTGTCTTCACTCGTGAGCAGCCTCAAACTGGTTTCACTTGCACATGCTTTATGAAGACCCTCATGTTCAGTCTAGAAAGCAAACCCCACAGTCAGTGTAAGTACAGTTACATTACTTACTCTTGTAAGAAGAAACACTCAGCTGTGGTAGTAATAACATTTCTTTGTGGACTAATGTACTTGTTTCTCTTTATTTCATGCTAAGTTCCTAGACGGGTACTTCCCCAAGGTACAGTCATGTTTCTGTTTTGGAATGGAGTCACTGTGCTTGTGTTTCTTGCCTGTTCAGTTTTGTAATATAGCCATCTGCAGAGCATAGCAGTGTTTATGGACATACACGGATACTTGTAATTATCCCTCAGCACGGTCGCGCATGACCCATAATGAATATTATCACACAGTCATATAGACCATTGACTTCTAGAAGGATTCTAAATTGTGTGCATGGAAAATTACTTGTAGCACATAGCATGTTGCATGCACCCTGAGTTTATCCCATTGTGTGTGATAACCTTCCAGTGCTACAGTGTAGTGTCATGTACCCACCTACCATACTATATGATATACCAGCCCAGAAGACTTTGTGTTCTCAGTGTTCAGCAATCTGAGAGCCTCATATCTTTTAAACTAATTTTGTTTCTTTGTTTTGTCTCACTTATATACAAATTAACATTTTTCATTTTATGAGTTTTTAGGTTTTCATGATGGTGGTTGTTTTTCACATAATTGTTGTCGGGGTGTAGACACTGTGTGGGGATAAAATGTTCTGATATTTCAGAGGAATGTACTGCCACAGTGACTTCATGGGTTCAGGTTGATGCTGAACTGATGGAGTAGAAGCAAGTATGTCCCGGAGGTCACACTGTATTCGTATTTCCCACAGATTGAGGACCTGAGGAGGTTTGTTTCTGGATTTCTCTACTCCCATTGACTTTGGAGAAATCCTGCCCCCTTTCCAACAATTTTGTAGCTGTGATTTGCTAAACTGGCTCAAAACTTCCTATGTGACCAGCACAGTTTTCTTCTACCCCATCATCCACCTGCACCCATTCACTGACTCTGGAGCTGGAAGCAGTTGCACTGCTGCAAAAAGTTGAAACATTTGGTCACTACACAGTGTAAAGGCCCGAAAGAAAGCCATCATTTGAATTTTTATTGTGTTTTGTATCGTGTGTAGCTGCCACAGATTGAAGATAGTCTGTCAAGTGTGACAGATGTCATCGTGCATGGCAAGATAAAGGAAAAGGTGAACAGGGGACTGGAGGAGTTTAATAGGATTCAGCTGGAGATTCAGAATGCAGTCAAGGACTTGATACCACAGATATCACAGAACATGGGACGTGCAGGTATGGCAGGAGACCAGATAAACACCAACTGTATTGAGTGTTCACTCAGCAGACTTTTTGGTAACAAAACCAAAATGTATTATAGTCAGTGAATTTAAAATTTCATTGCATTTTAATCCCCAGGTGTAGGTAGGAGGATAAAATTAAAAGACATCTTCAAGAATGGGATGGGGGGGGGGGGCATGGAATGGATTGAGCTGGCTCAGGATATAGAGACAGTTGGTGGGCTCTTGTGAATGCGGTAATGAACCTCGGGGTTCCATAAAATGTGGGGAATTTCTTGACTAGCTGAGAAACTGTTAGCTTCTCAAGAAGGCCTCTGCTCCATGGAGTTAATTAGTTATTGCATTGTTATCTTTCTCTCTCCTGACATGTTGTATGCTACCATCCTGCGATAGCAAACCTTTTCCAGTCTTTAGGCAAGTGACAAAAAACATTTTAAATAAAGGAATTGTTTCCAGTAAGCCAGGCCAGATGGTATAATTGAAATAACATCACAGAAGATGGCAACTTGATGCAGTCAAAACATGTCATTAGCTGTATGACATATATAGTAAGAAAGGTGTGTTAAAGGTTCGGATGCTCTTTTTCTGAACCTGTAAAGCGTACCACATGTTTGAGACAGACATGTGGTCCAGGATTGTGTGCTAGGTGTGAGTAGTAGCTGACAGGCAGTAATGGTAAGTGTAATGTACCATCATCAGAACCTTTCATGATTGACATGAGGTTTGTGTCAGATTAGTTTGACTGCTTATAGTAGATACTTTGATTCAGTTTGATAGTTGGTGTGTTTGTACTGTGGAGTGTGCTTTCATTTCAGTACACTAACCCCACAGTTTCAAAAATTTATGTGTTTAACGTTTTAAAGCCTAGCGGTTACTTTGCTTGCCACCAGGTTTAACATTCAACAGTTCTACAGGTTTCTCGCATTGAGTTTACGTGTTTTGTGCGGCTCTCAGAACAAACAGTGGCTTTTGGCTTAGGCAACATTAACAGATTGGTTTTTATAACCGAGACGGAATGTGTTTACTGCGCAGTACGCGCTGAGTCCTTATATAAAATAAAACACGTTTCGTCTTTAAAGGGTTAATGAAGTTATCAGTTAAGTAAGAATTTGGTAAATGAATGAATTTCCAGGATTCTGGTCATCTAGGATATTATACTAAAGCACTGCATAAGATGGGAACCACCTACGTCACAATGCAGCGTCACACCCCAGAAGACCAGAATCATGGGTTACCCTGCTGTGAGAACCATAAAACGTGCATAATGAAGTCCCATTTAATTAAAAGGCAGTAATTAGAGATGCAATGGCTGTTGGTAACGAATATGTAAATAACAGCAAAGATAGTATGCACGTAGTACTTTTTATGTATTTGGTTGACTGGTTAATTGGTTGGGTGCTTTTTATGGTAGGACTGGCCATAAGGGAGCAGTCACGACGGATAAACCAGATCCTGAGGAATGTGAATGCAGCAGTGATGAACCACTCATCCAAGGCAGTAGACATGGGGGAAAAAGTGATCAGAGAATATGGATACTACAGGTACAATAGTCCTTGGACCAGTGACACTTCATAAACTACCATAGAAGTTCAGACTATGCGCACAACATGTGTTTAAAATTGTGGTGAATGGGTGTGGTTTGGTAGATTGGAGTTTGCGGCTGTGTTCCATTTGGTTCTGGTATGTTTTGTTGTGGAGTAAAGACAGTTTCTTTGTGGTGCAACAACCCAACTTGGGCCTAGTCCACCTTGTTGTTGAGGTTTCTAAATCACACATGGCTAGATGCACGCATGTGAATGAGTGATCAGCTTGTCACAATGTCCGTTACCTGCAGAACACACAACAAACACAAGAGACAAACAAATGTGTATCAAGAACTCTACCTGATCAGTTTGTGGTATTTGCAAGAAGCAGTGCAAAAGAGATGACTGGCACACAGCTGATTTCTTTGCCGTGACAACACTCCCATACGTATGGTGCTCCCTGTCCAGAAGTTTCCCACCGAAAACAAAACTCCAGTCTGTCCAGAGCCACCCTACAGCCCTTATCTGTCTCTAGCATACTCTTTCCTCTCCCCAGAATTGAAATTTACAGTGAATGTTGCCTAAGTCATTCCCAGTTAAGAAGTTTTTCCACCTAAGATGTCAGTATAATTTAGCACCAAAGTTTTCCCTTATGGTTAACATACACACTGCTTTGGTTTGTACATCCCACTGTGAAGCATATGAACTAGTTACACACATTGCCCCTCCAATATGTCTCCATGCAAAAAAAAAGTCCCACCTAAGAAGCATGAAAAGTCTATGAGGAAATTAAATTTTCTTCAGCTTAATACATTTTTCATATCAAAATCTTAAACAGTTTCCAGCAGTTTCTCTTTGTTCAGTCTGCTTCGAATATACAGTACTGAAACTGCGGTGTCAGTTCATGTAGGTTAATATCCGTCATGTCACATTGCAGAATGTTGCAACCTTATGGTGCATGGATGTATGGCTTGATTAACATATTTTTTCTGTGATGCAGACTGCAATCAGTCAGTCCCCACAATCAGTCAGTCCCCACTGCTCGGCCTCTGTCGCTTTTCCCTCCCCATAGTTGTTACATCAATCACTATGCTTCTAGCCACGATACTAGTAATGTTATTTACAAGTGTTAATGTCTGGGAAGTCTTTTTTCCTCACATCGTGCCAACATGGCAGCGTAGCATTTAAGGCCAAGTCTGTGCGTGGTTCAGCAACAGTGCACTTTTGCCAACTCCAAGTTAACTCGGAGCAAGTTCTGCATGTAATGTTTAAATGTTGAAGCAAACTGACCATGTGGCAAACATGGTGCCCGAGTCCCCTCTTGTTTTCAATCAGGCAAATCCTCTGTCAGTTGCAGGCTTTTCTGCAAGCATCTTGATCGTAGCTTTCAGATCTATATAGGTACAGTGCTGATCAGTTCTGTAATGCTATTTGCAGGTACTATGCTGGTCTGTCTGTGAGTTCTGTAATGCTGCTGATACTGCTGTGCTGCACACTGGGGTTGTTCTGCGGTTTCTGTGGCAAGCGACCGGAGGGCTACGGTGATGACTGCTGTACCAGAGCAACTGGTGCACGGTTTCTCATTTTGTGAGTATATGTAGTCTTGATGGTGTGCCTTGCTGCACACGTGAGTGTTGTTTGTGCACATTCTAATTGTGCTATATGAGTCTGCTTTGTACTGTGTACATTTGTGTTTACTAGTTTTGACCATCTTAGTGTCTATCAGTAGAACCACAGATTAACACGAGTTCAGTTATAATGCACAGCACCATTTTGAACATACTCATGCGACAAAAAATGATGTTTCTGTGTCTCATTTGTTTAAAATTATGCTAATCTTTAAAACGGTGGTAAGTATACATACCACATGCTTGAGTATTGAAATACTTGGCAGTTTCAATACATGCTTTATGTATGTGTATGTGATTCTTGTGGTAAACAGCAGTTGTTTCTGAAGATTCACATTTTGTGGGATGTGATGCTCTGTTATATATTCCGTGATATTCTGCAGTGTCCTAATGCTTGCATCTTCAGGATCAAGTGTCATATCTCAGAAGATGCTAGTCTTCAGCATCATTGCTGAGGGGGCTGAAAAGTCTTTGTAACAGTGATGCAGTTTGAGATCCGAGGTATCCACAGTGGTGAGTATTAAGGTTATGGTCTTCTGGTATGTTACACCCTGTAGTCTGGGAGAGAGGGGTGTAATATTTCAGTGCAATCTGTTGTCTCCGTCCTCGGGTTGAAGATGAAGGCAGTTCTACAGTAAGATTGGTATCCGTCTGCCACATTATACAGCATTATGTCTCAGCAAACTGTATGTAGTCAGAACCATCCTGTCACTTCTTGCTGATGAAGCACAACTTTTGCGCTGGAGACAGCATTATTAAATAAAATAATAAAAATAGAACAGGTCACTGTTTCATTGTCCTAGTGGATAAGAAGATGTAATTTCTACGGCAAGTAAAATGGCTGGGTTGTGAAGCTACCGTTAGCTTCCATCTCGCACTATAAGAAATGTTACAACACTGTTGTTGGGTGAGTAGCTCTGCGTGTTTCAAAAGGTCATGGCTTCTCCATCATCAGGGTCGGGCAATCTGTGTCACATCCCAGAAGACTTGAATCTTCAGCATCATGGCTGTGAGAATCTCAGATCTCATGTTTGGCGTGTGTTACATCAGTAGTAAGTTTCTCAGATCTCACATTTGGCATGTGTCACATCAGTAGTAAGTTTGTCAGATCTCACATTTGGCGTGTGTTACATCAGTAGTAAGTTTCTCAGATCTCACATTTGGCGTGTGTTACATCAGTAGTAAGTTTCTCAGATCTCACGTTTGGCGTGTGTTACATCAGTAGTAAGTTTCTCAAATCTCACGTTTGGCGTGTGTCACATCAGTAGTAAGTTATTTTTGAGGTGGTAAGTGGCAGGTAGGAAATATTTGTGACTCAGAGCCAGCCAGGGACTGACCATATCTTGAATTGTGTGCTTGACAGGGGAGTGTGGGTAATATTCTTGTTCTCCGCTGCCCTGATGGTGATTACACTGTTGCACTTCCTGCTTGGTATCATTGCTGAGAGAACCGTATGTGAACCACTGCAAAGTCCTGAGAACAATCAGCTCCTGATGCTGATTGACAAAATGGTTCGGTTGGACAAGTTCTTCGAATCTGAAGTGGAAATTAACGTTTCATCCATCATCAGGTTTGTTAATTTTTTTTTTTATTTGGGAACAAAATAGAAATTGTCTTATGCATGATTTCAGGCTTCTACCCTGGTGTAAATGAGATATTCGCTGTTCTGGGATGTTACGCAGCATAGGTGTGTAGTTAGTACCAACATTTTGGGACACCTTACCAGTACCATCTTCAGAGGTCAAATATTCCAGGGCTACTTGACCTTGACCTTTGGAGATGGGACTGGTAGATTATCCCAAAACGTCGGTAACTACCAATCTAAACTGTGTAAGATCCCAGAAGAGTGAAGATATCAGAATCTGTCTTATCTTTTTGACTTGGAATATATATATGGATTTGTTACACCTGTAAGACATGTACAACTGAAACCTGTTTCTGGTACTATTGTGCCAATGTAGATGGTGCAGCTGTGCATGTGACCCTGTAAATGCACTGGAAGATCCTTTCATAGTACAGTATAGTTGACAGGTCTGTAACTAGTATGGATATTATAGTGTGGATTGAAGACGGTGTACCAGAAATCCAGCCAGACAAGACCAGACGGACATCAAGAGATTCAGCATGTGGACTGTACCCCACGTGATAACACAGTCACTTCAAATCATTATGCTCATGTGCTTCAGAAGCAGCATGATGTAATGAAGGATAAAATGTCTTGGTGAACTCACTGATGGCATCATTGTGCTGCGTGATTGCCCATTCCGGTGTGGCTTAGAGAATGCAGTACAAACTGAATTTGCTGTGTTGGGAGATGCAGAAACCTCGTGCACACAGCCCGTACTTACTGCTGTATGATCGTGACATGTTTGGATCATTGAAAGCTCTCACAGGCTGTACATTCAGCTTGGACAACTGCGCTCAGGAGACCGTGGTATGATGGTTTATGCAACAAATGAAGGAATTCTTTGCAAACGGAATACACTGACTTGCACTTCTGTGGAACTGTCTAAATGCCTGTGGTGATTTTTTGTAAGTCTTGCTGTACTTTTACCTCTCAGTAGTCTCAGATGTGTTTCAGTTGTACATGACCTATATGCTTGTATACTACACTTATTTAACAAAACTGTTTGAACATAATTTGCTGGTTGGTAATGCAGGAGTCTGTATTGCTAACAAGTCATGTTACTAGGACTTAACTGTGTAACTTTGTGTTCAGTGTTCTCCAGTTAACCTTTATCGTACCGGGGTGGGTATTTAAATTGTAGTGCATGGTGTATGAAAAACGTGAGCATTATTTGAACAGAAAAAAGATAAAGTCATGAAATAAACTGCATTTTACAAAAACACTAATCACCAACAAAATGCACAAAGAGAGTTTTATCATCAATTGTAACACACTCCTACATGTTTCGACCCTGCTGGGTCATATTCAGGGAGAACGTTTTGTTATCGTTACACTAAAGTTGCACTTTATAGTTGAGTGAGAATGTACTGTTGACTGTGTACTGCATTGTTTTTGGAGGCGTGAACTCTCTGTGGTCCCGGCTTGCACTGCACATTAGGAGTGTGTTACAATTGATGATAAAACTCTCTTTGTGCATTTTGCTGGTGATTTGTGTTTTTGTATAATGTAGTGCACGGACATGGAACACATTAAACTGCATTTTGTAGAAAATAAAAACACAGATCATGCAACATGTCTGAAGAAGACAGTCAATTTCCTTGTTGTTGCCTACATACATAAAGTGAATTTCCAGAGTATTTTCTTACATGTGTTCACAGGTCATTAAAAGGTTAATGAAAGATCTTCTGTGACACAGCATTTATTATGCTGTAGAAATGCACATGGAGGCATACTTGCATGTTTTTGTTGATGTTTCTGGCCTCTTCCCACCTAAGCAAGGGTGCACAACTTGTTGGTGGCACTGACAGGGTGCATTCTGTTGCCACTACTAGTGGGGTTATCATGAGAGGGGACTTTGATGGGATCTGAACTGGGGGCTGGTGTTCTTCACATTCTTAAAGTTCCATATTTGATAAATATGCAGGTTATATCTGTGAGCAGAGAAATGTATACTCATATCTGACAGAGGATCACACTTAGAGGTGAAGTTCTGCACAATAAACCTAAGGCTGAGGTGCATCCGGGACATAAGCTGACGGGCCCTAAAGAAGAAGAAGAGGTGAAGTGTATGCAGCAGTGCTTTAGGAGATTTGTTAAGGTGGCTTTGTATGTCTCCTGCTAGTCTGGTTGGTAGTTTATGCTATGTAATATATACAGATACAGGAAACAAAAGTTGTAAGTGTTCTGATTGTAATGTATAAGGTCATTATTTTATCTGACAACTACCATTTTTTACTTCTTGCTGCTAATCTGCCACATGTGTGGGCAGTTGGATGAGTGGGCTGCATTCCTACGAAGTGTGAGCCAAAAGTTTGTGGGCTGGTTGCTGTGCGTCACTAAGTGCTGCTGAGTTGGTTTATTGTGAGTCAGTTTGGTGACTGGTGCCGTAACACATCACTGTGTTTTTGTGTGATTAAAATGTGTGTTTATGTCGACTGTGATATGCGACCATTGTAGGCCAGTAAAATGGCATGCATTAAGGAACACAAAATTTGCATCAAATTTTTTTTAACCTTGAGAAAATGGCTTCTGAGGCTTAGAAATGCTTAGAAATCATTTTGTGATGATGCCATGAGTAGAACATAAACCTGTCGGTGGTATTCATGTTTTGGAAGTGGCAAAATTCATTTGGGGAATTTGAATGTTGAGGTAACCAGTTTTGAAGTGGGACTGATGAAAATGTCAGAAAAGTGTGTCAGATTGTCAGTGTGGAAACATGGTGTATGACTAGTGATGTCCAAAGGTGTTTGAAGGAGGATGTTAGAAGAAAGCTCCTAGACAAGTGGTGGAGTCTGGATCAGCTTCTGCATCATGACAACACACTGGCCCACATGGCACATGGCTTTGTCTGTCTGTTTGTTTTTAACCAAAAACAAAATGGCAGTGGCGCCCCCCCCCCCCCCCCCCCAGTACTCAACCTAGCCCCTTGCGACTTCTTCCAGTACCTCAAGATGAAAATCCAGTTAAAATGACGGAGATTCTAGGATATTGTGTGGACTGAAGTTGAAACACGGAGAGGTGCTGGACATGGTGTCTAAACTTTGAGGGAGACCATGCTGACCCGTTACTAAAATTTTTATACTGCCTGAGTCTGGAATATTTTGGCTTGCACTTCGTGCAGTGATAAGTAAGCTGAGAAGAAGTGGCAACCATTAGTTGTCAGATAAAATAGTGATTGTATAGACCATGCTGAATGAACTGTGAATCTTGCAGGTCATGCCATGCGAAGGCAAGCATATATGACGTACTGCAGGTAGCAAATTTGGTGAATATCAGTGAAGTGACTGACTACAAGAGCAAGTATGGCATTGAGAATGTTATCAACCAGCTGAAGATGAGAATTGACTTCGGAGGCAATGTCACCATCTTGACTGAAGATGCAAAGTATGAGCTCCGGAACTTGGCGCAGTCTAACATCACACATATAAACTTCTCGCAGTTTGCTGAGGTGGTGAGTGGCCTCACACCCATGGAAAGTGGATTAGCTCTACTTCTATGTAGTAGTAGTCTTATGAACAGTGTCAGTATGAAGACTGCATAAGAAATATTAATTTTATGTCCTTGTACCCCATTTTCCTGTTGTCATTCTCCTACATCTGTACTTCTCTTCTTACGTCTTCAGCTTTCACTCACTTCTTTCCTGTCTTCCTCCTCTTTCTCTCCTCCTGTCCCCATTTTTCTCTGTATGTTCCCCAGTCCATCCTCATTTTTTCATGATTGTTCTCCTGCTGTTTTCTACTGCATTCCCACTGATTAATGTAGATTCATGTGACAGAGATGAACACTGAGAATTTGTCAGTGGACCGACATGCTTGAAGATGCAAGTCTCCTTGGACATGATGCTATGTCATAGAGTGAATGTCTGCTAGTGTTTCAGAGGAACGTATTGCCTGAGTCCTCACACTTTGTGTTTCTTCGAACATAACGACGTACCTGCCGAGTGGCACATTATCATATCCTAGAAGACTCCAAATCTTAACCTTTTAAAGCCTAGCGGTTACTGTATGTACCACCAGTTTTCACATTCAACAGAGTATTTATACATTTTGTGTGTATCTCAGAAAAAACGTCTGATTTTTGCCTACATAACAATCAGTGATTGGTTATTATAACCAAGGTGGCAAGTGTTTACTGTGCAGTATGGACTGGGTCTTTAAATTAAATGAATTAATTTTTCTTCTTAAAGGGTTAATCAGTGCTGCTGTAAGAATCTCATATCTCACAAACATGCTTGTTGGTGTGGAACAGGATTGCATACTGTTTCAGGTCATGACACTTTAACCCTTTAAAACCGAAGCGTAAACTGTTTTAGTTTTAAAGACTCAGTCCATACCGTGCAGTAAACACTTTCTTTCTCGGTTATAAAAACCAATCAGTTTATGTTATATAGGGCGAACATCGCTCTTTATTCTGAGATAAATACAAAACTCATGAATGCAGTGTGGGCAGAATGTACAAATTTTGAATGTTAAACCTGTTGGTGCATTTAGTAACCAGCAGGCTTCAAAAGGTTAAAGGTAGCAACACCCATTTCTTCTGGCTCTTCCTCCTTCACTCAATCATCTTCTTTGGTTCTGTTGTTTTTGGAAAGTCTTTTTGATTCAGGTAAATATTGAAGATTCAAGTCTTCTGGGATGTGACACTGTATGATTGAGTGAATGGTTCCAGCCATTTCAAAGGATCATGTCTTCATGTTTACAGTGAAACCATCTAAGAAGACTTTTTTTCTTGTATGGTTTGACACTGAAAGTGAAGGCATTACAAGCCTCTGAAAGACAGGTAACTACCAACATGACAGCACAGCGTCACGTCACACAAAACTTGAATCTTCAGCAATATTGTGACGAGAACCTGAAAGCTCACAGATAAGTATTAGTCTGCAGTGTGAGTGCCCAGTAGTGTTCACTGCTTAGACATCTGTCTTGTAGGGAGCAGTAATGGAAGGTGCTATAAGAGGAGTGGGGGAGAGAAAACTGTGAGGTGGTCTGAGGTGCGTAAGGCAGCAAGTTTTGATACAAAGCGTACACACTGTAATGTGATGTTTGTGTGACGCAGTGCTGATTGTTGCAGCTTGTTAAGGTGTACAGGGTAGTAAGTTATGATACAAAGTGTACACACCATAATCTGATGTTTGTGAGATGCAGTGCTGATTGTTTCAGCTCAACAAGTCTATTGTGACTATAGACCTTGACGCACTGGCCAGTCAGCTGAAGAAGACGGCAAGCGAAATCCCCAGGAACTCTGACGTGAGTGTGCAGTTTCATAAACTGTTAAAGCTATACTGGAGTAGAAGTTAAACAATACCATCTGTTGCCCAGATTTTTCATAAAATCTGCTTTCCTGAAATAATGAAGTGGCATATTTATTGTGATGATTTGTTGAATGTGTATTTCCATTCACTAGTTATCTGTTATTTGCTGCTGTTGTGTTGCATAATATTCATTCATGAATCTAGTGGTTGCCAGGCAATGGGAATCTGGTGGCTCAGATTATTTTTTATGCTGTAAATGTTGGCCATACTGACCAGGCATGCAGAGCACAGACTGAGAAATGGAGGATGTTGTGACAGGTTATTTCATATTCTGATTTTGAGGGATCTGATGCTCTTATTTTTTGACAGGTATAATTTTTTGTTGGGAAGTCATGTATAGTTAGATATGCAAATGCCTTATTTGAATGATAACAGAAATAGAAAGAATAAGTAATCTTGTTTCATTTTTGACATGTTGGAAGTCCTGTCTTTGTACAAGGCTGTGAGAAATAAGGGACATGTGTATTTTTTATTACTTTTTGACCTATTCTGTTTACAGTGGATGGCTTATCCATGCAGGCGAACTGGGTAGCTGCTTAGGGTGTTAAGTTGGGCACCAAATTTGAGGAAGAGTACTGAATTAGAAAAATAATAAATTGTTTTAATTCCACAGTGCTTCATTTAGATCTTGTGTTCTGTTGGAATGGCCCGTGATTGACAAAAATATAAGCTGACATCTGCCATCAGTGACTGGAGCTTTAGCATTTCCTTCCCTGTTTTTTGTAACTTGTCACTGGTAAAGCATCATCATATTTGCACAGCATACTGTACGTATTTGAAGAGGCATTTTATATTTGCTAAGAATAGGTGAGGCTTTATGTGTGATGTGTTTGCATAGTAAAGGGTCAGTAAATACAGGAGGATGTCACATTTGAAGTCTTCAGACTTCTGGAATGTGATGCTGTGTTATTAAGTGTCTAGTCCAATGTTTTGAAGGCACTGCAACCCTTTGGTGTCCTGGGACATAAACGCCCAGTAGCACAGTGTCGTATTCCAAAAGACTTGACTCTTTGGCAGCACCACATCTTGCAACGTTATGTTTGTTTCAGCAGATCAGAGGGACATTAAATCGGCAAGCGGATATCCTGGAGTGGCTGCACCGCAATGTGGTGCGACAGATGGAAGGGCAAGTGCGCGTCCTGGACAAGAAGACTAAAGCTTTAGAGGAGAATCTCAAGTTCAACCACTCGTCACTGAACGAGAGCATCGGGCTGATCCTGTCGGAGGTGGCTGCAGCCCAGGACTATCTCAACTTCACAGCCTCCAAAGAGATAAAAAATGTGTGTGTGGCGGCTTGCAGTGTTTAGTTGTATACAAAAGACTGATTTTGTGTTGTTTGTCTCTTAACGACTGTACCTTGTCCCCTTGTGTGTTCATCCATGGGCTTGCTGCATTTAGCATTTCTTCACCAGAATTAGTTGCATATTTTTCAGAAGTTGTAAACATGTTTATCTCTCTAGCAGCTCAAAGCTTGAACATATGGAATTAGATGTACTCTCAGGGCAAGCTGTTGCTAATTCTATACTAAACAGCATCAGAGTGCACCTGGCAGTTTGCCATCTTCACAGTGTGTGTTGCATAAGAGCTTCAGGAGCCATTTTTAGTATTCCTATAATGCTGTGTGCTCGTTATCAGGGCCTGCTACAATGGGACACAATGGCGAGGCACTTTCGACCCTGTCATAAAAGGAATAAAACTTTTAAATGTTGTGGTGTGGAATTTTAATGTTATTGATGAAGTAGTTCTGGAAGTTTTGTTAGAGAACTTTACAGTGGCCCTTCTCTTTCAAGAAAGATGTCATTAACAAAGGCATCGAACTTGCTACATCCCGGAAGATCCTGGGGCACGCTTCAGAGCCAGTAATGGTTAGGCAGTAATATTTGTGTCCTAAAGGATTAGCTGTTAGCTGGAGAACTGCATGAACACAAAAGCTTACCACAGACCACATTGTGAAGTTCATAGCATACCAGGGCAAGAGTAAATATGGTAGGCGTTTCGTGGTGTTTATTATGGTCAGTATGGTGGGTGTTTTTTGTCATTCTCATTTTCCCCAGTAGAAACAGGCCCTGGCCAATTCCTTCTACTGACCATTTGTGATATTTTTATAAAGTCTCTGTGGCATGATGCCTGAGAAGACTGCTGAATTCTGTAGCTTTGAAAACCTCAACACTTGGGGCATGTTTCTCTTTCATTTAAGATCATGTAACCTATGCATTTAAAACAATGTCATTAAAGTAATCAAATAACCAGTTAGTTACTGGATTTGTATTGACATATATTTATTTTTTATTTATTTATTTATATGTAATTTGTCATTGCAGTTAGCGGACATGTTTGCTAAAGCCATCTTGGATCACATAGACCAGTACTTGAGCAGGGTGGTGAACATGACAACTACAAAAGTGGGACAGTGCCAGCCAATGAGCCAAGTGTACAATGCCACAGTTATTGCTGTCTGCAACCAGATACTCGACCCATTTGTGAGTTATGATACTTGTCCATCATTCAAATCTGGTTTGGAATTTTAACTTCGAGAATCACATTTTGTATGTAGTGAAAGTGAGCATTATGTGAACCAGTGGTGGTAGCTATTTTGCTTCAACACAGGAAGGGAAGTGGGTGTTTTAAATGTTGCAATACAGATTCAATGTGGGCAGGGAATTTTCCATTCTTGAAAGTTAGCCTGGCACTGGTGCCCGTGTAACCTCCTCCATAGTTGGCAATGGGCCTTTTTACCTGAGTAAGTGTCTCGCTTTTTAATGTAATTTATTGTTTAGCTTGTACCATGAATAGCATGTGCAATATTAATCATTGTGGTACTCAAAGGAATTGGCAGTAACACCTGCTTTAACCCTTTAAAGATGAAGCGTATCTGTTTTATATAAGGACTCAGTGCATACCGCGCTGTAAACACTCTCCACTTTGGTTATAAAAACCAGTCTCTTAATGTTTTATAAGGCAAAAGTTCCTGTTTTTTCTGAGATCCGTACAAAACACATAAATGCAATGTGGGCACCACATAGAATTTTTTAATATTAAACCTGGTCGTACATAAAGTTACCGCAAGGCTTTAAAAGGTTAATGATGCTCATCATGTTTCGATCTTCATGTCACAGTCATCAGGGAGGTAACAAATAGTCTGTGTAGGAAGTTATGTAAGGTTCTTTCTCTGTTTCATTATTTTGTAACATTTTCAAATACATTGGCATTGTGCAATTTTCTACCAAAATGTGTGTTTTGATTTACTCAGCATTTTAGTTCTCTCCTATATTTGTATCAGACATTAACATTCAAGTATATGGGTTCGTACTTATCTAACACACCCTTGATCATACAGTTAAAATATGTTTATACAAAGTATAATGGTAAAGACAGTCTTCACAGCTTGTAACTTATATTAACAGTTTATTGTAGATTAGGCAACATATGTTTAAATGTGCACGTTTACACCCCAGGAATAATGAAATTGTACTGTTAGCTCTGTGTACGATACCTCAACTTGTGTTCTATAACATAGGAAATGGAGGGAAAAAGGCTGTAGTTTCCTACATAATCTAATTTCTACCTTTATGATGATTGAAACATACTGAAGTGTCAATACTAATCCCATGTGTATTTTCCTGCAACAGTTTGTAACGAACATTTTGGTTCCATAAAAGGTTTTGAGTACTTATGCAGCTGTTAGCTTCACAGCAGGATCTCAGTGCTGTGGAGTTACACAGTAAACGCAAATGATTAGCTGTACAGCTCACTGTGTGCCTTTGTCTTTTTTTCTTTGTGGTCTAGCCCCAGTAGTGTCATGCCCCAGCTGCTGTAAGTGTCCCCATTACACATTGCATGTGGGACTGGTTGTGTCGCAGAGCTGGTCTGGACATGCTGGTGAAGAGAAGAGTTTTGTGCCAGCCAGGATTTGAGTCCTGACTCTGCAGTCATCCATGTCTTATCCTAGTCACTGTAATAATGAACTAACAGCCCACAGCTGGGTAGAATCAGGGGTGTGGATTCGGTACACAAAAGCTCCGACTCCGACAAGTCTAATGGTTACTGTGGCTATCAGGGCTCTGGAATTGGAGTATCTAGCTAAGATTTTAGACTGAGGTCCGAGTCCAAGTCGGTACATTTTTACAGACTCCAGCTCCGACTCTGACTCCACCTAAAATTCCTTCTGACTCTGACTCCACGACTCCGACTCCACAGCCCTGGTTAGAATGGAACCCTAGGCTAGTGTGTTAGGTTTCTATGTTTTATATGCAGTTACAGTATTGGTTTTTGTTACGCAGAATGGCTTCTGGGCAAGCATTGGCTGGTGCCTGGTTCTTTTTATTCCTGCCATCATTCTGTCCGTCAAGTTGGCAGCCTTATACCAGAAGTCAGATCCATATCCTGGACCTCTGGTAGAATCGTGAGTATCCATTTTGTCTCACATTAATTAGGATGTAATGAGGTCACACAGGATTTCCATCTGCTGGGTGATGCTGCATTTCAAAGCAAGATGAATGTGATGTGTACCTTCAAGACATTGGGCACCACTTACCTAGCAGCGCAGTGTGACATCCCAGATAACAGGAATGCTTGATTACACCACTGTGGAAGCCCCCAGACCTGCATATTTATGCTATGTTGTATATTTGTGACAGGAGTGCCACGTTAGCGTATTTATGTAGTGTTTCTCAACTCACTGTCTTGCAGTACTTGAGTTTGTGTTTTGTTGTAAACTTCTCTGTTAACAAATTTTTTCAGTCAGTGATGCAAGGTCTGAAACACATCCAGTATAAGTTCTCACACACAGTTGTCATTTATCCCCTTCCAAGCGCTGTTGTATGACCTAGTGGTAGTTACACTTTGTTTTCATATTCATATTCCTCTAATGGCGTGTCTGGTGGAGTTAACCCTAAGCTGCAGGTTCTGTCCGTGCAGTGTACTTACGTGTTTTGTATGACTGTCACGACAAACACCAATTATTTTCCTAAGCAGCAGTAACTCATTGGGCTTTGTAATGGGATACCCAGTGTATACTCTGGCTAGGAATTTAAATGTAAATATTATTTGGATGATTTTATATGTTGTACAGTGTGCATATTTCTCTGCTCTTAAGACAGACCAACAAATGCACAGACTGTTTATAAGTATATATTTGTTTATAATATCATTTGGGGTGATATTATAAACAAATATACACTTATAAACAGTGTGTGCATTTGTTGATCTGTCATAACATTATTTGGATAAATTTGAGACCTCAAGAATGTTACATATTTTTATGTGTTTTCAGTGCCACGTTTCAGGTACCAAATTGTGTTGCAGCATATGCATAAGAGTACAGTAAAGTCCCTGTGCATGCTATGACTGGATATAGGGGCGTGTAGGTATAGTCCCATTCGTTCTTCACCTTGGCACTAGTTGTGTGTGAGTGGTCAGTTTGATGCCTAGGCTGCTTCACCTGTGGGGAAAGCTTGGCCATTCAGAGCTGTGGAAGGGAGAAGAGGGGGTAGGACTTCTACTGAGTGTGATCGTGTCCGTCTGTCCACGTGCACATCTCTGACTATTGATCCAGAAAAGGGGCCATTTTTGGAATGTTATGAGGATGTTTCACAACATCTTTCCTTTCTGTATTCTCACCTCATTCCACTGCCTGAAATTCTGCCTGTATTTCTCACCTCAGCTGTTCGCCCAGTTTATCACAGCTTCCTGTATGCAAGCAAGTGACATGTATAGATCAGAAAGTTTCACATTGTGAAATATCTTGTGTTTCTCTCATACTTCCTCCTTCTTAGATTGATATATCTGTGACTTTTATTCTCTCGAAATAACAGACCATGCTCAGTATCCTGACAAAACAACTGGCAAAATTATTGTGTTGTGTATTCTGAGGTCCATTGTTTTGGTTTACACAAGACATGAACTGTATATGTGTACATGTCCAGCTGCGTACTGTGGCTCTGTGTCTACCCTTTGTTTGCCTGCTGTTGTGACTAACCCTGGCCTGTGTGTCTGTTTGCAGTGAATACTTGTACGATGCGTATGGAGATCGGGATAACATCCCGTTAGCCAAGTAAGTTGGTCAGGCTACAGTAATTTGTTTGCTTCAGTACTGTAATTATCTTTTGGTTGTCAATTCTGAAGAGTTCTCAGGATGGTGTCTTAACTTAGGATTACTGGGTTTATGGACTTTGTCCATTGTCTTGTATGAGGACTGGAACACAGTGTTTTGGGCTCTGGCTGTGTATCTTTGCTTTGGTGAAGGGTTGGGGACCCGCTCTTTGAGAACAGCTGTTTGTATGAGCTGTGTCTTCACCCTGACACCTGAAGTTGATAACAGTTTCTGAAACATTGTTTTCTTTTTTTGAATGCAAGATGATGGACGGAGTCCACAACCCATGTACAATAGAGTCCCAATATTTGTGGCCAGTTGGGACCGATAAAACCATCATAAACCTTCAAATCATAAAAATCAAAAGAATTTTCAATGTAAATTGTGTTTTTCATTGCAGGAATTTATAAAGTATAAGTACTAAGAACATAAAATAAGCTCAGAAAGCATAAAATGCATGCATGTTTGTTTTTAATAAGATACAGATATTTCGGAAGCATAAAATACATTAAATAATTGTAGTAGATTCTCATACTATAAAACACAGAAGTAATAAACTGCATCATTCAAACAACACAACCAACAAAGTACACTTTGTACACACACCAACAGTATCTAGTTAAACACGTGTTTAACCTTTTAAAGCCCAGCGGTAACTTTACGTACCATCAGGAGTAACGTTCAAAAATTCTAGGTAGTGCGCACGTTGCATTTATGTGTTTTGTATGGATCTCAGAACAAACAGCAACTTTTGCCTTATAAAACATTAACAGAGTGGTTTTGTATAACCGAAGTGGACAGTGTTTACAGCGCAGTACGCACTGAGTCCTTATATAAAACAGATATGCTTCATCTTTAAAGGGTTAAATATGATGTTTTAAATGATGTTTGGTATTTGTCTGAAGTGCATCTTGTTGGTTCTAGAGTTTGACTAAATTGCAGTACACAATAATATTGTATTACAAAACAATCAAACCTCACATAATGAAAAACGCGGCTTGACTGAGCTGACAGTGACTTGTACAATAGCAGGGGAGTGGGGGAAGCTGACTCACCGGCCACATGATCATGTCCCATTTCGTCTGAACCACTCACAAGAGGTTGAAACAGTTGTATTAAAATAAGTGGTCACAAAATGTTGACTTCAGTAACATCAGAGTTTACAGACTGTGTTCTAAACACAGTACAGTGAAACTCGCTTAAGAAAAACCCGGTTAAGAAAATTTCCTGCCTAAGAAGTCAGGATAAAAAAGCACCAAAGTTCTCCCATTTGATTAACATTACAGGTCCTACCCTTTTAAGAAATTTCCCCCTTAAGAAGTAGGATTTTCTTTGAATTTTCAAAATTTTCTTAACAGGGTTTCACTGTATGTAGTTATCTGAGAGGAAAGTGTTAAGAAGGAATGGAGCAGGCCATGTAGGCTGCTGTCAAAGGGTTGTAGGATTTAACTGTTTTACTCGTAGTGAACTGTTCAAGTCAGTTATGAAGATTCTGCTAGTCTGTGATTCAAACACAAGAATGGGTGGCTGTTAATATTGCAGTAGCATGTGGTGATAGGGGTGAAACTGTCCCTGTCCATGCCCTGAATGCATATGGGGGGCAGTAGACATATAGCTCCACTCATTCTTAATCTTGGCACAAGATGGATTTGAGTGGTCAGGATCATGCTTCAGCCACTTTACCCACGGAGAAAGAACCTGTGGTGCCTATTGAATAAGAGGCTGGATGTACCCCATAGTCTGTCTGGATGTTTCAGAGAAGAGAAGAGTCTCTTGCCCTTGCAGGGAATAGTTAAACCAATCAGTGGCCATCTTCAGCACTTGTACCATTTACTGTGCGTCTTTCTGTGTTTCAAAATGTCGCTCACCCACTTCTGTGATTGGATCCTAGTACAAACCAGTCATGTTCATGTCTGGCTGTTGCTTACGGGATAGCTATCTATCTTTTGCAGTATCATTGTGATATCTTTAGAACTGCATGATCTGTGACAGCATGCTGTTTAAGGTCGTGTGTACACTGGAGACCCTGCTTTCAAACATGAAATGGTAGTTGCATGAAACCTATTACTTGAAGTGAGTTTCTTGGATGTGCATGCTTCATGGGAGGGATGGAGTTAACTGATACCTGAAGTGTAGACTGGAATTTTGAAATTGTTGGGACTGTTAAAAATATGTATTGCAGTGCTGTTGACATGCAGCTGCTGTAGCTGCTAGCACTCAGAGAGTTCCAGGTTACGCAGAAGGGTAATAAATGTATCTGTGGAATGTATCATACAGTAAGCTGCACACTGTCATTTCGTCATGGAAGAGCGTGGCTGATGACAACTTTACAGAGGGCTGTTTTGAAACACAGTTGTATGTTTGCTGCCTTTATTCATATTTTTATATGAACAAATTAATTGAACAGTTTTTAATGTTTGACAGGCCATAGAGATAACGGTAACCAAAGTGGCATTGTTCAGTGTACAGTCAGTGTCAGCATCAACAATTTTAAGTTGCTCTTTCCAAAGGTACTAAATCCAACTGTCTGTATTTTATGTGATGTCAGATCACTGGTTGTTGTGTGAAGTGCTTAACACAACTGCCTCTTGTTTGGGGGGGTCTCATATTCATGTTTTGGCCGAAGACTGACTGGGAGTGTTCTTTGGTTTTCCTCAGTCACTGCAGGCAAATAGAAGGATGATACCTTAATGTAGACTAGGGCCACTTTTTAATGCATCCTGTCAAATTTGTTGTTAATCAACAACTGTATTACTTTATACAGTATAGTGTGAGTACATGACTGTGTTGTTACAGTTTGTATGCATGAGCAAGGGACATAAGGTGTCTGTTGGCAGATCATTATGTTGCTTTGTTGCAGTGTGGATAAGAAGAATTATCATCGTCGCTACCACGAGACCTACGACAATTCGAGCGGCTACTATGGAGGAGATTATAGTGCTCATCTGGGACGTGGTGGCGACCGTGGAGGAGGTCGTGACAGGGCCTCGCCAGCAGCGCACAGTGACGCACGATACACTGATATGGCTCCCAAGTATGTACTGCTCAGGTGCGAGAGTGGGGGCACCGATATGCCCAGGTATGCGGGTGGCTGTTGTCATGTGCTCCTCACGTATGTTAACCTTCTAAAGCCTAGCGGTAACTTTACGTACCACCAGGTTTAACATTAAAAAATTCTACGTGGTGCCCACATTGCGTTTATGTGTTTTGTACGGATCTCAGAACAAACAGCAACTTTTGCCTTATAAAACATTAAGAGACTGGTTTTTATAACCGAAGGGGAGAGTGTTTACAGCGCGGTACGCACTGAGTCCTTATATAAAACAGATACGCCTCGTCTTTAAAGGGTTAATAGAAGAGACACATTAAACTGCATGATATCTAACGAATCAGAAAACAAGAAGTTTCTTTTCCTTACAGTTGTTTTTATTTATTCACGCAGTACCTGTAGTTCTTTGCACTGATTACGTTAGGTTTTTTGCTTCATGTAAGCTAATACTAATGTGGTCGGTGCAGTCAGTGTAGCAGTTTTGTAATAACACATAATGTTGCCAGTGCGCGGCAGTCAGTGTTACAGTTATGTGAAAAAGAAAGCCTAAGCTTTCCTTTTGAAAGTACGCTGTTTTGTTAGGTTTGGTTGATGATCGAAATCTCAGCCCAGGTTACGATGGTGTCGCAGATTTGGACGCATACTTTTAGGTAGGGACTTCTCATCCTGAGGGTTAATGGATTTCAAGTATTAAAGTGGGTCACATGTGTCATATGTTTTCATATTGATACAAGCGTCTGTTTGTCAGTTCAGTGTGTATAGATGTGTATTTTATGGTATTAATCCATTGTATAATTATTTTGTGTTCTGCTGGTTTTAACACTGACATTATGCAGATTACTCCCACACTTTTAGTACATTTATTTCTGTGTTATGTACAGGTGTCTTTTTGAATGTGGAAACCATGCTGTCATCTAGATTTGGGAGCTGTCTGTGACTCACTAACAGTCGTTTGAGTGCAGTCTGCTCCCATGTGTAGCATTATTTACGTATATGAACTGTACTTCAGAGCAGTGCACTTTTATAACCAGTGTACAGTAAGCGTAAATTGTTGTTGTTGTTGTTGTTGTTGTTGTTGTTGTTGTTGTTGTTGTTGTTGTTGTTGTTGTTGTTGTTGTTGTTGTTGTTGTTGTTGTTTTTCATGAATATGAAGTATAATGGAAACCCATGTAAGGACGCCACTTTACCGACAGCCAATCAGAGCGCAGGATTTGTATGACGTCACAGTCACGTGACCACGCCCCCTGACCAATCAGAGAGTGCCACATCATAGTCACATGACTTTGCCGACCAATCACGTAGGATGTAAACAAAGCCGCATGACCAGGTCAATGACCTTTTAAGGAATGTAAACAAATATGGCGGCTATGCACACTGAATGTAAACAAACCCACCTGACCAGGTTAATGACCTTTACTTGAAAATAAACAATATGGGGACTATGCCACTGAATGGAAGCAAATATGGTGAATGTGCGCACTGAACCTAAACATAGACTAGTTATAATAACAAAACCAGGTGACCAAGTCAATGATCTACTAGAATACAAATAAATATGGCAACTGCGTGGTATATTTGAATTTTAAATATGGCTGACACGGCGTGAAGTTTTCAATTTGAAAATATGGTGGACAGAGTCAATGATCTACTAGAATACAAATAAATATGGCAACTGCGTGGTATATTTGAATTTTAAATATGGCTGACACGGCGTGAAGTTTTCAATTTGAAAATATGGTGGACAGCACGCGAAGTTTAAAGTTTAAACATGGCGGGATTTTAAATATGGCTGTTTATTGCACAAAATATGTCATTGCTAAACTAGAAGTCAGTTTCCTGATCTTTGAATTTCTTCAAAGTCAACAGCATATTGACTTTTGCTCAAATTTCAGGTAACTGGTTCATTTTTAAATGAGAGCAAATGTGACATGTTCTTGCAGTAGAAACGTCAGATGATGTTGCAGTGCATTCAGAAGCACCTTCACAAGAACATTTAAGATTATTATTCCAGGAAACCAGTGTATCAACATATCCTTTACATGCAACCTTCAAAATTGCTGTGTTTGAAGCTACTCAAGTTCACGCTTGTCAAAAACTCCAGGAGGCACACCACGCTGTGAGGGCGTGCTTTTGTGACTGGTTCTGTGAAGCGGTGTATAGTGGCAAAATCTGTCCGATTGGCAGCTTGTTTTACACACAAGACATAGCTTCATGTAAATGGCTACATAAATACTCGGAATAACTGATGCTGGTCGGCAAAGAAACATGAAGTGGCAGTTTCATTGTGTTGCTTTACAGTGGCTGTTCAGCGGTTCAGTGAAACTTACAGCACATTGTATACATTCAGTTCTATGTTTCTGAAAATATTTGTTGTGTAATCCACTGTGTGAATACACTACCTGGACAGTTTTTGAGAAAGTATCCAGAGGAAGATGGGCAGCTTCATACTGAGGTGAATAAGTTACTTTAAAGTAAACATGCACATAAAGAAACAAAAAGTATGCCCATGACTGGAAGAAGCAGAAGAATTTGTGTACAAAAATTGGTTGCATAGTATTGTTTGGTGTCAGCTTCAAGGTGACTCTTACTGTGTCTTTATTGTTACTGTGCCTGTGTAATGTAGGATTTTCTCTTGTATAGAAAGTGCCACTTGTGTCTGTGTAAGATTGTGCTAGTGCTGTGTTTTACTACGTATTTTTTGTGCTTTGCTAGGCATTGGGAATACCCCAATGGGGGTCCTCCCCGCTATCACAGCCCACCATTGTCCACAGAGTATGAACGGCCCCCGCCATACTACTACCCAGGCCCCGGGTAAGCATAAATCTCACAACATAAGTTACAAGAATCTTAGAATACTGCTTGCCACATTTATTTTACATGAACTTTCCTTAAGTAAGTGTCTTTACATGTTTCACTTACACATTGGAGAGCTTCTTTAAGTAACACACTTTGTGTTTTTGCAATTCTATTTCAGTTTCCCCTGCAAGGTCAAATTGAAAATATGACAGTGCAGTAAATGTTCCAAATTCAGTAATTATGGTACATTTAGATGTTGTGAATTTTTATTAATGATGCGTGTAATTGTAATGAGAAACTGACCCACCGTTTGCTTGAAATGACATATGGCCGTCCTTAAATTTTATGCTTATCCATTTCGTCCCTGTAATATTTGAGTTTGAAACTGCTGGTGCAGACAGCACAGACTCCGACAAGTGGTGCTGAACTACAACCCATCAGTTAGGATTTCAGTCAGCTTCAGAGGTGGTTGAGATTTTATACGCTGCGTTTTATGTCTGTTTTTAAAGTTCATGAAGCTGGAATTTAATTATAGACCTTAGAAACTATATGCAGTTTTATAATAAAATTAGTGAATAATAAATTAGAAAGAGCGTGGAAGGAAGTTGTCATGTTCCGTGTAAGGTACTGTTGTGACATTTGAGGGCAGGGACAGAGGAAAACAACAGAATACATCAGCAAGGATGGCCAGTCTTGGGGCTAAGATTTGAACTAGAGACCTGGAATACAAAGCAGTAGTGTTAACTGTTGTAGCGAGGTTACCATTCTTGGTGCACCCATGTCTGGAAACTTTTGTAGCTTTATTTGCATTGAGAATGCAGACCACACCATCTTCAGCAAGGGTTATAACTGGGTTAAGTGGAATGTGTGAATTACATTCCTCAAAAGATGATTTGACAAAGTGATACTAACATTACAATAACCAACCAAATGTCAGTCCTTCTGGCAAGCTGCGACCAAGCAAGCGTTTCCACAGCAGTGGTTCTCATTTGCTCACAACACGTAGAATATAGATAGTGACATTCACAGAAGACATGAGCCAGGGTAGTGCAGTTTTTATAACGACTCTTTACGGCCCAGACGGTCCGGGCATCAAATCCTCGTGGGGGCGAGATTTTCCGCACCTATCCAGACTGACCTGGGGCCCACCCTGCCTCCTGTACAGTGGGAACCAGGTCTCTTGCCTAGGGGCAAGGCGGATGGGGTGTGGCATTGACCACCAACCCCTTCTAGCGCCGAGGTTAAAGAAACAGTAGTGATAGATCTCTTCTTCCCATCTGGGCCTTCATAACCCATACTAGGTTGAACTTTAACTTAACAGATCACATAACAGTGTTGGCCTGCTTGGAATACTGCGTATGGGACATAATCGATTTGATATAGGGCTGGCATCTCCAAACTACACAGAATATTTTTCTTTGCCAGGCTTTGCACAGCAGAGTGTGTGGCATTATTGGTCACTATGCAGGGATGATGTTGCATGCTGTGTGGAAAGCAGTCCTTGTGCATCCTAAACTGATGCTCTGTGTTTATTGATGTATAGGTCTGCTTTCAGTTTGTTTAATTTTCCATTTCAGAAGTTTCAAAACTGTGGGAGACTCATTGTGCGGTTTAAAGCTTTTTGTTTGCATTTAAAAGTAACTTTAAAGTATGCTGTATAGTTTATGACAGTTGACCTAGTTGGGTTGAGGAGGGCTGAAAAAACTGGTATAAGGTGATTACCTGTTGTGTGTTAGTGTGTGTGCGTGTGCGCGTGCAGGCACACACACCTGTATTTACAAGGCAGCATGTTTCATTTGACTTCATTCATATGAATTGGAAAATGTTTACACACATCAGATTAGCCCACACTTTGCCAGATTCTGCAGCACGTGTGTACCACATTGCTACTTTACAGAATAACTGTTTCTTATGTGATTTTAGGCTTCCACTGCGGTGTGAATGAGATCTGTGCTCTTCTGGGATTTTACACAGAATGGAATGATAACACTGCGTAAAATCCAAACACAGCACAGATATAAACTTTTCTTGGCTCATTGCACTTTTTACCTGATTGCAGTGAAATTGTTGCACACTTCCTATTTAATCAATCACATTCATAGGCACATAGACATGTACATGGGAATTTTATTTGGAAAGCCATAGGAAAGGCAACACTTCACATTTATATCAAGGCACACATGTGAGTAAACCATTCAAAAAGGAGCAAGTTTCTTCTTGTTATGGAATGTTTGCATATTACACTTTGATACACCAATATTCCTGGCAGGAAGAAAAGACTTTTCTCTCTCAAAGAGCACTCAGGGGCCCACCCAACCCCCTGTTCAGTGGGTACTAGTTTAAAGCAGCTGTGGCATGGAGCCGACCACTCACCTCAGCAGTGCTGAGGTTATGAATATGTGGAGTTTTACCTCCACTCTCTTACATATCTTCATGGCATGCACAGGGACAAGTTAAATTTTGTTCACTTTACGTATTTGGATGCAAATGTCAGGGCATTAAATTATCTAGTACTTTTTTTAAAATAAACGTGGCTGAAGTGACAATGGTAGGGGTCTCAAACATGCAGCTTGCATGCCACATATGGCATGCCAGTTCATTTCATGCATCCCTGTCTGTGATCTTACTCTAATTATAGACTGTGGTGTACTTGAGGGTGGAAATTTTGTGTCTGTTTAAAGAACTAAAGGAAAAGTTCTTCGTCATGGCCCACAAGGGCATAGAAAGGCTTGCTGCACCTGGATGATAACATACAGCATACATCAGGAGAGACATAACACTGAAATAAAATTAAGAATTCAATAATCATAATGTAGTTCAGTTTTGTTACTACTAGAATGAAATATTATGAATTCTGTGTTTAGTTTTAAGTGATATCATTAACCTAGTTGTTGCTTAACCTTTTAAAGCCTAGCGGTAACTTTACATATGACCAGGTTTAACATTAAAAAATTCTACGTGGTGCCCACATTGTGTTTATGTGTTTTGTACGGATCTCAGAACAAACAGCAACTTTTGCCTTATAAAACATTAAGAGACTGGTTTTTATAACCGAAATTGAGAGTGTTTACAGCACGGTATGCACTGAGTCCTTATGTAAAACAGATACGCTTCGTCTTTAAAGGGTTAAAGTGACATGCGGCTCATATTAATTTTCAAAATTATTCACCTGGCCCACATACAGTTTGAGTTTGAGGCTCCTGATTGAGGATTTACTGTTGATTGTGTGTTTGAAGTATCCCCTTAATATACACTGACATTTGTTCCTTTTCTATTCTCCCCTGTCATGCTTCGCGGCAACTCTACATCCCATCTGTAAGTTACCAACATTTTCCTTTTGGGGCATGAATGAAACATTAGATATAGGAGGATTTACAGGGGCTGGCCCCCAAGTCGCACATGGCTCGTGACATCTATGAACAAGAAGTGAAGTCTTCCCCAAGAGGTAGTTTAATGTTCATAGTGCGAGGCTGTTGCACATAATGCATGCCCACCAACACATACATGATGCGTGTATTAGTTATTTATACCACAGATGAGAAGTTGAAATACTTGTAGATGTAGCTGTAGTTTTCTGTCGCTGTTTTTAAATGTTCAGGTTTCTTATATTTTGCCACACTGAAAGCCAGATGCTTGTAAAAGAGTTCAAGTTGGTGAAATTTGGAAGTAGTGCATTAAAAGTGATCTAGGATTTGGCCACTTACTGATCCAGTATTTATAAAATGCATAATGCCTCGCATTTGTTGCTGAATTTAAGCAGTTGAAATTCTGAGCAACTGAAAGCATAGAGATGTTGAGTACGTTTGAATGCACTTATTTTGTCTGTCTGATTTGTAGAACTCTCTTAGTTTGCAGGCCAGCAGTTTGTGCTGCTATGTATGTTATGTTGCTGTGTGTTTTTGTTTTCTTGTCTAGAACAATTTTTAAGCTCTAGAGCAACCAGAAAAAAAAATGTTACTAAGCAAGACGAGAGGTTCTCACAGTAGTTTAACCTTTTAAAGCCTAGCGGTAACTTTACGTACCGCCAGGTTTAACATTAAAAAATTCTACATGGTGCCCACATTGTGTTTATGTGTTTTGTACGGATCTCAGAACAAACAGCAACTTTTGCCGTATAAAACATTAACAGATCGGTTTTCATAACCGAAGTGGAGAGTGTTTACGGCGTGGTACGCTCTGAGTCCTCATATAAAACAGATACGCTTCGTCTTTAAAGGGTTAATTGAAGATTCAGGTTTTCTGGGATGTGATGCTGTGTCATTGGGTGAGCAGTGCTCAGTGATTCAGCAGACTCCAGTGCCTTCATCTGTGAGGGTCACTTTTTTTCCCATTTCCTCATTCTGAGCTCCACTTCTTGCGCACCCGTCAGCACTTTAGTGGTTTGTCAGTAGTTGATTAACACTTTGTACATCTAACTGTGCCCCTTCTGTGGCCACATCTGTACATTCTGGCCTCTCCTGCACCTCACCGAGTATGTCATCAATCTTGCGACCAGCCACTAGTGGGTCACACCTTACCTGTATATCGCCAGCATTTAACTTCTGCTGGCTGTTCTTTTTGCACTGCTCTAGCCTTAAAGATGAAAGCACTCTATTTCTTTGAAATGCCAGGAGCCTCCCAACCAATGACAGTGTCACCCCTCCAAAAGATCTGCATCCTCAAACATTACTAGCAAATTAGGATAGACTGAGGTTATGGCAGCTATTGCCAGAGATTGGGATCACTTTCCTGAATACCTATAAGGTGTGCAACTTACATAATGGAAACAGAACTCATTATTGCTCTTCGTGTTAAACATGCCTAAAGGCGACAAATGTGCTCTAATCTGCTGGATGAAAACAAACAAACGTGTGTCGTTGAAACGGGAAATTCAGAAGCATTTTTCTGCGCTAGTGTCAAGCCACTCACATAGAAAGCAAATACTGAACTTTGAAGTTACTGAATGAAGACACTTCAGGTAACTTGCATTTCAAAAATACATAATTCATGCCTGTCATTCCCACTTTGTGACATTGTTACATGAGCATTCTACATGAAAATGAGCTATGGTAGAGGCCTGTTATTTGTGATTAGCCAATAAAACTGTAATGAATATCTGAATCCATTTTAAATGTAAACTCCCTCTTTGGTTCCAAGAACTTACAAAGTGCCATTAGTGAAGACGTAACATAACCTCAAAAGACGGAAAAAGCATGAAGGTTTACTTTTAACAAAATAAAAACATTTTTGGAAGAATAAGGTATATTGAATGATTGGAGGAGAATCTGATTCAATTAAAGCATGTAAGCAATGAACCTCACTTCATGAAAGACAGAACTTGCCTTAGCTGAGAGTGATTGGCAGAATAGCAGGAGAGTGAGAAGTCCGGCTTGAAACCAGCATGGTTTCGTCCTGATTTGCTGGAACCAGTGTTGAAAGATTGTAGCAATGTTATGCAAATGGGTAACATTTCGAAGTTCATTAACTATTACACTCAGCTTTATGTGATGTCACTTCATCATGATATTTTGTCCTGTTTTTGACGAAGAAATTGGTACTGCAAATGATTATTGTTATTTTGGGGACATTTCTGTATGCAGAGGGTAAACTGAACACTTATGTTTCCACAAGTCTAAGTAGTGTACAACCAGTTTTTTGCTTATTTGCTATCTGACAAGTACTTACCTGGTAAAGTCTGTGCATGTTTATATGTAGCATTAGTCCTCCCTAGTTTCAGTGAATCAGGTCACCGCCCTGTGTCACACAGTTGCATAAATAAATGTACACTTTGTAGTAATTTGAGGTGAAAAAAGTGTCTGACTGGGAATGTGTGTACAGAGTGACCGTGAAGTCAAAGGTTTTGAGTTGTAACTTACATTGTGTGAATGTGATCACTGCAAAAACTGCATTGACAGTTTTATGCTGTCCATGTCGTCACCCAAACAGTCAGAATTTCACTTTCTTGCATTTTGTTGTTTATTTAACACTAAACTAATTTGCAGCTCTTTTACAGAGACTTTGATGTGTGACATTTCAGACCTTGATCACATTGTTGAAGAGCAATGCCACAGATAGATACCTCATTGAAAGATGAGACAACACAAAGGATGCCTCACAAACAACTAAATAAATTAAATCTTTACATAACCTCAATAAATATAACTTAAAGAGGCCCAGTAAATGTTGCGTTTAGTTGAAGAGTAAAAACTTTTACATTATTAGGGTTGTACCAGATCAGACTGATACAATATTTTTCAGGGTTGAAGTGCAGCAATTTACTTTAACCCCCTCCCACCTGAACACAGCACTAGGCCAGTCACCACGGGGCCCCTGGTTAAATCTCAGGTTGCTCCTTGTAGAATTTCTGTTGGACAAAATGGCACTGGGACAGGTTTGCTCCAACAATTTCAGCTTTCCCCTGTCATTGTCATTCTACCAAAGCTGCATGCCCATTCATTTGTCTCTCATCATTGATACATAATCTTAGCAGTTGACATCATTGTTAAGTAACATACTTAACAAAGGGCAGGCAGACAGTGCTGTGCCGAGAAGCAGTCTGAAGCTCAAGTTGTGACCTTCCTTGCTACTCTTCAGTGGTTACTGCGTGTCTCATCTGTGTTACATTTGTATCTCTGCATGTTTCATTTGACTATCAGATTAAAGAGCAAACATTTTTCTAATGAATATAAACACACTGATACATTTGATTGGAATGAAGTGTGGCTTCATGGAATGAATGCTGTTTAGATAAATTTTGGCCCTTAAAGGGATCTTTCAACTTGTTAATCTTACCAGATTAGATGTGGCTGCACACTGCTAAGCAACTGTATGCGCTACACTTACGGAATTTGGCACACATGCAGCCATTGATCCGTTGTGACTGCAGTTACTGCCTAAATGAAGCCAGCGGACACTCAACACATCTAGCTGCATGTGCACCAAACATCACAACTGTAGAGCATAACGTTGCTTAGAAAAGTACATCTGATTTTTTTAAATAATCGAATATCCCAGTGTGTTGTGTATGTTTGTAGAATATGTAGAGTACAGTAGAGCAACTACTTTTGATACAGTTTTAAGTTATGTCTGTGGCTACATGTTTTGACTGATACACGAAGTTATGATCAGGCTTGTTTACAAAGCTCATGAAGATGAAACAGTGTACATGGTTTTCCTGTTTAAAAAGTGTTGCGATATATAACCTTTCTTGCAGTTTATAATGACATGTGTGATATTGTTAAAATTGGTGTAGTTTCTGTTGCAAACTAATAAAACATCATTGGAAGGCAGATAATAACAATCAGAAAGGCCACAGTATGAATGATTAATACTACAAATATAAGAAGCAATATTCAGTATCAGTTTTAACAACATTACGTGTCCCAAAAAAATTGAAAGAAATGTGCGAGATTTTGACACTTTCCAGATACGAACATAGTGCTTATTCTTTCCCTCTGTATGACCTCTCGCACAGGCCTGATGATGACATGATATATCAGTCAAGACATGTAGGTGCAATTATAAGTTAAAACTGTATGAAAAATAGTTGTATTGATTCTGCTTTTTAAGTTCTGCTGTGGTTTAAATTTTATTAAATTAATATGAAGATAAGTTTTCAGTTTTGCTTGAAAGTGTTGAAGTCTGAAATACAGAAGTTGATTTTCAAGTGTGGTAATGTGTGTGGGTGCTGTGTGTTTGTGTGGTGTGCTGTAGTCTGTGTGCAGGAGCCTGGATTAAGTTGTGACTGTATTCTGTTTGACAGGGACAGCAGCACTAGGTAGGGCAGGGTCACCATGATGCCAACCCACAGACTAGATGTGCCCTCTGCAAAGATGGCCGTCCAACAGCCAGCCATCCTTTCAAGACATATTTTATAAGTGAACACAGCTAGCTATTTTTAAAAATTGTATCTTGCACAAGAAAATGATAGTCCTCGTGCAATTTCTGAGGCTTTGGTATAGTCTATGATAAGGAGGCATGCAGATGAAGCTGAAAAAGGAAGCCAGCTGTTGCCAGATTTGAAGACCTATGAGTGTCGGCTGTAGGTCTTAGAATTTGGAGGCAGGAAAAATAACGTGAATGTAGTTGTGTTTTTATTACTTGAATATTACCCCAAAAAAAAAAGATCTTGCTATGAGTCAATGTTTTACTGAAAAAAGGTGTCCATTAACAAGAAACTTAGGGCACATATATTGCTATAAATAGAGTAACAATTTGGAGCACTTAATTTCTGCTAATGATGTTACATTTTACCTGAAAACGTGATATTCTGCTGACTGCAGCCAGCTAGTATAATCGTAGCATCTTTAAACAACAGTTTTAAACTTAAATTATTTAGAAAAGAAACAAAAAAAATATATTTCTCAGTCTTTGACATCTTATTTTTATAAGTGTGTCTGGTATCCTCCTTGCCATAAAACATAATTGTTGTTGAATGTAAGTTTAGTTTTTTAGTGCATACCTATTATTATTATTTTATGAATTATTATACGTACTCGAATGTCATCAGTTTTGTGTATTTATTGTCGCTTTACAAGGAGAGATGTTGCATTTGGATACAGTGATGTTCTAAAACAATGCAACTGCCAATATGTGTCAACTTGTGTTCTGTTGTAATTGGCACTTCCAGTACAATTGCATTCACTGCAGAAAGTGACTGTTTGTAGGGAAGTCTTGTTCCATTTTAAATAGAAGTGTTAGTGTATTTTTTTAAATTTTGGAGACCATTGTGTGGTGTGTTCTCTCCAAAGAGCGTTTTCACATTTAATGTTGCCCCATTTACTCTCTTTTAAAGTATGTATAGTAAATCCTGCTCATCCCAAGGGACAGTTTACAGTGTCAGGCACAGTTCTGTTTATCACAAGTGTTGTAGGTGGAAGCCAGGGTATCTCAGTCAGTATAGTGACTAAGCTGTGGGCTGGATGACTGCAGAGCAAGGTTTGGTGTCTGGGAGAGGGGGGGGGGGGGGGTGATTTTACTCTTCTTGAAAGTGTCCAGACTGGCTCTGTGATCCACCCAGCCTCCTTTTCTATGGCTTCCAGTGTCTCTTTCCTCAGCAGTAAAGCAGTTGGAGTGTGAAACTGACCACTTGCGTTTTGTGCAGAGTTTAAATGCATGGAGCTGTTCCTTCACTTCTCCATATGCCTTCATGGTGTGGTGCTTAACTAAGGAGAGGGACAACTTTACCTTTTCGCTTGCAGGTAACAGTGTTGTATAATACAGGGTGTTTATTTTATTGTGTTCCTAACCATGGGAGATTTATTGTATGGGAAGCTGTCATCTGCCAAGAATTTTGAGTGCTTTGACACTCTTCTATGACAGGAGCTGTGGGGGAAAAATGAATGTAGGCTCCCTATTTGGTGATGCGTCTGTGACAGCTGCCATTCCGAAGGACACAATGAAATGTACGCTCTTTGTTTGCCCCCATCTGTGTATGACCCAAAGCGTAAGCCACAAGTCCAGTGGGTCTGTCCATCCGCTGTAACTTGGTGATGTAGATTCTGAGTTTCTTCCTCCTCCTCCTCTTCGTCCTCCTCCATGGTCACTTTTACGGTGGCATTATACGCACATAAAGGGATAAACTGTAGGAAGCATAAGATTACTGTCTTCATAGATGTGCTGCCCTGGGTCTAAGTAGAAATTTACCAACTTGTCTGCCACAGTACATAATGTCACATCCCAGTGGAGATGAACATTTGTAGTCATTGCGCTAAGAACCTCAGAGAAGAAGTACGGTGTGTAATAAAGTCATGTGCACAGAAAGCAACAGATTTTAAGGTTGTCACCGGGGAGGGGTGAATATTGAGACGGCTTCCGTTGGGGTTGTGACCATGTGCTATAAGTAAAACTCTTACATAATTTTCCTGTCTGTAGACTTTTTGTATAATGTATGCTGTTATTCATTTGTATTCCTTGGTACATATAATTTGGTTGATTAAGTCAAGGAGGATGGAATGGGCTGGGCATATAGGACACATGAGGGAAAGAGAAATATGTACAGGGTTGTGGGGGGGGGGGGGGGGGCAACCAAAAAGAAAGAGACTACTTGGAAGACCTAGACATACGTGGAAGGATGTTATAGAAACTGCATGGCATGGCATGCACTGGATTCATCTGGCTCAGGATAGGGACAGGTGGTGGTAATGAACCTTTGGGTTGTATAAACTTTGGGGAATATCCGTCTGAGTGCCTGTTAGCTTCTCAAGAAGGACTCCGCTCTGTGGAGTCACTTGTCATTCTGCTTCAGCTAATTTAAAAGTATTTTCCGCTTTTATTAAAGAAAATTACAGAACTTGGGCTGTCTCATGCAATTACACTACCTGCAGAGTAGAGTTAACATTGGTTTGGTTAAACGGACAGATTCACAGGAAGACAGTGTTGACTGTGGACTAAGTTAGGTATGGTAAGGTGAACTTTATGGGCTGAGTAAATGAGGATGGGTGAGACTGTTTTTTTATGTAACACTGTGTCCAGCCTGGTGCTTGTGTCACCCAGCCCATCAACCCATCTCTACTGGTTCTTCCCGCTGGGACAGAATAAATGGGGCGTGAGTGAGACCACTCTGTAATGCATCCCAGGTTTTGAACTGTGTCAAATATTGCAGTTCATTTATCAGTTCTTGAGAATTCCACGCTGCAACAAATATGTAGCAGTGAGCAAAATAAATAACTTTAAAAGTTGTAAATTGGGGGAAATTGTTGGTGCAGGAAATGCTGAATTATTTTTGTGCATTTTCTACCTGCATTCTACATGTTCGACTTGGGTCTGCATCAGACTGTCAACAAGACCACGTGGTAGACTGGTATTGACAGGTATTTCCAGGGATAGAGGTTTTAATTTCCTGTTTCACTGGGCTTGGCATATTTTAATTCTGGAGTACTGTTTTCTGGATCCGGAGCAGGGGATTCTGCTGGTGGTACTATGTCGAGTAAGGGGTAATGATGTTAGTACTGACATGTGTGGTGCTCGGCCAGCTAGATTGTGCATATTACAATGATGTGATGTATGCTGAGGGTGGGACATGATGAAAATTTGTGGTCACATCAACTTTGTTTAACAGATAATTATGGAAGCATGATATTACGTTTCCCATTTGGTGGTTGGGTTATTCATGTTACTGCCAACATGATCATTCTGGCCAGGATGACCTGCCATGCTGTAGCGTCTGACTGCAGTCTTATGGCACATGTGTGCGCCAGCAGCTTGCGTACAGTTTCGTGCAACATTAGAGTGGGAGTCGCGACGCAGGCAGATGCAGAGAACAAATATACTTGCAGCAATGTGGCCTCTCTTTCTAAAAAAATTTTTTGTTCATGTTCTTACTTGAGTACATAATATTTAGTCCATCTACTGCCTCCTCTGACATGCACTTCCATACCTCGTGTACTACTCACGTGCCTGACGGCGGATAACTACATGATTTTGTATATTAGATAATGCCATGGTATGGTACATGTATTCTGTGACCAACACGGTTTTTATTCAGTTGAGAGTGCACAACACATAACAACGTGCCCTCTGTAACAGCTTGTAACTGACTAACGTGACATACCTTTGGTACCGCCTGTGGATGAGCGCGAGTATATAGTGGCTGAAGTGTGTACACTGTATAGTGCCATAAGATTGCAATCATACTCTTATTTCTGTCTAGTCATTATTAATGATAACAACGTAAAGTCACATTCATTTCGCGTCGACAGGAAGCTTCCCTGCCATTTTTGCCCACATTACACAATTGTCTCAGCCAATGTGACAGTACTTTGTGAGCCTTCATTTCCTTATAACCAATCTGAAACCCTGTTTCTGTATTGTTTTCATATTAAGTCACCATTGTGTGTGTAGTATTTGAAGTTCTTAAAGTGGAGAATATAGGGGTTGTGGCCTAGTGGGATGTGATGTCATGTAGTTTAGTAGACATGAAGTGTTGGCTGTGTTTAATATACAAGAGTGTTGACGCAACAGTTTTTCTCTGTAATATTGAAATTTTTCTGTCAAACTGCGTGGCGTCACATCCGAGTAGAGCACCGTCTTCACCAGTGAATGGTTTTCACTTCATGTGAGGGTAGTGATCTCATTTTATTGTATCATATCCTTCTGGTGACTCTTTTGGTGAAGTAATGTATTTGTTAACGCAGTTAATGACTGTTTATTTTAATAATCACGAGTTGCTGGTCAGTTTTGGTACTGAACAGACTTGGTGATAGTGGGAGACAAGTGTAGAATAGCTGCAGATTTTCCCGTCCACGTCACCAGAGTGAATGTGAGGTATTCTAAGTAACAAAACCTGAAAAGCAAGTTAAAAGCGCAGGCTGTAAGATCACAACATACATTATATTTTTAAATAAATTTTCTTATATAAAAAAGTGTTATGGAACCATACTTTGTGTCCATTTTTCATAAAGGTAATCATCTCTTGGCTGCAATGCTGGTTGCTATGATGATAGATATTTTTCCTGTTTGCAGTATGAGTAACTTTTGTCCACTTTAAAGTTAAATTTTACTATACTACTAAATATACATATGTACATATCTTTCTGTGTGTGCCACATTTCCTGGTCCATTAGTGTCTTTCATTAACAAGAAGGTAATATACATACTTGAGTGTTCCACGAAGCAGGATCACAGTGTGTCTAACGTTTGTACAGTGGACACTTTGCTACCTACATTTTGTGATATTCTTGTCAGTTGCTAGTTTTTCAAGTTCTAGCAGTCAGGTGAGACTGAATCCCTTCGTCCTCGAGCGTATTGTATGAGCCCCTGATAATAGACGAGTATGGAGCAGTGGCAGAATGGTAATTTGCAATGGAACACTGAAACATCCTTTCACATACCCGCCTTTGCCACTCTGGCTACCACAAATCCCACATGGTGTACACTGGCCAGTGACTGCCTTAGCTAGGTTACAGCCATTGTCAGATGCTGTCACTGAGGTTCATAACAGTCACAACAAAATCCATGTGTTAGACTGTGACCTCTTGCAGCTTGGCCACTACAAATTTGCAGTTAGTTAAATGTCTCAAATGTCTTGTTTAACTCATTTAGGTGCAAGGCATCATAGAAATTCTACGCTGTCTGCAGAAAGTGCAGGTCTCAAGCCGGTCTCTTTTCCAGTCTCAATCTAGTGACGGTGGCAACATAATGATATTGAAATTTGTCAGCTTCTACACCAAGAGGATACTATGGCTGAGAGAGGTTCCAGCAAAAAAAGCAAGCAAAATATCCATTATTCCTTTATCAGTGTCACGTAGGACACTTTTTCTTCTATATCTAGCATAAAGGTCATCAAAATGGAAAGAGGAAATGTTGCATTTGACAATACCATTGAATGTGGGGCATAAACTTTATGCACATGCATAATGTTTTGTGTTTGCTGTACGGACAGCTGCATTTGTACTGAGACACACAACTTGATAGAATGTCTTTGTGTACTGAGTGGGTGCTGCTGTCTAGAGATACACTTAGCAAGTATTTTTGGAAGTGCTGGACACTGCAGTACTGACTCAAACATACCTTACACTGGTTCTTATTGCTGCTGCCTTTTGCTGATATTTTTAACTGCTTCCTGACACACAGAATGTGAGAACAGCAAACATTAAGTCTTTTATGTATGATGACTGCATTGTAGTATATTAAGCGATGTCACATTTCAGAATTTATATGCACAGGAAGTGTGACCTTGTACCATAGTGGCGGTCACTGGAGTAAAGTGCCAATGTTTTGATATTGCATAATTCAGTTTTCTTACAGACTTTTGTAGATAATTTGCCCAGCCATATATGCCTCTGTGGTATGAGATGAATGTAGTTTGAAGTCTGATGTTGGTATCATAAATGTCCATTGTACAAACGTGTATGCCACAGCGATGCAGATTGATACACCTGTACATTAGTAATCTCTGCTGTATGTCGTCTGGGAAGGTACACTGTGTCTGCGCACAGAGACAAATGCTCTGCAGCTTAAAAGCTTGGCCCCCCTTCAAAAACAAATAATTTTTTAAAATAAAATACTTTGTTAATAAGCTGATTTACAAAGTTATGGAAATCCATTTTTACAGAAAATCACATCAAGATTAAAAAGCGTAATGATACTGTGTGACAGATTGAACACTTGTCAGTGTTAAGGTTGAAGACAACACAAAGTATACATCCACACTGCACACTTTCCCAATTAGGTTTGCATTCGTACATGTGGAATAATTAGTGAATTAACACTGGTAGCAAGACATCACTTGATCTCAAACGTAGTGCAGGTTTTTGCATTAGTGGCATTCTAGGGACAATCATTCCGTTATCTAGTGAGGTTGTGTATGTATTTATGTATTGTATGTAATTTTCTATGAGTTTCCTGTTTTCTTCCGTGGACCTGCTGGAGAATATGGACACGCTGTTACATTCATTCCACACTGTTTCCAGTATGTACAGTAACCACAACTTCTAAACTCACGCAGGTGTTTTGGCCAAATTTTTGGATGTGATTTGAATTGTCAGTCACAGTCTGCTTGAATTTAAATGCATCACTAGACTTCAGTTTTGTAAAGTAAGTACTACTCTGTTTTTACAACTTTAGCTTCTGTATGTTGTGATATTGACAAGGAAGGAAGCCAGGTCCTGATTGACGAATAGTTACTTCTGCTTATTATTAATAACAATTGTATTTGCCGTCAGTTCAACAGTGCCATTACTTTTTATCTTTTCATCATCATCTTTAATATTTTCACCAGACCCTTCTTCGTCATCTGCTGGGTTGTGCCACGGCTGAGGCAGCCAGTTGCTGGCCTCTCACCATGAAGGCCTAGGTTCAATTCCAGGCCATTCCATGTGACATTTGTGGTGGAGAGAGTAGCACTTTGAAATTGACACTTAAAAAACCTCGACTTCAGTCATCTTCCCAAGGCCATTCCTTACTCCTGTTGTGTGCGTCTTTCATTGCTTCTTATCTGTATGTCAAACTCATTCACCTTAGCAAGTTTTATTAGCCAACTCTGTGCATATGTTTCACATGCATTCAAGTGACTTTATTTACAGCATCTTGTTACTGCATATGCCTTCTTCATCCACACAACAGTTAGTATCACTTGAGGCCATTTTTTTCCTTCCATTTGGACTACATGGAATTTGTAGCACATGGTTTTTACCTGAGCTGGTTTCTGCACATACAGTATGGTCAGATTACAATTTCGTAATTGTTTCAACATAGAGAATGGACTTCCACCACTTTGTAATTAATTGTAAATAAGGTGACGTCTGTCACATTCATGTAGCAGAATGTATATCTAAGCCATCTGATATTACCAACAGTCCAAAGCAAGATTGATCTAAAAGACAATATAGATATGCCTTTGTTGTTCAAACTGAATTAGTGACAAACGTTGATCTGTTGTACTGTCTTTATTCTGATAAAGAGAATTGTATGTGTTTGTACTTTGTTGTTTTCTTTGTATCATCACTACCCCCCTGTGTCACTACTAACCTCTGTATCATCACTAACCGCTGGATCATGGCTAACTCATATTCTATCCAACAGGCAGAACAGGTTCAGCAGTGACTGGTGACGCGCCCATGTTCCATGTTGAATTTGATGTAACAAAACATGCTGTGATATGAGTAGCTTCAGTAAAATATGTCTGCGTCATAATTTGGGGTGGAGCTGCGGTGGCGCAGTCATTGTACTGACTAGGCTGTGCGCTGGATGTACCAGAGTTCACTTCAGCACAAGCAAGAAATTTTTATTTTCTCAAAAATGTCTAGACTGTCTGTGGAGCCCACCAGGGCTTCTATTGAGTGGGTACCAGAGCCTCTTTCCTCGTGCATAAAGTGGCAGGAATGTGAAGTTGACCACTCACCCCCATATAATGTCATGATTAAGAATAAGTGGAGCAGATGTATCCCACCTCCCCCATTTGACTTCATGGTGTGCACAGGGACGACTTCACTTTTACTGTAGCTCATGGTGTCATTTGCCAGCTTCTAGTCTGAGGCCCAGGGTAATCCACATGGCACTGGAACAGCTTATACTCTGAGCACTTTGGTTTTTCCCTGCCACTTATCATTTCATTGGTGTTCTATACTGGTCTGTCAACAGGCTGGTACAGCAGGCTGCACGACCAAGGAGGTCCATCTCACTTCTATAACTAGGCACACTCGTGACTGTGAACATATTATTTTGAATGTTTAAGTAATAATTATGTAGATTGAATTAAGAAAGACACAGCAAAAATGCACATTGTATTTCCTCTGGCATTAAACTACATTATTTGGGCTAAGTGATGTGTGTTCGTGAGATGTTCGTAACATTGAAAGGGTTAACTATATTCCACCCTGAAGATGACGGCAGCCGGTCCCTCCAAAATAAGTACATTTCCGTCACACTACAAAGCGCCACATCATGGAAGACATGTTTGCATTATCTTTGTTCTTCAAGGACCAGTAAGGTCGTGTAATTATGTATTTTTATTATTGCATATTTTTCACATCTGCTGAAGAGCGTGACAGTCCTCAAGTAAATCAGTAAGGGCTTACTGGCTGGAACAAGAAACTGAGGGTGATCACTGGAGGAACACAGAAGACCAGAATGGGTGCAACTTGTGATCAGCTCGATAAGGACAATCAGAAAACTTGTTCTGAAGGTGGAGGCGGTAGGTTCCTCTGAAACAGTGGGGACAATCTACCAAACTGTATGGCATCACGTCCTGAAAGAACACGGTCTCATTTAGAAAAGTGTTAGTTACTTGAGTCTGATGGATGAAGAACCATATATCCTAGATGATAACATGCACTGTCTTCCTTGGACACTACTGTATAAATTCTGCATCTGAAGTGCTGAAGGTGTGTCAGTATGACCTTCAGTGCAGACGAGATTCGTGCGTTTGCCGAAGGGATAAGGATGGTTATCGCGACTCAACCTTCGAGGGACAGAAACAAAGTTGCAATATTCCTTGCACTTGTTGTTCAGTCACATGCAGCAAAAGTGAATTTATTGAACATAAATTTGTTCTTGGAGTGTGCATTAAACAACAAAGATTTTGTATACTGTAGGCTTTTTAAATTAAATGTGATATAGTATGTGAAAGGGCAAAGTTATGGGGAGGCAGAAGACAGTTTTGGTCTATTGCTGACGAAGAAAGTGGTACGTGAATGGAGAGGGCAAGAGGAAGCATTAATGAGGTTAAACCAGAATAACAACCTTGTCACACACACACACACACATGTTGCAACATGGCCTGACCTAGAAGGATGGGTGACAAATTGAATAACAGGCTACCAAACCACAGATTTCTGTGTCTAAAAAATCATCATTTCTGAAGTGAGAAGCTGAGGCATGTACTGTGAAACAGCAGACAACTGTGAAGTCTTTAAACACAAGCAGGATCAGTGATGAACGTACTTGGTGCTAATGAAGCCATATTTGAGTGAATTATTAACAGTGCTGTTGGCTGCAGATATTGTATGGCATCCGTGTGTGGTGAATGAGTAAGTGTGGTGCATTGGTGGTATGATACTGATGGGAAATTGAAGTACTCTGAGAAAAATCTGTCACACTGTACTTCGTCCACCACAAATCCCACATGGAGTGGCCTGGGACTGAACCCGGTCCTCCACAGTGAAAGGCCGGCAACTAACCGCCTCAGCCGTGGTACAGCTGCTGTAGTGGATATCATGTAGTGTTTGAAGAAGGTGCCAGTTTGGACAGTGACGTTAGTAATAATAATTGTGAAAGCAGTGAAGTGAAGATGTTGCAGGAATCTGCAATGAATACAAACTTCAAACTGTGCTGCCATTCTGCGGAGTTAAAAGGTTAGTGACTTTGAGCTTTATATGTGAATAGAGTATGTTTCTCCTGAAATTGGCTTTCTAAAATCTTGGTGCATCTTTTAATGCAGGGAAGAGGGCACATTCATGTTGTTTGTGCTGAATGTTCGTGCTCGTCACTAAACATGCAGCATCCATCAAGACGTGAGAATTGTTCAGAAAGGGTGTGTTAAAAATGTGTGGCTTCTAAGTTGCTCTGCAGCAGAAATCTTGGATATTACACAACCTGTCCATCAGCTGTGCAGGTATGCATCAGTGCAACCGCACAAACACATGCACTCTGTCTCCATATGCCGCCGCCGGGGGGCCCCCGGCCCCCCCGCGCCCCCCCCC
>BLKM01000921.1:108755-203755 GCA_013340265.1 Coptotermes formosanus
AACGAACTGATTTTCCGGCCCCCCCCCCCGCCCCCCCCCCCCCCCCCCCAGGCACAACTTCCCAGCTCCAATACAAAGCCCATCCTCGTGCCATAGCATGGGGCCTCATCACTTAACCTTCCTGCCGTCTCTCCCACAACTCTGTCCTGTCCTTGACACAATTACGCCCATTGGCTTGCAAACCCCATCATCCTTACCGATACAATATTCTCATATTTTATAGCGCAGCTGTTCTTCGTGGACTGCTTGTCTGTGAAGATGGAGGCACTGAGCTCTTCTGAAACACCCGTTACTGTAACCATCTGTCAACATGGTGTGACACTGCAGCGCACCTGACTCTTGACCACGCACGCACACACACACCAATTTTGTGTGGGTTTTGTCTTACTTTAAGAGAGGAACTTACATCACAAATATGGAAACATAATTTTCAGGCAGGCCAAACAAAGAAAGTTGGCAGTTTGTGACGTTTCATAATTAGAAACTTTGTGATTGATAGAAGTCACCTGGTGGTGTTAGGGTAATGAAATACAGAATAGGATGGGTTTGGGACGTAGCTAGCACAGAAAACATGAACAGTGAACAGAGAGTGGAATACAACAGGCTGGGATGGAGATAAGAAACAATGCATATTTGAGTTTGACTGGGAAACCTCTTTAAAATCAGCCACCTCAGACTCAGAAAAATACAGGAGGATAACATTAAAATGGATGTCAGGGAGCTAGCTTGCATTGGTGAGGTGCATCGTCGAATGTCAGACGGTAGGCTGAGGCAGTAAGGGTGTTGAATGTGCTGCTTCTGCAGGTATAGGGTTAGTGAACTGAGACTGGAGCACAGAATAACTGATTCAGCGTAGAAACTGAAATTGCAGCGACTATATTTACACTTATTTCTTCCAAAATATTCACTCTGCTTCACTTACTGTGTAGTTTTATCAAGTAATAAAAATTTAATCAGAGATGGTTGCAGCTGATTGTAACGCCACTTAAAATGGTCAGTGCAGTTTTAATACCGTTAATATCATTACACATGTTCTGAGCATCACAAACACTGTGAGGGACCACCATTAAAAATCTGTTGCAACTTCAGTAAACCAGCAGCTTTCTCTACACGGATTAGCTCTTACATTCTGTATAATACCTTTGAAGGGCCCTGATGTTTTAAGGGAGACATTCTTCCATAATGAATGATTTTGTCTATGATACAGTTTGTCTGTCTCCCTCACTCGAATCATCCATATGTTGCAAGTGTAACACGTATCTACTTACAAGACACTGCAGCCTCTATGAGAGTCTATGCTACATCTTATATTAGAAATTAATGAGCCACTGATGTGATTTTATTTTCTAAAATAACATTTGCAGTGCCGAATGCACAAAACAATGATTATTTGTGAAGCAGATGATTAGATTAAATAACAGCTTTTGGCCAGGGCGGCCCTCGTAGGATTGTGGTGGATAAAACAGCATTGGAACAAGTTTTTCTCCCGTAACTTGTTTTCCCTTGTCAGTATCATTCCATCAGTGTTCCATACTCATTCATCCATCCATCCATCCACCTACCTTTGCCAGTAAGTGGTCTAGATATTGACCATATCACTAAATAAACCACCTAAAATAATGGTTTCTGGGTAGGATGACTCTGACAGCAATATGCATAATGTAACAGTACAAAATACTGGAGCAATAGCAAGCAATATGAATGTAAGGGAATGCCAGGGTCAGATGGTTGGCATCACTGCTTATGACACAGAACATCTCAGGTTAAAATCTTTGCCTCCATAGCAGCTATACTAATTACGGTTGATCATGATCTTTTGTCCAACGCTTTCTTCCTGCCATATCCCTTCCAAATCATCATTCACAATTACTGATTTGAAAAGGTAACTGCCATGGTTCACTGTGTGGTGAGGGTACAGCAGAATTCTTCACTACAAAAAGCTGACCACTTATCTCCATCTACAACGTGGTCTGGATGACACACTAATTTCAGAGGTAACACAGCCATTTATTTTGTGCAAATAACATATAAAAGGTATTTTTAACCTCTCCTTTCAATCTTAACACTTCTAACATCAATTTATTGTGAAAATAGCCACCTTTTATATGTTTTCAGGTTTTCACGGCAGTTGTTTATCAGTGACAGTCCTATATTCTGTAGCTGTTATCAACCAAGTGCACTCCAAAATGCCTTACATAACAGATACATTTCTTCCTCTATCACTACTGCATCCACTTGAACCAACTCAGTCACCCTGGAGATGGAAGCAGTACATTCCTCCGAAATGTCAGAGCGTTTAACCTGTACATGGTACAGAAACCCAAAGGAAGACCATTAGCCATCTTCTTGTAATCGTGCAAAAGTATAAAATTTCGAATGTCAGCATGCTTAAGTGTTTTGTTGTGCAGAGTTTGTTGTGGGTTTCTCCCTCTTCCAGACTATGACTAGACCCTGATAATCGCTGGTTGCCAGGAGTGATTCATCATAGTTGAAGCTAACGCTCAGCACTGGACAGGCGTGCCCTTGCAGCTTGTTCACACATGGCTTCTCATCGCGCTCGATGTCCAGGAAGTACACGCACGAGTCCTCGCTGCCTGTAACTGTAAGATTAGACATAAATTTCATACATATCTTCATTTGACACGAAGCTTACTGTATTGGCCATTCTCTCTGAACAGGGATGCTGTCTCCGTGACATTCCAAAGTTCGTGTTTGCTAGAACAGCTATGGAATTTTTATGCATAATGCTTGGGACTTGGTGTTTTCTGAGTATGCAGTTTTTCTGTAATTTTGGAGCACCACGTCCAAACTCCACTACAACAAAACAGCAATTACAATAAGTAAATAAATTTTTGCCTTCAAAATGAATATATTTTGGGTTAGTTGACATAAATTACAAGGCATCATCCAGGCAGAGATCATCCAAAGAACACAAAAACCCAAAAAGACTAGCTCACTACATTGATAATTTTTCCTGTCCTTACCAAAACAGGCATCATCAGTTCTTACCGACACAGGCTCCCTGTCGAAAAGACATGATTGGACAAAATGTGGAACGAACAAGGTAGTTCTTATGGCGGACTGCGAAGGTTCGTTTTAACTGAAGACTTCCCTCCTTGTCCACGACTCTGTATGAAATAAGCATATTATTACTGTAACAGCCTATTTCAGCAGAAACATATTGGATATGAAAATGCAGTCTTTTTTGTAGTTGTAAACGGAAGCAGTCATGCTTCTCAGGTGAGCTGTTAGGATACAGGACAAGGCTGCAGCCTGGGTTCATGAACAGTTTCTGCAAACAGACCGACAAACATCTGGCTCCAGCTGGTCAACCATAAATATGTGAAGGGAATTTCTTAATGCAAGGGTGGGTGTGATAACATCAGCGTAAAGGACACATGCTGGCTCGAAGGGTGGAGAAATTTATTTATACGAGAAGTTAAATAAATTAAAAAGCAAAAGTGATGAATAAATGAAGAGAAGAATATGAAATAGTTCCCACATCAGATTATAAAATGACTGTTAGGGAAAAGCGAGATCCTTGAATAATGCAGACTAATGATCTACGAGTATAAATGGTTTACAAAATAGAAGCAATCATTCCTCCAGTTAGCACAACTAGGTTTATATTGAAAAATAACAACTTGCTACATGTTTCGACCCTTTACGGTCATCTTCAGTAAAGTTCATTTACCAAAATTCAAAAGTACATAAACATGCAGTGCCATGCCACCTTCGCATCCCAGGATTTTTATCATGCACAGAAATACTGTTAAGTTAAATATATTTAAATTTTTTTTAGAATTTACAATATATGCCTAAATCTCATTCATATTGGTAAAATCTTACACCACTGTTTATTCCATATAATTTGTCATTCTTATGTTAGGTCAGTACTCAATCACATGCTTCATTTTTCTGTGTTCTCATTATATGTAAGATGTTTGGGTATTGTGCGTACTGTGTGGTTCCTTCTCTACTGTGGTGTAATGTGACGTGTCCTGTCGTTTACGTGCTAGTCTTATTTCAACTGCACCGTTTTCTGTTGTAATGTTATGTGTGTTGTGTGACGGGCACAACTGCCACCTATCTTAAACATGTGCCAACACTTACCACATAATATCGACCCTTACGAAGAGAGAAAGAAAAGATGCAAAACTAAAGTGCTGGATACCAAATTTTTGAGGAATATTGAAGAAAGAACAAGAAACAAGATAGCACAAATTGGAATTCAGAATTAGTTAACAGAGTCTGAAGAGAAAACGCTACAGCTATTTGTCCACATAAAAAGAGTGGATAGAAGAAGGATAATTAGAAGGACATTCGCATTAAAATGTAACAGAAACAGACCTGTGAGATGACCAAGAAGAAGATGGTTGATCTTGTGATTAAGTGATTAAGAAGGGACAACATAGGAAGTAAAAAAACTGAAGAGGAAAGACAACATGAAAGGTACGCGAGATGTGAGACTTTGCATTCACTGACACATAAAAAACAGATGTGTTTCCAGAAGGAGAAGCAATGCACGTACAAACTAAAAGAACGGTATACTACTGGACTACTGGTGTATATATAAATATATATTTATTTATTTCTGTCCATCTGAAAAGTGTAAACGTTTCTGTGTACCTGAACAAACATACAACATTGGCTGCACAGTTAATTAAGAGGGTCGGGTCTCTTGCCTCCCGACTGATCCACGCTCGCCACGAGATGCAGGTAATGGGACAATTCTCAGCTACAGTCAACCGACGCAACTTGCTGAGTCTTCCTGTCTCCAGATCAAACAGGAAGGATACAACTACGCCCTGCAACACAGATCAAGTTACAGTGTCTTAGCTATAACTAGGATAAAAATGACAATAGCAAACCGTGTCATCACAGTCACAATATCACAGTACTAATGCAGTACGAAGGCAGTAACACATCACTCAGTGCCACAGTACAGTTGCTGGTTTCTGCAGCATGTTTAATTACCATTAATTTAAAATTATCATTAAAACAGCAATGCACTGCTTCTGGTATTTCAAACACTACTGCACCTTTCAATATGATCACCCATGATTTATACAGAATGCTTTAACTTTAACAACTTCTCACTTCAATAGGTAGGGTTTAAATGGGCCCCTCACACAATGGTAATGAAATCAAAAGTATAAAATTATATGTGTAATTACTGTGTCAGTTTATTTGGTCACCTAGCTGTGGCAGGTACAAAGTGTTTGCTGCATTAACACAACATGTTTAACTTTGTATGCAATTATGTGGCAAAGCCCAGTTTTCAGATGAATTTGGAAAGGAATTCTAATCCTATAATTAGTTGTGACCACATGTGTGTGTGTGTGTGTGTGTGTGTGTGTGTGTGTGTGTGTGTGTGTGTGTGTGTGTGTGTGCGCGCGCGCGCGCGCGCGCTCGTGCGTCTGTGTGTGGAACAATTTCATATTGGCTGAACAGGTTGTGAAATTTATGACTGGTACATCTTAACCCCCCGAAGCATACCGGCAACTGTATCTACCACCTGCTTCAGCAACTAAAAACACACAGAATGAATATTTCCACATTCAGCATTAAGTGGTTGCATTTTATAATGCAAGGAGGTGGATATTTTACACACTGGATTAGGTTATGACATACTCTGATTGAGCAGGCTGCTGTTACACTCTGCTATGAATCATGCCTCTTAATGGAATTATTAACCTTCAAGTAATGGCCTCCTGCAAGGTTGTCTCAAATGTAAGAACAGTTAATCACTACACAGTGCAGAAACCTAAAACGTGACCATCTCTCAACCAACAACTGCCACGAACACCCGACAGCTCATAAATTATTCACCTTGTTATTCCCTGCCCACAGAAGCTGTCCGTTGGCGTCACATGCAAGCGCTAGGACCTCACCCCCAAGCTTGCTGCTGCCACCTCGAGCGTAGATCCCTGTTGACACATTCAACACCTCCACCATGCCTTGCGAGTTCCCTGCCTACTGGGCTGTCAAGGTATATGTATGAATTTCTGTGTATCTCACTTTAAGTCACATACATCAAACTTAGAAGGTACTTGATTTGTATGTTCGCAGTGGGGTCATTCTTGTGTAATAAGACACCACGCACAGTGGTATCAGCCGCATCCAACTTCATTATCTCACCTCTCAGAAAACAATAATCTGAATACAGCTAAAGTGTGATAGCAGTTCTATGGCACCTGGCAGCTTGCTCAGAGCCTCGTGTACAACAGGAATTTCACATCCTTAACAGATGACTCTCAGGTTTCCTATCTTCCAGTGCCATAGTACAGTGTGAATACTCTACAAACAGGTGACAGAGGGCAACACAGAACAGTCTGTGCTCTGTAACTGCTTGTGACAAACCATCCTCCCCCCCAGGCCTGCGGATGAGTCCAAGTAGAACAACTGAAGTCAGTTCTTCATTCAGTGCTGTAAGACTGCAGTCAGGCTCTGAATGATTGGATTTTGCATAGTCGAACGGTGCTGTGCAAAGTGGACAGATTCTTAGATTGGAATCAGGGCAAGCAGAATGTTTGGATTCACACTGTATATTTAATGATTATTTTCAACAGGATAGTTTATATTCCATCAGATGACATGAAGATAATGAATGATGATCAGTCTTGCAGTAACAGATTTAAAACAGGGGCACCGTTCATGTAGAATCAGAAGGTTTGAGATATGGCCACGAGTCCTGTAGTACCAGAAGTCTCAGTTAGGGTACGTGTGTTTTTTAAATTTTATCACAGAAATGCAGAACATGCAGTGGGCAGTTTTAAGGTTAAGTATAAATTGTAAGATAAGATACAGAGGACCACGGTTCTTATCTGGCTGGAGCATACACTACACAGCCCACACTGCATCCACATTGATATACATAAAAATATATTTACATGTTCCATGACACACTCGCCTAATTCAAATCACAATGTCTAATCTTGGTTTTTTAATTTCATCTAAGATATTCTAAATTTTTCATTTTATTTTCAGAATTCTGATGTTCCAGTCATCAGCCAATCTCAGTAGTTGATTTTGGCTGAATGGTAAATCACATAAAAGGTTTTATATCATCGTGTCTAAAAAGCTAGGTTTTTAAATTTCAATTTGAGGGGAGAGGCTGCAGCCAGCCAGCACCACCCCCCCCCCCTCCCCGACTTGGGTGGGCTCCTGACTGCACATCTGATAAAGTAAAGTTGTATTCATTCTTAATGTGACACTAGACAAAAGTGAGTGGTCAGTTTCAAGCACCAACTGCTTTATCCAAGGGAAAGGGGCCCCCGGTACCTATTGAATAGGCAGCTGCGTGGGGCCTGGGGCCGGTACGGACTCTTTCAACAGCAGGAAAATGTCTTGGCCCTGCTGGAAATCATAGCTGAGACTACTGGTTGAGCTGTTGTGGGTTTCCACGCACCTGATGCTTGTTGTTACAGTTGTGTTGGTAATTAGTCTAAGGATCTAACCATAATGTTGTTACTTTCATGTCGGGAGTTACTCTACGGATATTATCACCAGAGTTTCATTGTTGTATTCACAAGTACACTAAGGATGTGATCACGGTGTCATTACTGTCATGTTTGCAAATGCTGTAAGGATACAATCCCAGCGGTGTTTTAGTTATGTTTGTTAACTACTGAACATATAAAATCACCGTGTTATATCGTTATGTTGATAGTGAGACTAAGGATACAATCACCATGTTGTTATTGGCAGGCTGGAACAAACATGACAGCATTTCTGCGCCCATCTGATCCTGCACGACCCGTAAACACTTCTGACTTCCAACATCCCACAGACGCAGGGTAGAGTCCAAAGAGCAGCTGACCATAAGGTCATTTGACACTGACCAATCACAACCTGTACACAGCGTGGAACAATTAATGGTTGTTAAGTGATCTCATTAGGATAGATAAATAAAGATAAATATATTGAGCAGAATTACACTGTGGAACATAAGAAGATGCTGGTCAACTTATCTAAGGTAAGGCATTTCACCTGTATGACAGTCCAGTGTTACCATTTTCACTGTAGCACCTAATTCTAAGCCACTTCAATCCACTCCACATTACTGCTATGTTGTACAAGTAATAGAAGCTTAAAATGTTTCTCATCTATCAAGTGATGACTTTCCTGAAAATATTTTGGCTTCTTTAAAATATGCAAGAATTTTTTGTTTCCTGTACACCAGCAATGTCAGAACTCATTACAAACACCACGAGAAGTGGCAACGCTTTTCTGTCATAACTCAAAATTTTATCACCTGTAACGCCCTTCTTGTGTCCCTTAAGAACGACTTCCACATATGGAGGATCTGCCGTCACATTACAGATGGACACTGTACCATCTAACGAAGCACAGCACAGACGAGAACGGTCATTGTTAGCGAACTTCAGCATCGTCACGCCAGCTGTGTGCTGAAATAAAAATTTTCTGTCTCATTTTGGTTTTATATAGTATCACTATTTCATCTGATGATTGTTGGTTGCCACCTCCTGCAAGTTCAATTATCATATTAACACAGCCCATGCAAAACCTTCACCCACATGCATGGCAGACATCAGCAGGAAGTGACAAATGACAATTGTCACATAACATAAGGACCCTGTAGTGTGCTCACACATCTGACTACAGTCATGTGATGATATGTGAACATCCTTACTTGATCAAATATGTGATGCACACCAACAAATGCATAATTTTCTGCTATGGTTGTGCCGCCCACAATTGCACGTGAAGCTTTGGCTTGTTTTGTTGGTACTACTGCTCCTTGTTCACCCAGAAAGCTCTCTTCTGATGGAAATCTTGGTGCCTCTGGTGATTCGCTAACCTGTAATCATGAAACCTGTTATGATGGTAATTATATGGTCCCAGCTACTGTCATATTAATGCCACACAATAAATACAGTAACTCTATATTGCTGCACGTTTTAGCACCCTGCATGACCAACAATGTACCCCCCCGCCATTTATACAATTAGTGACAACGCACCTTCAGTAAGCTGTGTTAGGACCTCACAACAGTCACTTTTTCTCTAATATTTTATGACTACAACTGCTTCATTGGAATATGTCACGTTTCATATCGTCCAGTGTGCAAGGTATTTTTAACACATCCCTTCCGAAAGCTGGTTCTTTTGTCTTCACATGATTGATCGTGGTTATGATGACAGTGGTTAGCAAACAGTTTACTGGTCTTCATTATGATGACAGTGGTTACCATACTAGCTTACCGGTCATTCATGATAACAACTGTTAGTATACTAATTTACATACAGATTTAGTCTTCAAAGCATTCTGGCTATGATCATGCCTACTGCCACTAGAATTTAAAATAAAGGCTGCGATGCCTTATAGTCCAGTAGACAGGTAACTGTTTTATAGAGGCACCTGGTGCCTGCACATTGCTGCCACAAAAAGCGATGCACTATACATGCAGGGTGTTTCAAGAGGAATCTGCCCTAGTTTAGGAGAACATTTCTTAGGGTAATTTACACTGATATAACCAAACATATCTATATCCGAAGTTGAATGGTCGCAGAGACAATGATGTGAGAAAAACGCGGTTTTCTTGCAGTTTCAGGTACTATACCTGTCTAACATGGTGTGTTATCCCTACACTGCGTGGGTCCGTCTTGGAGCTGATAGCCAAAGCCAACTATGTGGAGACGAGTGTGCTACATAAAGTACTTAGAACAGTAAGAACAATTGTTATGGAACTAGTACAAATTTCCTTGCTTGATTTATGTCCTTATGTCACTCAGATGTTAATTAAATATTAAGTACAGGAGTTAACATACAGCAATCACAAATTCCTCCTCATTTTGGTATGTATTTGATAATCGATAAATGTGTAACAGTTCTCATGCTTTGAAACTTATCTCACCATTATCTCCATAACCATTCAAATCTGGATATACATATTTTTGGTTATATCAATGTAATTTAACCTAAGCAACATTTTCCCAAAGCATCACAGATTCCTCCTGAAACACTCTGTACTGGTCATGTGCTTATCACAAGATGGATTACCACCAGTTTTGTCCCATCCAATAATCCTGCTTTGGGAACCAAATTCCTCAGAATGATTAAAGCACCAACTTTTAGCTTCATCATTTGGGGTGGCATTCCCGACGGCCAATACAAGTTAAGGAATTCAATTGGAAGGTCAATTTCTCCATTTTTATTATTGTTAGCCATTGAGTCCATACTGCAATAAATTCTTTATTCTCCTGCAATGGCACTCCAGTATATTCAAATTCAGTGAACACCTCACAGAAAACACACCCAGTAACCATGGCAACTATTCTTGATATGCAAATGTTTGTTCTTTTCCAGCATGTACCGCACACGCCAATAATCATGACAATCAGGGTGAGACTCACACGCAATGTTGTGTATAAGGAGATAATTAGCAATCATGTGACGACAAGGGTGAAGCTAACTGAAATGTTGTGTGTACATATTCAGTTTATGTCAGACAACGAAGAGTGTTCCAATGTAAAAGTGATATCATTGTGTTACTTACATCTTCACATCTTTATGCCATATCATCAAAGTGCAGAAATATGATTTCTCTATATGTTAAGCAATTATTTTATCTTGCTGATAACAGTGACATTAAGACTATGGTGTCAGACTGACCCTGGATTTATGACTTTCATACTGACTTGTCTGCAGATTGCTTCAAATTGTTCCACAATTATGAAGGAAGCAAAGACAGATGAAGTATGTCAAGAATGTGGTCATCTGGGTTATGATGCAGTGTCTCTTTGGGTGGATTTCAGTGCTTCGGAGAAAGAAGATTGTAAAATTCTGGGTGTGATGCTGTGTCGATGGGCAGGTATTTGCCAACATTTCAAAGGCCTATAGTGCCTTCATCTTCAGGGTCAAATGGTCCAAAAAGAATACCCGTGCAGAAAGATACGGTGTGGCAGATAGGTGTGGATGGACAGCAGACCAACATAACACACCCCGTCTTTCCAAACAGCTGGTCTTCTTGGACCAATTGACCCTGCAGATGAAGGCAATGAGGTCATCAAAACACTGGGAAATAGCCAATGAAACAGTATCACATCCCAGAAGACTTGAATCTTCAGTAACACCAACGCGAGAACCTCAAATCTCACAAGATTACGAAGATAGAGATGGCAAGTTACCCCAAAACACAGAGCGTTATAACCTAGATGAACGCACACACTCTGAACACTCTGAATCCCAATTGAGGACTGACCCTGCTGCTACTCCTTGCACTAATGCTGCGGCTGTAGGTGCTGCTCTGGTCACATGACACGCCATACCGCTGCTGCAGAAGCTGACAGCGTATCCTTAAGTACTGTTTCCGAATCAAAGAATCCTGCTTGAAAAAGTAAAATGTTCACAGTATTACCTAGCCCAGAAACACTGCAGAGTGTCTTGCTAATCTTTGATCTGAGCACAGGGAAATGTGAGCTTAGTTACAGAATGTTATGTGGCTGAGTGTTAGCTTATCTGGGCTGCTATGTGATACAACCACGAGGCTTGCTATAATTTATCAATGTGTTCTGTTAAACAAAAAGTGTTTACTTGCAACATTTCTGCATTTAAATAGTTGCCAAAAGTTTTGGAAAAAAAAAATCTGTAACACTACCATGTAAAAAAACAATATATAGAACAGTATAAAAATATCAAATCCCATATTCAGTGCTAACAAAAATGAAATACGAAAATTTGTGTTTTTTTGGATGAGGCATGGTTTACGTTCAGTAGGAACATAAACAGCCACAATAACAGACTGTGTCAAAAAAAGTCCCGTGCAGTTCAAGAATTTTGCTTTACATTACCATAAAGTGCGTGTGCACAAAAAAAGATATGACTCATGCCTCAAGCACCATTATCCCCACCATCCACAGGACCCTCTTCTGTAGCCTAAGTATGTATATATCTATGGAGAGGCAAGTGGTTAGCTTCATGTTGAAGGATATTTAACCCAGATATGAAGTAGAAGTAAAAATGGTCAATAGGCTGACAGGAAGTGGCAAGCAATGTATGTGAGACAAAATAATGATCCTCAACAGAACATGATAAAATGAAACGTCCCGTGCTATATGGCATGTGGAGTCTTCTTATTAAGTGGTCTGATAACGTCAGGCGGCATTGATCTGAAATGTTATGGCACAGATTAAAGATACTGAAAGAATGACCAGAACTTTCTACTTACCTCTCCTTTCGTGTATTCACGCAACAACTGACATCTCCTGCGTATGTACAGTGTCCCTGTTGAAACAAACATGGAATTGGTACTGTCAGTGCTTCTATCTAATTACACACAGCCAACCTGAATCCTTTGAAAATAGAAGTTACCTAAATGAATCATCCATATACATCAACAAATGTATACAATGTCCAGGCCTGTAGAGGCCCTGAGGGCTCCAGGAGGGCGAGGCTCCCAGATTTCAAGACAATTGGAATATGAAGGTGGTAAGGTTGTCACCCCTATGCACCAACCGCCTTTACCCCCCAGGAAATAGTCCTGGTACTCACTTCTGTTAGAGGCTAAGTCGACCCCAGGGCCATGGAGCAGCCAAATTCCAGTGACATTACAGGGAATCGAACCCGTAACCTTCCGACTTGTAGGGCAGTGCCTCAAACAACTGCGCCACTGCATGGCCCCTTACACCCAGCACCCACTGGAAAGAAAGCTGGGTGTGTCCCTATCAGGTCTGGACACTAATCTTGCCCCTGCCATGGTTCCTAATCACTATAATGACCACGCTATCCCGGCTCGCACCTACTGATTTAAAGTGAGGCGTCCTTTATGTTTCTAATGACCTAATGACATCTGCGTCATTTGTATGTCATGTTTATAATCGTCACATGACAAATATTGTAATCGCAGCGCCGCCACCTTTCATCCTTAACCTAAACTCAACTTCATCACATCGTAGTACTCTTTAGCACCTTACACCGCTTTAAAAACTTGATAATTTTTGTACTTTGACTACGCCACAGGAATATTGTTAAATGCATGCTACATTTCATTAGATACCGAAACATAAGTTTCTGCACCCATCGAGAACCGTACTCAAGCATTTCATTTCCTGCAACACCAAAGCAACATAATTTTGGGGCATGACTTTTATTTAAAATATAATACAGCAATACATACTGAAATTTGGATGATTTGGTGCTCGATGAGCATTATATCTGGCATCAAGTGCAAACGCCCGCTGTTGCCACCCAGCTGCCATATTGCATAATGACATAAACAGTAACATTGTAGTTCAACTCAATAAATGCATTCATAACTATCATTAACTAAATATATTCAAGTATTGTTTGATTTACTTTGACCTTATGTAGTTTATGCTTTTCTGGCAGCCCCACACTTCAGTCACTCATTTAAAGTGTTTGGGAAATGGCCTTGAGTTTGACTTCGACGGCTTACCACCATATTTACCTCCCCGCCCATTGACGCTGATTTCTTGCAAGGACGAGGAGTTGGACGTGTCGTTTATTGTGGAAAATGCAAGCAATTAAATGTGTTGTGGTAGGCGATGGGTAAGTGGATGTCTAATTATTTTACTTGTAGAAATTTGCTCTAGTTTGCTGTGTTTAAATTATTGCCGAACACTGTTTCCAGACAGTTAACTTCTGTGTCCAAATTCCTTGGATTGATTGCATGTTTGTCGATTAAAGATAGTGGTTATTATCATTTTTAGTCATCGTTAAGTGTGTGCTGGTGGAAGAATGAGGATGCGATTGTTTAACCGGTATGTTTTTCCTGACTCGGTCAATGAATGTTGCGTTTAGAGACGTGTGTATTGGACTGTAATAACGTTATTTAATTTAACTGAGGTTAAGTGAGTCAAAGTAGAGGTAGCAAAAATTTGTAACAGTTATCAGTTCCTGCTGTTAATTCCTTTTATATGTGCTGTAGCTATTATATCCACGCTTCTGTATTATTGACAGTGATGAACTAAAGATATGTGATATAAGTAGAGGAGCCTTGTTTAAGTGTATTATAACAACACAGTGACAGTGCATGACGTATGGATGTAATGAATTAGAGTAATGTGGAAGCATTTGTTACAGATTGACAGTACCTTCGACTGGAAACTCAGACTGAATTTATTCTCCTTAAAATAAGTTAAGCATGCTTCTGTACAGACGGTCATATTCATTGATCAAAATAGAGTGGAATGTACCAGAAAAAGTGAGTAACAACAAAAAATTCGTAGGGAGAACAGGTCGAAACCAATTTCAGAGAATGTAACAACGTTTGGCTTATGCAAGCAAAATTCAGATTGCAGAGTACATCCTGAATTCTGGCTGTACTTACAGAACGTTAGTTGACATCACCATCGTCTTAAGGATGAGCAAAACGTGATAGTTCCTTAACACTGTGGAGTGAGTGTATGTTTATAAAAATGTACAGATGAACACATTTAAATGACCTCTTATAATCCCGTCTATGACATCATTATGGAAAGTAGTGTTACCAACTGCTAGCAAACATTTAGTCCTTGTCCAACCAGCTGATCTTCAAGCTGCAACACACACACACCAAAATTTAGCGCTGTGAGTATTAACGTACAAATCCGTATTCAAGCGCTTAAATGACGTATTACTGAGTATATAAAATTGTTGATATTATTTATGTTGAGTACAGAGTGTCGCATTTAGTATAGAACAGGCTTCAGTAGTTTGAGACTGTTACAGCAGCAGTATCACTTTGTACAATTACTAGGTAGAGCAATCTCAGAAATTCTGACGTTCATCAGAACTGTGATGTGTAACTGATACTGACACTAAAACCATGTTTACCGGTATAGTTATTGTCTTTGTGTCACAGAGATAATAGAATTTTGTATGTGACCTTTTATGCAGTTTTAGTGACATTATTATCACTGGTATAATACAGTTTTATAGCCTCAAAGGTATATGTCTGTGTTCTGTGGGTGTGGAGTGAACAGCAGTGGTGTCTGATGACAGTGTTCGGCTGAAACATGCGTGAATACGAAACTGTATTTTCAAGTGGCTGTTTTGCCTTTGAATGCATTATTCTCTGACATATTAAACCAGACACTACAGGGACTTTATTTTATCTGACAACTCATATCATCTCTTCATGAAGACGTTTTGTGTGACAGCAGGCGGTGCAGCGTTTGTTGTCATTCCACATTGCCATGAGTTGGGGTGCATGCATTTAAGTTCAGTGTGTTGCAGTTTATGTTAGGTTTTGATTCACCATATTTATGGAAGGAGCTGAACATGGTTTTGTTCGGTGCATAAACACGCGTTGCGTGTCATAAACACGTTGTTCATTGCATGAAGTTCTGCTGGGTTTTATGTCTTAAGTGGTCTGACTGTGCGGAAGTGTGCTAGATACTCAGCAGTTGGTGAACATAGTGTGAATATATATATAACATAAATATTTTTGTTTATTTTTAACTCTGCTGTGACAGAACTGCTGAAAAGAGTCACTAAGTTTGACATGTAGGTACGACTGGCCCTTTGTCTCTTTGAAACTGAATTTCATGTAAACAATATAGAAAGATCAGTTGCTGTCTCACAGTAAATACCCTTTGTCTCTCTTACATTCACTGCATGAATTTTGAACAGGTTGAACATGAACTCGATGTATTATATGATGACTGTCTGGCTATGGTGTGTGTTCTTGGAAGGTGCATGTGCAGTGGACATGCTAGGAGCCCCTGTCTGTTGGTCTGTCTGTCTGTCTGTCTGTCTGCAATAGAACTATTCAGTGAATATTGTACTTTACATGTATACCGAAAGTTACCACATGGGTTGTATTGTGCTTGTTATTGGGCCACTGTTTCCTGTCCTTCATTTGAAGCTCAAATTCAGATTTATCTCAGAATGTGTAAAAAAAGGTAACTACTTTACAAAACATAAGGAAAAAAACAATATCAGACATCTAGCATTATCCGAATAGTTTACTGCCTTCTGGGGTGTGACAGTCGGTAGTTTTGTGTCAGTCAGTAAGAATGTCTTGGGGGATTGTTTCTTTTAAAAACCCAGCATTTTCACATACAGTACACATAGAGATACAGTTTCTTCATGTGTCCTGCATGTTTTGGCAGGCGCCTGCCATCGCTGGGGAGTAAACACGCCAATATGTTTAGGACATAATAAACCGCGATAAAAAATACAGTAGTGATGTTCATTATCATATCAGTTTTCATGGTTATAGGATGTGAAAAACAGTGCAGTAGTGTATGTGTCTGTATTATATCTTTATGTGTTGGTTTTCTTTTAAAAAAGGAGTAAATCTCTTTGCATGGAGTGCACAATATAAAGGTGGTCCTGGAGGCATGTTATGCTGCCAGCTGGCAGAATGTTCCTTTTGAATACTGGCACCTGTGAACCAGAAGGCAGTGTGTTGCATCCCAGATCACAGTCCTGATAGTCACTCTGGTGTGAACGTCACGTCCTATATTATGTGTGTAGCTGCTGTTTGTATATGCAGTGGATGAACATGAAGTTCACTGAGGTGTCTTCTTAGGTTCTGATATCACAGGTTGTTGTGGTGTCTGATGCGGTAGAATGCAGTAAAGCTGAATTTTACTTGTCACACTTTACAGCTTTCGATCTTCCAATTCGTTGTCTGGCATTGTTTTGATTTCATACTGGTTGGTAGATGACAACCCTCCAGTCTGTTCTATTTTTCCACAGTTTTCCTTTCAGTTTAGGCTTATGGTGTTTGAGAGTAGAGTGCTGAGGAGGATATTTGGGCATAAGAGGGATGAGGTAACAAGGGAGTGGAGAAGACTACATAATGGGGAGCTTTATGATCTTTACTCCTCACCAAATATTATTCAGGCATTCAAATAAAGAAGAATGAGATGGACAGGGCATGTAGCACGTATGGGAGACTAGTGAGATGTATGCAGGGTTTGGTAGGGATACCTGAGGGAAAGAGACCACTTGGAAGGCCCAGGAATAGATGGGAGGATAATATTAAAATTGATCTTCAAGAATTGGGATAAGGGGGCATGGACTGGATTGATCTGGTGCAGGATAGGGGCAGGTGGTTGACTGTTGTGTGGTAATGAACCTTCAGGTTCCATATAATGCGGGGAATTTCTTGACTAGTGAGGACCTGTTAGTGTTTCAGGAAGGATTCTGCACCAAGGAGTTCCTGATTTCCTTTTCAATTTCTTGCCAGTTTTCCTCTCTTGATACTTTCCACTGCCTAGCCAAATCATCTTATTCTGGGTCATCTCATAGGTCTCCTTGCTTTGAAATTTAATTTTACTGCCATTCTTACTGTTGTGTAGTCATTTCACTTCTCACCCTATCCTACAAATACTAGATTCCGGTTTCCTTTCTAATTGTCTCTTCTTGTTTGTACGTGAGTACCTCAAGCGTTCGTGATCGTTGCATTGATTTTGCTTTTCATTTTCCCAGTCCTTACAGTCTAAACTGTAGTGCGTGAAAATAACATTCGCATTCATTGGAGAGATGTGATCACTGTAGAGAGACATTGAACGGTGTGACAGTTGAATAACTTGCAAACCGCACAGTGAATTTAGTCTTTGTACATTTCATTTTCTTTAGGCAAAATGTAATAGGAAAAACCATTTAAATTGATAATCATGTAGGAAATCCCATGATGCTCAGCTGTTACAACCTCTCTTCCTTCCTGCTGTTCTTATCACATTCATTCATTCAGAATACACATTGATGCTGGTAACAGCATGTCTTTGTAGTAGTGTGAATTTAATATTAAAATACTTGTAAACTGAAAGGTTCAGTGTGTGGGTGCGAACGGCATGATTATTCTTATGCATTTTGACTTTCTTATGGCCCTGCATGTTAGTATTACATTCATCTCGGATATGGCGGCCTGTCTTTAGGTACAGTGCTACCAGCGTTTGGATAAATGTGCAGCCATTACCTTCAGGGTTCTCGCTTCTACACTGAAGACAGAGGCAGTGAGTTTCTGTGAGTTTTTGGTACCTGATCACCACCACACACACAATATCACATCCCAGAGAACAGTGATCTTCACGGTCACTGCCATGATAATGTGAAATGCCATAAAAACTGTTGGGTCACTTCTTAGATTTTGTTTGTCTCTCCTGTGTTTGAGCTTGGTTGCATAGAGTGTAGTGCAAAGGTGAAGAACTTAGTCTTTGCACAGCTGACTCAACGGAGTTGAGTCCTTTTTGAGAAACTGCCAGTTCATCGGTGAGTCAAGAAATTCCCCACATTTTTATAGAAGCTAAAGCTTCATTACTGGAGTGTTGAGTGGGGTTTGGGGGTTCCAGCAGCAAGGCATGAGCGGTGATGCTGTGTTGTTTGATAGGTACATATATTTCAAAGGAACCAGCTGCCTCCATCTTCAGGGTAGAATAGATGGTAGACCCTTTGTACCTGTGTGCCAAACTATATTGTGACACATCTGGAATACTGCAATATTATGGTTTTATTCCCTGTGCAGTTTGTTTCATTTCTGATTGACCAGGAGGTTTTACATTCGCATATAACTGCATATGCAATGTCTTGACGCTGCATGTCGACCGTAACACTTTGAAGCACCTTCATGTGTGAAATTCAGAACTTCTGCATTTTGCCCACACAACGTATTGTGTGTTCTGTGTGATACAATCTACAGCAGTTACTTCCTTAAACACCATTAATCTGTTGGTTTTGTAATGGAGATACTGTGTTTACAGTGAGATATGAACTCAAGTGTTGCAACGTTGTCTGTATGAAGTGTAGGTATGAGGGCCGTGCCATGGTTCGGGTGGTTAGTGGCCTGCAATTCACCACGGAGGCCCGGTTTCGATTCCGGGCCTGTCCATGTGAGATTTGTGGTGAACGAAGTGGCACTGGGACAGGTTTTTCTCCCAGTAATTCAGTTCTCCCCTGTCAGTATCATTCCACCATTGCTCCATACTCATTCATTCATTCGTTCGTTCGTTCATTCGTTCGTTCGTTCGTTCCTTCGTTCATCTACATGTTGCTGTTACCAGAAGAACAAACGGGTAAAGCCTGGGGACCTTACAAAAAGTAATGTCTTTTCGGTAATGGGGGAGCGTTGGATAGAAAAGTACTTTCCCTTTTTTGTGTCGGCTTGAGAGGAATACGCGGTGCGTTGCGGTCTCGTTTTATATGCTTAACCTTTTAAAGTCTAGCGGTAACTTTACATACGACCAGGTTTAACCTTAAAAAATTCTACGTGGTGCCCACATTGCGTTTATGTGTTTTGTACGGATCTCAGAACAAACAGCAACTTTTGCCTTATAAAACATTAAGAGACTGGTTTTTATAACCGAAGTGGAGAGTGTTTACAGCGCGGTACGCACTGAGTCCTTATATAAAACAGATACGCTTCGTCTTTAAAGGGTTAATACGCTCCTGAAGACCTCGCGTCATTCGATACGAATACCATAGGAATAAATGTAAAGGGCAGTTGCGTTCTCGGCGCACATAAATTTAAAACCACTGTAGCGTATTTTTGCTTGTAAGAGTGCTTTTTAAGCACAATACAAATAAATAAATAAATACGTAATAAACGTTATTTAATATTTGTATTATTTCAAATTTAGCGTATAAAGTAAGACTTTATTGGTACAGTTTAACACGGTTATAACGTCATGAAAGGGACTGAATATTTTGTGTCGTTATAAACGAGTGTTGTTATAACCGAGGAGAGTGCAATGTTATGGTTAACAGCGCGGTACTAATTGGTACCACAGAATATCTGACGCTATGGACGAGGTGTCGCATAAACCGATGTCGTTATAACCGGGTTCGACGGTATTTTTATGTCTCGCGATTTCAGATACGCGCTTTTCAGAGTCACATAAAATGCGACCACACTGTAGTCATGTGTGTGTGTGTGTGTGTGTGTGTGTGTGTGTGTGTGTGTGTGTGCTGTCACTATGTCATGTACGTGTATTGTGAAGGCGATGTTTCAATGAACAGCCGTGTATCTTAACCGGGTTCGTACTTTGTGTGTGGTGCCAGTCGTTTGGCCGACTGGCTGTTCGCGACAGTCAGTAATGCTGGAATTGGGCTGAATATCAAGTGGACCGACGTGAACGGAAACTCAATGTCGCGCTTTATTGTAGACGCCCCCCCCCCCCGGAATAGCGCAGTTGGTACAGTGCCTGTATTACGGACTGCGCCGTCCGGGTTCGAATCTTGGAAGGGGCTACGGATTATCGTCTCCCAAACGTCTAGACTGGTTCTGGGTGTCACGCAGCCTGCCAGTCCGTGGGTACCTGGGGCCGTCTTGGTCGTACAGCGTCGGGTGCGTGAGGATGACTACTGCCTCCTTCTAGAATGCATGGAGCTGTGCCGCTTTGCCCCTCCGCGCGATTAAGGTATACGCTTTCGTAGTGTGCAGAGGGGTGAGTTACCATTTTAACATTTTAACCCCGCGCAATACTAAATTTAGTCTAAACTCACAGAGTAGTATAGACTTTAGTGAGAGGTTTAGAGCTAAATAGCGATGGCGGCCATCTGCAGGCACTGCTGTGTGAGGTATGTTGCTCAACTGTGTGGCTGACCACGTTCCAGGAATAGTTATCTTTGGAAAGGAATGAGGCCAAGGGATAGAATGTTAACAGAGCGCTGGATGAGGCAAGACCTCTTGGGGAGAGGATGTGTGTGTAGGTGGAGACAGCATCGCAGATAGATTCCGTCTTGGCTTGAGCAAAGATCGCCGATGTACTGACGTGCCTGTCTGTATGTGTTTTGTGTGGTCCCTTTGAACGCGTCAGTTTTAAAATTGACATCATGTTGGTTTAATTGACTACAAAGATGTGCTGCCCGCTCTGTGCATTTAGCAGATGATAGCAGTGCTTTTGTCAGTCGTATGCAGTTGTGGTTCTTTTGTTCTTTTCTTCAAATACTCAGGCAGGCTTTCGAAGAAATTTGATATGCGAGTGTGGGTAAAAAGGCCCATTCATTAACCCTTTAAAGACGAAGCGTATCTGTTTTATATAAGGACTCAGTGCGTACCGCGCTGTAAACACTCTCCACTTCGGTTTTAAAACCATTCTCGTAATGTTTTATAAGGCAAAAGTTGCTGTTTGTTCTGAGATCCGTACAAAACACATAGACGCAATGTGGGCACCACGTAGAATTTTTTAGTGTTAAACCTGGTGGTACGTAAAGTTACTGCTAGGCTGTAAAAGGTTAAGTTAAGAGTATGTGTGCAGTGTTCAGTATTGTCGTCTCCTGTCCAGCAACATGAACGTTGGAGTTATGTAGACCATCGAATCAACGGACTAACAGAGGGAGTGGGTGGTCCGGTAATGCCGAGTGTCCGGTACTCCCGAGTTATGTATGTATAGCGTAAAAAGTTGCGAAATCTGTAATACATTGCTGTGTATATAACAGTAATGCAGACACATAATGCTGTACACAACTCTCCTGTTAGCACTGTCAACTTGTCTGGAAGCCATCGTTAATTGGAATTTAATAAATTTCAGATAAATATAACAATTCCACGATCCGGGTTGTGGAAGGAGCAATACACTGCCACCTCCACCTGTCAGCAGCAATGACTGAGCGCGCGTTCGTGTCCGCCACGTAGCGGCCGCTTCGCTAATTAACAGTCAAGACCGCTAATTTCGCATATTCACATTGAGGACGAAAATTTTCGGACCAACAGATTTCGTCCGTTATTCCCGAAATCAGTATATAATAGCCCGTTAATTTGAGGTTCTACAGTATATGCTTACATTCACGCGGGGGGGGGGGCCCTCGCCCCCCCCCCCCCGAGACCTAGACACGAGTAATCACGTCACTTGGATATGGTATGGAGTGATATGCAGTGCGTTCCATAGTACATTTTGCCAGTGACGTACCAAAATGCAGGATGCCTATGGGCAATGCACAGGTACGTTAGGTGTGTGAACACCGACCGGCCACGTAGCCTTTGGGCAACACTTTTGCAAGCTATCAGGGCGGCTCCTAGTGGACGGATTTATGCGAAATTTGGTATTGGGCACTCTTATAAAAATCTCTTGGAAGTCCCAAATTTCGTTAAAATCCGGTAAAAAATATCGGCCACTTTACATGGAGACGTAAGTACGTTGTAGTGTTACCGGCGACGTTAAATCGCCGTAAAAGCGCCCTATTCGAGTGAAATGGTATCAGGATGTTAGGATAGCAGAAGAGGTATAAACATTACGCGAACGCCTTACATTGTTACGTTATACGTACATATGCTGTTCATCTCATGCGTGCTACGTGCCTCATTCCTCCCATTGTCTGTAATTTAATCGCCTGTATTTTATGTGATGCAGCAAGGGTAACTTAGTCACACTGCGGGTTGCCGAACTGCTATTACCAGCAGGGGTACCGAGATTTTTGACTTCTCCGTGGGGTCCAGGCCACCTTTCATTACACCAGCCTCCTATCTGAGTGTGGGCCGGGATACTTCAGTTGGTATGACAGGCTACGGACTGGACGGTTCGGGGATCGAATCCCGGTGGAGGCGAGATTTTCCGTGCCCTTGCAGGCGGGCCCTGGAGCCCACCCAGCCTCCTGTAAATAGGTACCTGGTCTCTTTCCCGGGGGTAAAGCGGCAGGGCCGTGGCGTTGACCATTCACCCGATCTTGCGCCGAGGTGAAAGAAAGAGTGGAGTTATACCTCTGCTTCCGCTCTGCGCCTGCATGACCTGTTATAGGGTGAACCTCGCCATTATTTCTATGTAGCCTGTATCCAAAGTGGCAGCTCTGGTGGAATGGCCTAGCGGATACGTGTTCGGTACAGGCATGTCATTAACCTTTTAAAGGCGAAGCGTATCTGTTTTATGTAAGGACTCAGTGCGTACCGCGCAGTAAACACTCTCCACTTCGGTTATAAAAACCAATCTCTTAATGTTTTATAAGGCAAAAGTTGCTGTTTGTTCTGAGATCCGTACAAAACACATAAAAGCAATGTGGGCACCACGTAGAATTTTTTAATGTTAAACCTGGCGGTACGTAAAGTTACCGCTAGGCTTTAAAAGGTTAAACTGGAGCTGTTGACAAACATGTACGATACGTCGATGTATGTACTGAGGTTCCGTACGTGCGGACGCACGGAGGTTACTGTCCGTGCATTCGCCCTGATATATCGACAGGTCGTCGTGTGACATTTAGCCTACCTGTGAAGGGCAAGCAGAGGCATTTACCTATCCGACGGCAGATGCTTATGTTTTGTCAGTTGATGGGCTCGAATGACTGCAGACAGTTGCTTTCGGGATGATTCAGAGAGGCAGAAGTCAGGCCCCAGGAACTGTCGCATTTGATACGTGAGTCACGTGGCGTGATTCATAGAGTTGAGTGCAGTACGCGCTTCCGCGTCTCACGCAGTCTGGTGTTGATGTAGACGTCAGTCATTTAAAGCCCAGTGGTTACTGTACGTACCGCCAGGTTTAACATTCAGCAATTCTACGTTCTGCCCACACAGTGTGTTTATGTGTTTTGTGTGGATCTCAGAACAAACAGCGATTATTTCCCTATACAGCATTAACTGACTGGTTTTTATAACCGAGACGGAGTGTGTTTACTGCGCGGTACGGGCTGGATGTTTATATGTTGCTGTACTCAGATACGCTGCCTTTTCACTATTATAAAGCCCAGTGGTTACTGTACGTACCGCCAGGTTTAACATTCAACAATTCTACGTTCTGCCCGCACAGTGTATTTATGTGTTTTGTGTGGATCTCAGAACAAACAGCGATTATTTCCCTATACAGCATTAACTGACTGGTTTTTATAACCGAGACGGAGTGTGTTTACTGCGCTGTATGACTGGATGTTTATATGTTGCTGTACTCAGATACGCTGCCTTTTCACCATTATAAAGCCCAGTGGTTACTGTATGTACCGCCAGGTTTAACATTCAGCAATTCTACGTTCTGCCCACACAGTGTGTTTATGTGTTTTGTGTGGATGTCAGAACAAACAGCGATTATTTCCCTATACAGCATTAACTGGCTGGTTTTTATAACCGAGACGGGGTGTGTTTACTGCGCTGTATGACTGGATGTTTATATGTTGCTGTACTCAGATACGCTGCCTTTTCACTATTATAAAGCCCAGTGGTTACTGTACGTACCGCCAGGTTTCACATTCACAAATTCTACGTTCTGCCCACACAGTGTGTGAATGTGTTTTGTGTGGATCTCAGAACAAAGAGCGATTATTTCCTTATACAGAATTAACTGACTGGTTTTTATAACCGAGACGGAGTGTTTACTGCGCGGTACGAGCTGAATCTTATGCATAAATGAGATTAATTTCAGTTCTTGAAGGAGGCCATCCCATGACTCAGGCATTTAGTGGCCGGCATGTGACCGCGGAGGCCCGGGTTAAGTCCCGGGCCAGTCCTTGTGGAATTTGTGATGTACAAAGTGACTCTGTGACAGGTTTTCTTGCTAGTATCTTCTCTTGTTTCCTGTCAGTGTAATTTCATCATTGCTCCAGATTTATTCATCTCTAAACCCCGCAGTGTGATCTTAGCAATTGACAGCGTCGTTAAACAGTGGAGTGAAAAAGCAAGCGTACGAATGTCATCTAAAGCAAGGTTTGGCCCCTCTGAGTCACTTATGTACCGCTCATCCGTGACACCTTTGATACGTGATCTTTGGGGAAGTCACGTATGGTCGACTGCGCTGATTTCAAACTCTTGAACAGTGGCAGTGACACTTGGTTTCACCGGACAGTCTGCTGGCCACACTTGTTCTGAGACAGCTGAATGTTTTACCCATTCGTACTTCTGGTGACGCAGTCGTATTCGTATTGTGCCAACGTTGTCTCATTATGAGTGGATTTACCCCCCCTCCCCCCCACCGGAGCACAAGAATCCTACTGCAGCGCGCTATTACTATGGATGCGTTTCGACGAGCGTGTTTGTGGCGCCACAAATAGTAGCGCGGCTCAGCACATCGTTGCTTACAGTGGGACTCTTTCCACTTTGTAGGGCGTCAGAATCTGAGGAGCTAGAAACGCTGTTAAGTGTCTTGTCGCCGCCATCATTAGCGCCACATCTGACGCGCCACAGGCACTAGTAATTGTCGCTTATGGTGCCGTTCCCACCATTGTGTTACGTCGCGCCACAAACAGTGTCGTAACTCAGGACACGGCAGCGGACAGTTACAAAATTTGAAGCGCTACAAACCCTGTCTGTCGGTCGCCGTCACCATTAGCGCCACAAATCTGGCGTGCCACAAATAGTATCGCGACTCAGCACACCGTTGCTGACAGTGGCCCTCTTTCCACGTTGTAGCGTGTCAAAATCTGAAGCGCTACAAACGCTGTTAGTCTCTTGTGTCGCCGCCATCAGTAGCACCACATCTGACACGCCACAGGTAGCAATATTGATCTCTTATGGTGGGGTTACCATACGTCCGGGTTTTCCCAGATATGTCCTGTTTTTCAGGGTTCAGAATTGTGTCCGGGCGGATTTTTGAATTTTTCAAAAATGTCCGGGTTTTTGGGCTTTGTCTATAGTCACACTCATATTTTCGGAAGTTGTTCTGTACATTATAGTTCGCATCTTTTCCCGCGAGGGCGCGTCCAGTACCTTGAACTTTTTCTCAACTGTTGCCTATGCATTTCGTAGGCAACGTTTCAAATTCGGAACTTATTTTCACAATCACATCCGGTGGATCCGAACGCATGCTCGCACAGCCCTGTTCCGGTCGTTCATCGTGTGTTGGTTCAGTGTATTGGAGGGCGTGACTTTTTACCGCGTTGTAGCAATGGGGAAAAGAAAATGTAAATTCACAGACGAACTCAGAAGCAAGTTTTCGTGTTTCCGAAACGGTCGGGACGAGTGGGAAGCTGAATGCTTGGTGTGTAAGCCAGGAACTTACGGTCTGTGGCGCACAGCCCACGTGGAATGCGAGAAGCACAATAAAGCTCTGAAAGGTGGAACGAGTTGAGCAAAAGTAACAACTTTTTTTTGTGTGAAATCAGGAAGCAAATGAGATGATGCTGTATTAGCGGCGGAAGGTGCTTTTGCATTTCATACCGTGAAACATGATAGCAGTTACAAGACAGCGGACTGCACGTCTATTCTATTGAAGACAGTATTTCCTGACTCTGAAATAGCCAGAAAATTTTCCAAGTGTTCGAACAAAGACGGAAGCAATCATTAACTTAGTAACTTCACCTCATGCTATTGAAAACATAAAGCAGGTGTTGACAAATAACACAGTTTCTTACTTGGAGTTGCCACAGATGCAATCATAATGCTGTGAAGGTGTTTGCTGTTGTACTTCAGTATTTTGATTGGAAAAATGGTGGTATACAATCAGAGTTAACTGAAGTGTAGCAACAATCGAATGAAGCAGCAGAGACTGCTGCTCAGTATATCAAAGAAACTCTAGAAAATCACGGTTTGCTTAGGAAGTGTATTGCGTTCGTCGGTGATAACTGTAACACGGTGTTTGGGGGACTGCGGCGGGATGCTGAAGGGAAAAATTTGTTTGCAAAACTCATTAATTTATTGAATAATAAAGCACTAATTAGTGTGGGCTGTCCAGCACATATATTGAGCAGCTGTGTTCATCGTGCAGCGGAGAATCTAGATGTTGACATCGAGTGCATCACTTTTAAGATCTATCAGTATTTCCATATCTACGCTGTTCGAACCGAACAACTCAAACACTACTGTGATTTTGTGGAAACTGAACACCAGAAACTTCTTTCCCACAGTAAGACACGATGGCTTTCACTATGTCCGAGCATTAGGAGAATTATTCACATGTTTCCAGCTTTGAAGTCATCTTTTTCTGTCTCAGGCCAAACCACCAAAGGTGATCAAAACTTTTTTTTTGAAAATGAAATGAGTGAAATCTATTTGTGGCATATGCAGTCCATTATGAGTGTTTTCCAATCACACATTCAAGAAATTGAAAAGGAAAACAACTCTGTTGTTGGAGTGTTAAGAGTGTTAATTTCCATCCGTGACATTCTTGTTGAACGTCAAGCACAAAACTTTATGTCCCTCAAAGTTAAAAGGCAAATTGGAGAAAAGCGGAGAGAAGTCTTCATGCTGATTGTGACAAATTTTGTGCTGGGGTGAACTGTTTGTGTGAAATTTGTATAGAATATCTCAAGAAATGGATGCAGCCAGTGGAAGAATTTTCTTGCTTCATGTGGATGAAACTGAATTATATACTACAGTGGAGTAGTGTAGAACTTTCTCTAAAGTATCTGATAAATAAGGGTGTTTCCATTGATTATATCAAGTGTTTTGATCGGTTTATCAGTCTGAAGAAATTCCTGGAAGGTTGCAAAGATAACGAAGGCTTTTGTAACCTCTTGGCACACCGAAAGTGGGTGAAGTGCTTTCAAAATTCCAAAAATGTAGATTGCCACTCAGAACTTCTTAGAATTGTCCAGTTCTTCTTTGCAGTCCCTTGAAACAATGCCAATATAGAACGAATTTTTCTCACTCATGCAAGTGCAGTGGACAAAAGAGAGAAGTAGTCTTAATACTGAATCTGCCAAGGCATACAAAACGTCTTTCATGCCAAGAATTCCGTGGCTACCTCAAGAACAATCGACAACTGCTGACGAAAGTGAGGTCTTGAAGAGAAATACGCATGGGCACGACAAGAGTCGGAACTTCCATAAGATTGTCATGAGATAGAAGGTAACAAAAGACTCTTTAAAACTTATCTTTGGACGTTGAAGTGAGTTTGTCCTTATCTTGCTTCTCTTTTTACAGAAATATCCACGTAGTAGCAGTTGCATGTTTTAAAAACGTCCTCTCTGTGCGTGCTTTGTCTTTCCATAACTGAAATGTTATTGATTTTATATCATTTTTTGCTTGTTATTAAAATTATTCTGTAATATTATTAGTATTGCGGTATTTATAGTAGTAGTTGTAATAGAGAGGAGACCAGAGTTTATATACTTCTGTATATTTCAGCGTGTGTTGTATGCCATACACTAATTTAATGTGTTCCATGTCCGTGCACTATATTATACAAAAACACTAATCACCAACAAATGCACAAAGAGAGTTTTATCATCAATCGTAACACATTCCTACGTGTTTCGACCCTGCTGGGTCATCTTCAGGGAGAACTTTTTTGTTATCGTTACACTAAGGTCGCACTTTATAGTTGGGTGAGAATGTGCTGTTGACTGTGTACTGGAGGCGTGAACTCTCTGCCGTCCGGGCCTGCAGGCCGGGACCGCAGAGAGTTCACGCGTCCAAAAACAACGCAGTACACAGTCAACAGCACATTCTCACTGAATTGTAAAGTGCAACGTTAGTGTAACGGTAACAAAAAAGTTCTCCCTGAAGATGACACAGCAGGGTCGAAACATGTAGGAATGTGTTACGATTGATGATAAAACTCTCATTGTGCATTTGTTGGTGATTAGTGTTTTTGTATGTCATACACTATTCAAACGATGCCATGCATCCTCTTTTTCGACAAAAATTTGGAAAACCTCCTTGCCGCTGATGTCCTTTTTTTTTGTCGATAAGTAGGAAATATCCTGATTTCCTGTGAGGGGTATATGATAACCCTAGCTTATGGTTCAGTTCCGACCATGGTGTTACATCAAGCCACAAATAGTGTCGCAACGCAACACGCCGTTGGTAACAGTTTCAGAAACTAAAGCGTTTGAAACCCTGTCAGTCGCTTGTTTCTTCCACCATTAGCGTCACAAATCTGAAGCGCCAAAGCTGGAGATACGTTATCGCTTCTGGTGCAGTTTCCATGATCGTTTTGTGGCGCCACAAATGGTATTGCGATGGGCGCCAGACGGACTGTTGCCACATAGTAGCGTTCAGAAAACTGAAGCGCTACAAACGCTGTGAGTCGCTTGTCTCCGCCACCAGTAGCGACACGTGTGCCGTGCCACACCAAATGATAACAGTCGATATGGTGCGTTTCCACGAACGTGTTCAGTCGCGCCACTTTTTCGAACAGTCACCGTCCGAGTGGTGTGTGTTCGTTCTGAGTGTGTATGCTTATACGTAATGAATCATATCTGACACCGAAATGTGTATCACGGAAGTTGAAACCAGTACAGATGCGTGGGACTCGAGGTTACTGCAAGCCGTTCGTCGAGGAGCCAAGTGACATCCGGAAATAAGAAAAGTAGTTTTGTACTGGCTGGGGTTTATTAAGTACGGTGTAAGACGTGTCACATTTCTGCCTAGAATGCAGTAAGGGACATATCCAAAATTTATGCTTCCATTTTTTTTCTATCTTTTAATTTGTTGTGCAATAACACTTTTTAAGGATAACGTTCTCATCAGCCACCGTATCAGAACTGGAGCTGGCCGTGGAGACACAGGTTCACCACTCAGGCGCGCCTCTTTTTATCGCGCCACAAATTCGCGGCTGGAAAATGGTTCCCTTTAGACGCGCCACTTTTCATCGCGCCACAGATCTGCACGTGGGGAATAGTTCCTTTAAGCGCGCCTCTTTTTATCGAGCCACAAAAACACGCGGGTGGAAAATGGTTCGCTTCATACGCGCCTCTTTTTGTCGCGCCACAAACCCGCACCTGAGAAATAGTTCGCGTCAGACGCGCTTCTTTTTATCGCGCCACAGACACGAGAGTGGAAAATGGTTCACTTCAGACGCGCATCTTTTTATCGCGCCACAAACCTGCAGGTGGGAAATGGTTCCATGGGGTTGGAAAGCAAAGCCGATACGTTTAGGCCTACACCCCGACTGTGCAGTGCAGGTCGTGCGCGTGTCACTGGCAGCAGACCTGTAGATATGCCTGACAGTGCAACAGGTGTTGATCACCGTAGGAGCGTCTTGTGATGTGGCGTGTCTCCTGACGCACGGTTGGCTTTCAGTTGTCACCGTATAGGTTTTACCGCTCGATTAAAAGCGAAAAGATTTCACCATTTCAAGACGTTTGGATGGAGAGGACTTTAATAACTGTATTGTAATATAATAATTTTAGCATAATTTCAATAAAACACTGTACATCAGTGTTTTAATAGTATACTGTACTGTACTGTGTACTACTGACAGCCGCAATGCATGCAGCGACAGCTCTGGACCGCGCATGCGTGTGACAGCGTAGTAGGCTGCTAGTGGGGCGTGTTACATGGACCGTGGGGGCAGCTGTACCTCGACATTCCAGTCGGCTGGCCTTGCTACCTACACAGCCAGCCATACGCCATGCGTTTCTGTAATCGGCCCAGAAGTTCCACCACGTATGCAACCTGGCTTGCAGATTGTAGATTTAACCGTCTAAAGCCCGATGGTTATTGTATGCACCACCAGGTTTAACATTCAGCAATTCTACGTTCTGCCCACACAGTGTGTTTATGTGCTTTGTGTGGATCTCAGAACAAACAGCGATTATTTCCCTATACAGCATTAACTGACTGGTTTTTATAACCGAGACGGGGTATGTTTACTGCGCGGTACGGACTGGGTGTTTATATGTTGCTGTACTCAGATACGCTGCCTTTTCACCATTATAAAGCCCAGTGGTTATTGTATGCACCACCAGGTTTAACATTCAGCAATTCTACGTTCTGCCCACACAGTGTGTTTATGTGTTTTGCGTGGATCTCAGAACAAACAGCGATTATTTCCGTATACAGCATTAACTGAGTGGTTTTTATAACCGAGACGGGGTATGTTTACTGCGCGGTACGGACTGGATGTTTATATGTTGCTGTACTCAGATACGCTGCCTTTTCACCATTATAAAGCCAGTGGTTACTGTACGTACCGCCAGGTTTAACATTCAGCAATTCTACGTTCTGCCCACACAGTGTGTTTGTGTGTTTTGTGTGGATCTCAGAACAAACAGCGATTATTTCCCTATACAGCATTAACTGACTGGTTTTTATAACCGAGACGGATTGTGTTTCTGCGCGGTACGATTAGAATCATACATATAATTCAGGTTTTAATATTTGTCTTTGAAGGCTCTGCCGTGGCTCAGGCGGTTAGTCACCGGCCTCTCCCCCGCAGGCCCCGGGTTCGATCCGAGGTCAGTCCATGTGCGATTTCTGGTGAGCTGGGACAGTTTTCTGCGAAAAACTCAGTTTTCGCCTTTTAATAACATTCCACCGATGTTCCATTTACATCTCCCAATCATTCTTGCCAGGAGACAAACTGGCGAAACGCGGGGAACTTCCAGAAGCCCATGGTTTTTTTTCGGAAATCGGGGGGCATTGGACGGAAAATCACTTTCACTCAATATCAGAAGGGTTGCACTAGTTGCCTTTTGAGTAGAAGCCATTCAGTCCGCGTTGCATGATGATGCGCTTTGTACGGGTACAACTGTCCTGTTCCGTTCTTTTATTAGCAGCACATCGGGCGCGAGGTCACAGGGTTACCTTGAGCTAGCGCTGCGTGTTGTCACTCCATATAAGTAACCGATCCGATACTTCACGCTGGCTGACAATACAGTAGTGGCCAGCTTGCTTGCTGAGCTGTTGGTGCGGGGGCGGACAGGCAAGCTGGTAAGAGGGGAAGCACTGCGCATGCGCCACCACGCGTTTTCTGTCCGTTTCAAAAACATCCACAGTGGCTGTAGCTATGAATGTATTCCCGACAGACTGAATGCTTTTGTCAAGAGGTGTAACGGTGTTGGCCTTTCCGGGGGGTGCCTAGCAGTGACCACCACACTGTGCCGACTGCAGCTGTGTACAGTGTTAGGGCCCTTTTCCGTGAGCGTGTTTGTGGCGTTACAAATAGGAGCGCGACTTAACGCCGCACCATTGGTTACAAAGGCCGTGTTTCCACGCAGAAGCGCGTCAGAAACTGAAGCACTACAAACGGTATTGGTCGCTAGTTCCCGCTACCAGGAGCGCCACAATTGTGACGCGCCACAGCTAGCGGCACATTGTCGCTGTTTCCACGAGCGTGTTCAGTCGCGCTGCTCCTTCGAACGGTCAACATCCGAGTGGTCTGCTGTTCATTCTGAGGATATTTACGTCTGCATAATGGATCATAACTTATCATTTTGTGATATGCTGGAGTAGTTCGTCGAAGGAGACGATTGACGTGCGGAAATTGTTTAAAGACTTACTTTCGTCATTTCGTAGGTCGTTAAAGGCAGGGTAAAACACGAGACGTCCTTTTTTGAATTGAGTAGGGGATGTATGCTTCCTTTTATTCTTCTTTGGGAGCCGCGGTGGCGCAGTTGGTTGAGGCACTGCGCTACACACTCAATGGCCGCGGCTTCGATTCCCGATGGTGTCATTGGAATTTTTCATTGGCATAATCCTTTCGGCCGCACTATGGTCCTGGGGTCGACTCAGCCTCCAACAGAAATGAGTATCAGTAATATTTCTTGGGGGTAAAGGCGGCCGTGCGTAGGGCTGACAACATTACCACCTTCATGTGCCGATTGTCTAGAAATCTGAGAGCCTCAACCTGCTGGAACCGTAAGGGCCTGCACTGGCCTGTAATGGGATTGCTTTACCTTTATTCTTCTTTAATTTCTTGTACAGTAACACAAGAAGGACAATTTCCTCTTCGAACTCCATTTCAAAATTGGAAATACAGTAGGAAATACGGGCTGCTGCTCAGGTCGCTGAAAAGCCACAAACACGCTCGTGGAAAATGGTTCGCTTCAGTCGCGCACCTATTTGTGGCGCCACAAACACGCTTGTGGAAAATGTTTCGCTTCAGTCGCGCTTCTATTTGTGGCGCCACAAACACGCTCGTGGTAAGTGGTTCGCTTCAGTCGCGCACCTATTTGTGGCGCCACAAACACGCTCGTGCAAAGTGGTTCGCTTCAGTCGCGCACCTATTTGTGGCGCAACAAACGCGCGTGGAAAATGGTTCGCTTCAGTTGCGCGCCTATTTGTGGTGCCACAAACACGCTCGTGGAAAATGGTTCGCTTCAGTCGCGCTCCTATTTGTGGCGCCACAAACACGTTCGTGGAAAAGGGCCCTTAAGGGCTCAGCTAGCAAGTTATCTGGCCACTGCTGTACTTGCTTGTTGCAGAATAGGGCCGGTAGGTAAAGAGGTGGAAGCCGCAGGCTGACTTGTTAGGAGTGTGAACTGTTTGCATGGGTGCTGACTTCAAAATATCAGGGTATGTCACAATTCGTGTTACAGATTCTCCGAGTGGAAGCTTCTTTCAACGCAGTGTTTTCTGTATGATATTTTAAATTCCATTGGGGTATTTTTTTACAGCAGACACTTGCGTACTGAAATCTTTAAGGACGAAATAACGTTATCATTGCATCAACCAATTCATGCAGTGAATAAAATATAGTCATAAGTTATATTTAAACACCCCTACATGCTTCAATAACACATCACCACCACTCCGCACGACGCACAATGACGTCCCCACCAGGACGAGATCTTTATATGCGATCGATGCTGCTCTTTGTGTGCATGGTCCGTACGGTTTTGAAAAACTGCAACGTTAGTAATGACTCGTTTTTGACATTTTTAATACTTGTAACATTGCAGCACTTTGATTTATTATTGTTAATTTTATGTGGTTTGGATTTTTAATGTTTAATGTTTTGAACGAAGAAGTTCGTGTGTTTGACCTATATTGCTTTGTATCGAACGCCACCCTGAAGATGGCACCCCGGTGCTGGAACAAGCAGGGGTTTTTAATATGGCTTATGAATGTACTTTATTAAGCGCACGGGTTGGTTAGTGTAATGACTGTAACAGGATGCACTGTGTAAATAATACAATTTTACTGAATCGGAAATTGGTATTTTGAGTGTTTTGTGGGTATGTTGAGTAACAAATAATTGGAAATACAGTATAACTCCAATTGTCCGGATTAATTGGGACCGCGAGCCGTCCGGATGTGCAGAAAATCCGGATAATTAGATTTTTCTTTGAAAATAGGCTACATTGGCAGTTTAAAGTGGAAAAAAATTTCTACAAACGACTATGTTTAGGCTACATATTTATTTAGGTGCATATGAAACATTAATACATAATTCCTTATATGTATTTGATAATTGGGGGAAAAATTTTAGCCATTAAAAAAGATGCAGTACAATTACGGTAAGAAAATGTTGAGTTGTCTGAAGGGCCAAGCCGATCCGGATAATTGGAAATCCGGATAGCCAGCGTCCGGATAACTGGAGTTATACCGTAGTTTAAATTATAAGCAGACGGTAAGGAATTCTCACAGTATGCAGGAGTTATTTACCGAAACACCATTAACCGGTCATTCGTGTGACGCGAGAAGTGGATCGCCCGGGTAATACAGTACCCACGTTGGTCACGCCCTTGCGTGTGACGTCACCAGGTGTGCGCATTTGCTGAGCCGTAGTTTTGTTTAGCACGCGACGTTCCCAGCGATGAAACGTGTGCGAGGCGTTGAGAATCGTTTTGTGGGCACTGTCCGGATGGTCAGTGATGTTGCGTTTTTTGGCAGGCTGAATAATTTTGGTCGCAACGAACGGTTGGAGGAACTGTGTAAAATTGACTGCCCTTTAGAGAGACTACATTACATTACGGTGGTTACTTTATGTACCGCCAGGTTTAACATTCAGCAATTCTACGTTCTGCCCACACAGTGTGTTTATGTGTTTTGTGTGGATCTCAGAACAAACAGCGATTATTTCCCTATACAGCATTAACTGAGTGGTTTTTATAACCGAGACGGAGTGTGTTTACTGCGCGGTACGAGCTGAATTTGGGTTAATCTCAGTCTTGAAAGACTTAAACCCGAAATTTCGTTGGCTGTGAAGAAGGCAGATTTCAGAAATCTATGCGGCGGTGGGATCCATCTATTTTTTTCAAGCTTTAAATCTAAATAATACAGGATATAAACACTCAGCCCGTACCGCGCAGTAAACACACTCCGTCTCGGTTATAAAAACCAGTCAGTTAATGCTGTATAGGGAAATAATCGCTGTTTGTTTTGAGATCCACACAAAACACATAAATACGTACACTGTTGGAAAAAAACAGTTTTTGTGTGTTGTACTAAGTGGTAGATGTCGTTACAGCTGGGCTTTGGAGAATGAAACATATTTAAACGAAAATAACATATCGTATTACACTAGATTTGTTGTGGCCATCGAAATACTTTAACCGTGTGAAATTTTGAAGACGAATTCTAGCACCTGGGCCACGTAATCGCGGTCTCTTGAGTACCCTGGGCAATTCTATTCCGACACTGTGAAAAATACTTGAACGCCTATTGACCGAAATGTGACTGTTCCTGCAGTGTAAGTCGGCGCCTAAAACTATCGGTAGACGTGTTTATGCTGTCTGTATTCCCCAGCTGTATCAGTATAAAGAGTGGCTGCCAGCGACGTGGAACGGAATGACGGAGCATTGTTAATGGGACTGCCGATCCCAGTGGCCGTGCGGTCTAAGGCGTAGGTCTGCGGCCGTTCGCTTGCTGGGATTGCGGGTTCGAATCCCACCGGGGGGGTGTGGATGTCTGTCTGTTGTGAGTGTTGTGTGTTGTCAGGTAGAGGTCTCTGCGTCGGGCTGATCACTCGTCCAGAGGAGTCCTTACCGAGTGTGGTGTGCCTGAGTATGATCGTGAAGCCTCGATAATGAGGAGGCCCTGGCCCACTGGGGGCTGTTGCGCCATGGGGAAGGGGGGGAATTGGTAATGAGTTAAACAGTTTCTTAGCTAGTCAAGAAATTCCCCCGCACTTTATGGAACGTGGAGGTTCATTACCGCATTCACAAGAGCCCGCCACCTGCCCCTATCCTGAGCCAGCTCAATCCAGTCCATGCCCCTATCCCACGTCTTGAAGATCCATTTTAATATTATCGTCCCATCTACGCATGGGCCTCGCAAGTGGTTGCCTTCCCTCAGGTCTCCCCACCAAAATCCTGTATGCATCTCTGTTTGTAGATATGATATCAAAAGTTTACGTGATTTACCCTTCAACGGAGATCAGCTGATGACTGGTAAATTAAAATTTTGAAAAATAAATTAATAAAATTAAAAAAAGAAGAAGACAGGACACTGTGATTGAGTCATGGAACGTGTAGTTATATTCGTATGTATATAAATGCAGTTGCAAATGGTGTTATGTTGTACTTACGGCATGATTTTTATAACATAGTTTATAAAATCAGACATAAATAGTATATGCAGTGTCGGGGTCCGCCCCCCCCCCCCCCGGGCAACTAAAATATTCTGGGTACGCGCCTGGCCGTTAGAGTTATACGCAATACACGAATGCACTCACTGACCAGAGGGCAGGGTTTGCTACTGCCGACGCACAGTGCGCGTGTCATTACCAATGTGGTGTAAAGGATTAGTGCGGCATTTTGATCGTGTAATGCTGGTTTTCACTAGAGCCAATCCCGCTCGTGCGTACTGGCATCTTGAACACCGAATACGTCGCCAGGAAACTGAATCTACAAGGTACGAGACTTCCAGCAGACCGCATCACGTGAAGCAGTGACCAGCGTAGTCGTCACGCTGCGACGATGCGATAGAGATGTTCCACTTCGTAACTTTACGTGTTTCCGGGAAAAGGACGGGTAGGATTTCGCGGATTCAGGGTCAGTTCGAGATTGCGCATGGAACGTGACGAATTGCTGGGACAGACACGAAGTCTTGATACCGTTAGTGCCAGAGCTTTTCGTTCCACACGATTGGGAACCAAAATCCTGAAGACACTAATTTAACCCTTTAAAGACGAAGCGTATCTGTTTTATGTAAGGACTCAGTGCGTACCGCGCTGTAAACACTCTCCACTTCGGTTATAAAAACCAATCGCTTAATGTTTTATAAGGCAAAAGTTGCTGTTTGTTCTGAGATCCGTACAAAACACATAAACGCAATGTGGGCACCACGTAGAATCTTTTAACCCTTTAAAGACGAAGCGTATCTGTTTTATATAAGGACTCAGTGCGTACCGCGCTGTAAACACTCTCCACTTCGGTTTTAAAAACCAATCTCTTAATGTTTTATAAGGCAAAAGTTGCTGTTTGTTCTGAAATCCGTACAAAACACATAAACGCAATGTGGGCACCACGTAGAATTTTTTAATGTTAACCCTGGTGGTACGTAAAGTTTCCGCTAGGCTTTAAAAGGTTAAGACGAACTCAGTAACCCCATTGATCAGCGTTCTTGAGAATGAACTAGTTCCTCGGCTGGTCGAGAAATTCCCCGCAGTTATGGAACCCGAAGGTATATAGGGTGTTTCTTTTTTCCTGCTTGACCGACAAGCGCCGGCCCAACGCTCCGCCCGACGCTCTGGCAGCATTGCGTCGTTACGCCGCGTCTGGGGGAGGTTTAACAGTTGATGACGGGAGCTAGACAAACGATCGCAGTGATTATATAACCTTTAGAAAGTCTACTAGAAACCTACTAGAGTGTCGGTCCGGCTTATCGGTCAAGTAGGGGAAAAAACACCCTATATTACCGCGTTTACGATAGTCTTGTCACTTGTCCCTGTCCTGAGCCAGATTAATCTAGTCCAAGTGCTTTCGATCCATTTTAATATTATCCTTTCGTCTACGCCTAGGTCTTCAGGATGATCTCTTCCCGTAAAGTTTGTACGCCAGATTCCTAATGTGTTTCTCTTCTGTCCCCCATACGTGCCACATGTGCCGCCCATCTCTTTCTTCTTGACTTGATCACCTGAATGATATTTGGTGAGGAGTTAAAATCATTAAGCTTCTCATTATGCCTTTTTCTCCAGTTTATTTCATGTTAGGCCCAAATGATGAGTTTCAGACGCATTTTTTATCAGTTTGTCTTCTCTGTTTGAAGACGAAACGGTCAAGCGAATTTCCCGACCGAAGTCCTGAAAGCATTTCTAATCCCATGCATGCTTCACGCCCCTCCCATTTTTCACTTCAAATTTTCTTATGATCCTATTGACAGGTTGACATATTATGCGTTCATTTCATATATTTCGTACAGACAACTCCCAGAAACGTACACGGTAGGTTGTTAAGTAGATTTTGCACGGGCAGGAAGTAGACGATCTGTAGGAAGCCGAATGAGATAAGGCCAGAGTTTGCAGTCTGATTAACCCTTTAAAGACGAAGCGTATCTGTTTTATATAAGGACTCAGTGCGTACCGCGCTGTAAACACTCTCCACTTCGGTTATAAAAACCAGTCTCTTAATATTTTATAAGGCAAAAGTTGCTGTTTGTTCTGAGATCCGTACAAAACACACAAACGCGATGTGGGCACCACATAGAATTTTTTAATATGAACCCTTTAAAGACGAAGCGTGTCTGTTTTATATAAGGACTCAGTGCGTACCGCGCTGTAAACACTCTCCACTTCGGTTATAAAAACCAATCTCTTAATGTTTTATAAGGCAAAAGTTGCTGTTTGTTCTGAGATCCGTACAAAACACATAAACGCAATGTGGGCACCGCGTAGAATTTTTTAATGTTAAACCTGGTCGTATGTAAAGTTACCGCTAGGCTTTAAAAGGGTAATTTGAAGTGTGGAATCCTGTGTTGAAATTTTGTGTAGGTGTGATAGAAGAAAGTAACAGGACAAAACTGCATGATAACGTGTTAGGGTGATGGGATGGGTAGGGTGTGTGGAGAGAAATTATTACATAGTTTTTGTTGGGAAACATGTAAGGAGGAGGTCACTGGAAACACGCTGGGTTCCTTGTAAGGCGAGGAGTTTGGTTGGTGAACGGCTGTTTGATTGATGGAAAGCTGGTTTATCTAGAGCTGTGGACAGCTGATTTACTGCTGTTTGATGGAATGCTGCTTTATTAATGGACAGTTCTTTCATGAACAGCTGTTTGAGGTACAGATGTTTGATTCGTGTACGGTCTTGATTGGTTAACAACTGTTTGATTGATCATCTGTTTGATATACACCTCTTTGATGAACACCTGTGTGGTTGATGGACACCTAATTGATAGACGAACAGCTGTTTGAATAATGAACAACTGCGTAATATGTGGGAGGTTTAGAGTTCGCATCTCAGTCGCCAGCACGGCCATCCTCGCAAAGGTACTGGTTGGATTTAATAACCGATACTGGGTCTGTTTACTGCGCGGTACGGGCTGAATTGGTGTACAATTCAGGTTAGTTTTAGTGATTTGTAAAGGTTAGATGTAGTGGATGTGAGGAACCGCCTCTGCTTCTGTTCGTGTCTTTAAGGGGTTGTAACTTAGCTGCGTAAAGCCCAGTGGTTACTGTACGTACCGCCAGGTTTAACATTCAGCAATTCTACGTTCTGCCCACACAGTGTGTTTATATGTTTTGTGTGGATCTCAGAACAAACAGCGATTATTTCCCTATACAGCATTAACTGGCTGGTTTTTATAACCGAGACGGAGTGTGTTTACTGCGCGGTACGGACTGGATGTTTATATGTTGCTGTACTCAGATACGCTGCCTTTTCACCATTATAAACCCCAGTGGTTACTGTACGTACCGCCAGGTTTAACATTCAGCAATTCTGCGGTCTGCCCACACAGTGTATTTATGTGTTTTGAGTGGATCTCAGAACAAACAGCGATTATTTCCCTAGACAGCATTAACTGACTGGTTTTTATAACCGAGACGGAGTGTGTTTACTGCGCGGTACGAGCTGATTCTTTAAATTTAATACTGTTTTTATCTTGTTGACCTTTATTGTTACGGGAGTAGTTGTTTTCCTACGGATGGCTGCGTGCTGCATGTCCTTCCAAGTTACTCTTCGTGTTGCCGCTATTAAGATTTAGTGACGTTCCGCGATATGTTCTTTTCCACGTCACTTCCTCATTTCCGATATACCTTCTCATCTTCGCACTTTCCGCAGACACCGGACACAACACCTGTCACTAGTTCGTTCATTCTGCAGTCTGTCTTATGACAGGTCCACAGCTTCTTCCAAAGTAAGTTATCCAGGCAGTGCGATCTAGTGCTTCCTCTTTCAATTTCCAGTATCCTCCCTTCCTAAGGTTATCCAGTAGCTGCTTACGTCTTCTTCCTCGTCTTCCCGGCCCGTCATAAATTCAGGTCCGGTGAAGAATGTACAACCGCTGATGATTGCAACATTGCACTGCTGTGGGAGGTGCGCATTGTTGTGGCTATGGTGCATGGTTGGATGGAATGCGTAGTGGGGGATGCTGGAGTTGTTCACTCGATGAAGTCTGATGAAATTTGGTTTTAGTGAGTCTATGCTGAAAGTTTCAGGTTGACCTTCAATTTTGGTTTGAAGATTCAAGTTTTATGGGGTGTGAATATCGTGTAGACAGGTAGTCATGGACGTTTCGGAGGCATTAAGCTCTTGCAAAATGTCACTGTTTGCCAGTGGATATGGCGTGACGTGCCGGACGATTTGGTTCTTCCTTCATGAGTACCGCTGTGAGAACCTGAAACCTCGCATATTTTTTCCAGCAGCTCGAATTGCATTTAATCATTTTCTCAAGACCAGCATTTTGTACAGCAGAGTTTGATGAATGATACAGACGTGTTCAGAAGTATGTGGTTCGTGTAAACAAAACGCGTTTCTCTGTTTTTCGTGTTTGAGCAGTCGTCGTCATCATGAGCTGAAGTGTTAGGTGTACTGCCAGTTCTTTATCCTTCAAGGTGAAGCTGGCCCATCCATCTTTCCCGTAGGCACCCTATGCTTTTCTTCCCCTTTGGCCTATATTGCAGTGCCAGTTTGGGTATCCTGTCTCTGCCCATTCTCTCTACGTGCTGTAGCCACTCCCGTTGGTACTGTTTTATTCCCAAAACAGTCTTCTGCACTTCAAGTTTCTCCCTGACTGATTTCTTTCCCTGTCTGACTTAGTAATTTCTAATAAATTTCTTAAAAGTTGCATCCATGCTGCTTTAGTCTCTGTTCATCTCGTTTCTTCAGCACTTGGGGTTCACTACCAAACTTCAAGGCCGCTTTAGCTGTGATATTGTGGATTCTTAATTTTGTTTCTTTAGTCATCTGTTTTCTAAAATGTCTCTGTATAATGCAATTTATTTTGTTATATGTCTGTAACTTGTCTTCTAAATCAATTTTGTAGTCTGATATAAGGGTTTTAGCAATCACATAGTTTTAAAGCGGTGTTTGTCTCGTACGTGTTCAGCAACTCCTCCGACAGGTGTGCCATGCGTGTAGTCTGAACGCATCTCAAACAAACAACACCATATTCTGCCCAATGGAACCTGTATTTAATAGGACTCACAATACTGGTAAAACTCGTAATACCAGTGTTTCGGTATTTGTAATTTATGAAACAAAAGCAAACATTTTTCTTAATAAATTTTGATGACATGTGCAATGATGTAAGGAAAAACAGGTAATTACTTGAATTCATGTTTTAAATCTAACAAAATATTTTTAGATTTTTATAATGCAAGAACCTCTGAAATTATTCATTAATATGAAGTATTTACTGTTTCTTTTGTGTGCAACAGGGTGTCCAGTAAACCAGATCTGAGTCTCATGACTTTTCAGGCTTCCGTTACATTTGTATTGTGTATAACAATCCCTCAGTTGCAAATTCAGTAATATTAAAGATTTATTGTCGATTTTATAACCTTTATGTGAATAAACCTTAAACATTTATTTTTTAAATTAGTACTGAAAAACTGGTATTTTTATATCAATACCGGTATTTGAATACCAAAAAAATTGACTGGGTCCGGCATCACGGTATTGTAAGCCCCAGTATTCGATAACACGTCTGTTAATGCTGTTGACAGGTATAGCCCATGTCATTTCATATTGTGTCTTACTGGCATTTAAAGTGGCATCACATAACAGATCTGATTTTGAAATGAAATTGACAGGTGTAGTTCACTGCCTTGGGTTGTGTTCATTTGTTCGTTCATTTGTGTGTAGACATTTGTGGAACCCAGTTGTGATGCTCATTGCACACTGAATTATGGCTTCCTTGTGTGCATACTTTACAAATTATTTAACATTGCTTCATCAACTGTTGCAAGCTTCTTGGTTAATGTTATGGTCACCTGGCATGTGACAGTATTCAGTCTGGTAAACTCTACCACCTGCTGAAACATATTACAGATGAGCCCTGTACACAACCTTCATATAATTTCAATCAATACAAACTTCTGTAACTGACGCAACATTGCTAAGTACTGTATTTTGCTGACCATAGTGGGCCTGTAGCCAGGTCATGAGCACAGTGGGTGCAGTGGCTCCCAGTGCATGTGCATATATGTACGTACATTTATATATGTATACAATGCTCTGTTGTGCACATACTGTGTATATATACATTACTATGTATGCATAAGCATAAAAAATGCTTTTGTCAGGACCACAAAATCAACACTAATTACATAATGCGCTCTGTAACATTGCAGGAATCATCTTGTATATACGTATCTTTCTGAGAATGAGTTGTTTCCAGCCACGGCCATTCAACAGAGGCAGCATGTGGATGCAGTAGGGTGTAACACATTTTATAGTGGGCTGATCTTGTCTCTGACATTTTGCAAATTCCTAGTGGGTGCATCCAGATTTGTAGTGGGTGCATTGCACCCAATTGCATGCTCACCCCCCTCCGCCAGCTACGGGCCTGACCATAAGAGTTACTAAGATTTTAACGGAAAATTAAGGACGGAAATGTTTTGTCATTTGATGCGCCTTCAGGCCAGAAGATGCAGGACGATTTTATATATTACTGTCGAGGAAACAGTGTGCCTCATGGCCTGCAGAATAGAGATGACTGAATGCTGCGGTATGCTGTGTGAGAGGGCTGCAGCTGAATGCAATTTCCTGGTGTCTGGGTGTCTGTTGCGGGCTGGTGCAATGTGACCCTGTGCTCCATGTACCAGCCTGCACCTGGGAAACTAACCCTGATGTGACAGTTGATGTCTCAAGCAAGCTGAGAACCATATATAGTAGGTGCTGGATGTTAGGGTTTTTGACCTTCCTGTGTCACCCATTTTCATGACATTATTTTGACTGTTCGTGGCGGGTTCCGACTAAACGGGATGAAACCAAGTGACTGGCGGGTCGGCTTCCCCCACTCTGCAACTTCACAGATCACTCAGCTCAGTCGGGCTCTTCCAGTCATTTATTTCATTCTTTAAAAGAGTGTCCACATTTTGTTAAAACCAAACCTACATACTCTCATCTCTTTAAGATGTTATTTTTATATTTCTGAGTGTTATTTTTTTAAGTTCTTGATACCAGGTAGTAGTTTTACATTTAAAATGGATTCCACTGTTTGTGATTCCGATGCCCGTGATGATTTTATCCGTCCAAATTAATCACGAACATGGAGACTGTTCTGTATCATTGTATCTTACGATCACAACGGTGGTAATACTCAGTGTATTGATACTGTGTTTTGTTTTCTTGCAGTGCGGTTGGTAAGACATGCCTCCTGATCAGCTACACCACAAATGCCTTCCCTGGGGAATACATCCCAACAGTGTGAGTACGGTTTGTTTATAACTGGGGTCATAATATTTACAGTGTGGCATGTCATGAAGATGGAGTAGCAAGTTCGCTCAAACAGTAGTGCTTCAGGAGACATATCGCTCATGAAACAGCAGTTTGTCGTAACCCACCGATATGCACTCTTACAGGAGACAGAAAAGCTTGACTGATCCTCAGTAGACCAACACATAAGCATGTTATGTTTTTACGGAAATATAAGGAGCAGCGCTTTTTTGTGCACACAACATTTTGACAGAAGGTGTGTTTTTAACCCAAGTGTTTAATAATGCGGGAATCTCAGTTTGACAAATTGTGTGGGTTACAACAGATTGGTGATACTGTGCATGTTCAAAGTTTTCCTCTGTCTCTCAAAATAGGCTGTTAGTGAATACATTTTCTGATTTTCAGAGTGCTTGTTGTTCAAATAATAGACACCTTTTAGGTTTTTCAGTGTATAATGACACAGCATTCAGACGTTTGAGATGAGCGTACTGCCTCCATAGTGAGAGGTCAATTACTAACTGCCTGAGGCATGGCACAACCAAGCATTCAGAATACTGTGGTGCAAAGAAATGTGGAAACTGCGTAGTGTGGTGCAGACAGCAACTTTAGGCTCTTGTTGATGTCATTGGGCTGCAGGGTGTTTTTGTAAAGTTGTCGTTATTGTGGTATTTGTTTCAGATTTGACAATTACTCGGCTAATGTTATGGTAGATGGCAAACCAATCAACTTGGGGTTGTGGGACACTGCAGGACAGGAAGACTATGACAGGTTGCGTCCACTGTCCTACCCACAAACTGTGAGTGCACATGCTGCTTACATACTATAAGTAGTTCACAGAAACACACAACAGTCTGACTAATAAACCTCAGGCGGAAAGACATCTTGGAAGAACTAAGTGTAGATGGGAGGGTGTGTACGTGTTAGGGTGGGAGTATGTGAAATAAATTCATCAGGGTCTGGAAGTGGTCCAGTGATGGGGTTGTGTGAACACAGGAGTGCACCTTATGTTTGCAAAATGCGTGGAATTTATTGACCAGCTGAGCAACTGTGAGTGTCTGAGGAAGGAGTGTGTTGCATCCTTCTTGATTTGGTCACCCAAATATAACTAACAAACAAAGTAGCTAACTAACTGAGTATGTGCACTTGAGAAAAGAGCAAGTGCATAGAGTGTTTTGGTGGGAAAACCTGAAGAAAGGAGAGCACTTGGAAGACTTAGGCATATATGGGGGGTAATATTAAAATGGAAGTCCTTGTGTATGATGTGTTGGCATGTTCTGTTTGATCATCGTAGAACGTGACACTCTTAGTTACACACCGTCTGCCTCCATGTATGATGTGATGCACTGTGTCCACATTTTTGTCACTTTGACCTGAACCTTCAGGAGGTAGTGGTGGTGGTGTTGGTGGCGGTGGCGGTGGCGGTGGCAGCAGGGGCAGTTGTGTTAGGCTGCTGCTACCGTTACTACTGCTATTACTGCTGGTACTACTACCACTGCTGCTGCTGCTACTTGAGTTTGGACAATTTTTATTGAATGTTTGGTCATTATAAAGAAGAAGTGTTGACTGAGCTGTTAACCATTTTTCCCACTGGTCTTATGAACGCTAGATTTTTGCTCTCTTAGTTCTTATATGTAATTAGTTGTGTTTTGTTTTCTTGCAGGATGTTTTCCTGATATGCTTTTCTCTAGTGAACCCTGCATCGTTTGAGAATGTGAGAGCAAAGGTAAGGGTCACGCATTCTCTAGGCCATCACGTGGTTATTACTGATAGCAGGAAATTTAACAATTATGGGTGGGGGGTCACCTCGCATGGCACAGGTCTTAACTAAATGTAATTAAAATCTGTTAATTGGTTGAAAAGCTCTTAGCATGGGACTGGCTAGGACACACACACATGAAGTGCCAAAAGCTTATCACTTCTTAAAGATCTATAAAGGTGTGTAATGTGTTTTGTGTTGTTTATTCTGATGAAGTGTCCTGTGTGTTGTGAATTTGTAACTGGGCTGCAGACATATTTTATAGAAGGACAGACTGTCTGTTCTGAGGCATATTTGCATGTGTACTGAGTGTCTGTTGAGCTAAAGTTACTCATTCCCTTGTCTACTCTGTACAGAGACTCCTTTCTGTACAAAGAAGTGAGGTTCCAGAGGTTGTCTCATTACCACGCAAGTTGAAAAGCAGTGTAACAATTCATCCCAAAAACACCTGCAATATTTATAATTTCTCATCTCTTTCAAAACACTTTATGGTGTCCACAGAATTTCCATCATAATTGTGTGCCTTCTCTTACAAACGCCCCGAACACTTTGACAGGCAGCTGGGCGTACAGACAGGTTTGTTCGTATTGAGAGTGCATTAGTTGAATTTCATAAGTGGAGGTGCACCTGTGTGGGTGTAATAACTCACGAAGCATTGACTTTGTCTTTAAACTTGGTACTGGGGAATTTATGACACATTGTTGAGCGTCTTCACTTTTGTTTAGAATTGGACACACAAAGGCCACTTCATGTGGAAACCTGTATTCATATTTGTATGCATCTCCATCGTATCATTTGACTGGTGCTGCATCCTGATATTTTATTCATCTGCAACTGGATATTGTATTATCTTTGTAATTGCAAGCGTCGTTAAATAAGACATCTCTGTGCAGTGTGCATGCACCTGCCCAGCATCACACAGTATAAACAGAAGACAATTTTCGTTGCATTTGGATCACTTCGAAAAGAGGTTTTATTCTCATTTTGAAACATTACCCCATGCTGTCATCTCTCTGTCACTCACACGCGCGCGTGCGTACTCCTGGTGAAAGTTTCATACCATGACACATTGTAGCAACAACACTATCAGATGTGATTGACTGTAAATCTGCTGCTACAATGCAACGAAAACTTGAACTTTATGTTGTTGAAAGGGAGGAAAGGTGTTTAAAGTACAATTGTGAGTGTTTTCTTGAATTATAAAGTGTCTGCACCCAAATATTGATAATCTAGAGACAATAACGTGGTGAACACAGCAGAATTTACACTATACATACATTTTCCAAATTGTTAATACTGTTACCTGCATTAAGAAATATTTGTGGCCCATTGCAATGGACAGCTGCAAAAATGATACTGTTGCGTTTGTCGTGTCCTTCTGTGTATATGGCTGGAGAAACGCTGAAGAGATTGTCGTAGAAATCAATATTGGAAAGTGTTACTAAAATTTTTCAGCATATTCCAGTGTAGGTTAGCATTGGACAGCAGTAACAGGCAGCTTGGATGTGGGCCTGCTTGCACTGCTGTGTATGTTGGCATAAAAACCCTAAACGTTTATTGGAGTAAAAGATGTTTGAAGTGGAAGTTGTCCAGGAAGTTCGAACACACACACACACACACACGCACGCGTTTTTTAAATAATTAAACAAAGTGGGGCAATTTTTAGGGACTTTTTCCAGCATCTAATTTTTAATGAAGCAAAGAATATTGAGGTCGTGAGTCATATACCATCATCAGAGCCAGGGCTGTGGAGTCAGAGTTGGAGTCGTGGAGTTGGAAGAAATTTTAGGTGGAGTCGGATTCGGTAAAAATGTACCAACTCCAACGCCGACCTCAATCTAATATCTTATCTAGATACTCCAACTTCAGAGCCCTGATAGCTACAGTAACCATTAAACTTATACTGAAATATAGGTTATAAGTCTAGAATGTAGCCTAATAATTTACATAGTGGTGATGAAACATTTTGTAGTTTTACCATTATTAATACATATTGAGCTTTTATGAAGGAGTCGGAGTTTTAAAAATCGAGGAGTTGGAGTCGGAACTTTTGTGTACCGACTCCACAGCCCTGATCAGAGCCCTATGAAGCCAAAGTAAAGGGGACTGAACATGCCATAATTGCTATGCTGTGTATATTTTCTAATTCATATTACTTTGCAGTGGTATCCGGAGGTGCGGCATCACTGCCCCAGCACCCCAATCATCCTTGTTGGCACTAAACTGGACCTACGAGAAGACAAGGAAACGATTGAAAAGCTGAAGGACAAGAAACTGGCTCCGATCACATATCCTCAAGTACGTTCAGGTGGTTTCACAGACAGTTTAGTTGTCAGCGTGCAAGTCCTGTCATAGCTCGACATTGTCAAGATTAACAGCTTCACTTGTTGTGTGGTGATGGGTTTATGGACTTTATACATCATCTGAAGAGTAAAATATTAAAAATATTAAAAAATTAAAATCTCAACATTTCAGAAGCTGGCTCTGCTTCCGTCATCAGGTGAATAAAGGGGGAGAAGAGAAGAACACCTACTCTGTCCAAGGGGCTCAACAGAGTAGGTGTACTTCTCTTCTCCCCCTCCATCCACCTGAGGACGGAAGCAGAGCCAGCTTCCGAAACGCTGTGGTCTTAATTTTTTAGTATTTGTAATATTTTACTCTTCGGGCGATGGATAAAGTCCATAAACCCATCACCACACAGTATTATACACCATTGTCAAAACCTTTTAGAATTTAGCTTCGCTTATGTTTTCGTGACTTTTCTCAGTTCACTGCAGTTATTGCTTCTTTCATTATTCCTCTGAATCCTGGGAGGATGATTTAGATTCTGCATAAAAAAATAGAACCAAGTGTGTATTTTAAATTCAGTGTAGATATTTAAGTGTTTGTCTGTTACTCTTTTAGCTTTGTTCTCCTGTTCATTGCTTTCTTTTGCTTCAGTTTAGTTTCATTTACTGGAGATATGTGACGCCACAGTTCTCGTATTTTTCAAATTTAAGGCAGCCTGCATACCATTTTAACCCTTTAAAGACGAAGCGTATCTGTTTTATATAAGGACTCAGTGCGTACCGCGCTGGAAACACTCTTCACTTCGGTTATAAAAACCAGTCTCTTAATGTTTTATAAGGCAAAAGTTGCTGTTTGTTCTGAGATCCGTACAAAACACATAAACGCAATGCGGGCACCACGTAGATTTCTTGAATGTTAAACCTGGTGGTACGTAAATTTACCGCTAGGCTTTAAAAGGTTAAGCAATAAAGAGGCTAAGTGGGTAGTTGAAATTAAACACACCATTATGACCTCTTCATACTTTAGTAACAAACTCAAAATGGAACTCATTTATTATTGAATTTAAAAATTATTACAGTTTTGTTTTTGCTGATGTATGTTGTACTTTACCTTCCAGAAATAGCAAATGTTTTTGAGCCAGAGGACCTTTAACAAAATACATTTTAAATATAAGAGATCCTTTGACACTGGGGTTGGCTGCATGCTGTAATTGGAATACGATCATTGAGAGGACTGTATATGTGAACTTGCAGGCTGCATGTGGCCGGCAGGCCATGTGTTTGAAACACGTGTGTTGGATGATGATGAATGGCATTGTGCATTTGCATGTCACACAAGTTCAAAATGAAACACGGTATACTGAAGGTGATAGTCAGACCCAGAGCTGAAGCGGGCATTGCCTTATGAGAGACATTAACGTCAATCTGATGCTTCACATAATATGTTTGTACCTCATTTTTAGTTATTTGACTAGGTTGGGTGATTTGATTTAATGTTTTGCTTTGAAAGAAATTGACCGTGCAGATGTTTATTATTGTTTTTATGTCACTTGCATTATTTGCAACAGTCGTTATTGCATCTGAAGTCCTTTGAAGGCTAAACATGTGTGTTAACCACGGATACTAATTCAGTGACTACCATACAAGTGTAGTGCTGACAGGCTAGTGAAAGTATGGGTGTCAATAGAATGACAGCTGCTTTTGAAGGAAAGACAAAAACAACTGAAAATGTTATGTTTGTCAATTCTGAAGCCCATTGGTTACTTTACGTACCAAGAGGATTAACACTCAGAAATTCTACGTTCTGCGCACACAGTGTATTTATGTGTTTTGTGTGGATCTCAGAATAAACAGCGATTATTTCCCTATACAGCATTAACTGACTGGTTTTTATAACCGAGATGGAGTGTGTTTACTGCGCGGTACGAACTGAATCTGTAAATACAGGGTGATCGAAAAGTCACACAGTCTGAAGTTTGATATTTAGTACTAGCTAGGAATGAATGTGATGAAGCTAAATTGGTGAGTGTATCTGTTGGTATGATTGTGCAGCAGCTGTGTAAGGGCAGGCACAGGCCAGCAGTGGCTTTAAAACTGTGCATCCACTGACATGTCTTTTTTCAGAAGCACAGCATGTTTTTATTGTTGAACACCATCTTCACTCTCATTCTTATTTGAAATGCCAAGATAATTTTAGAGGGTGCATTTTCAAAGCTGTAAGTTCCAGATAAGTTAACAGTATTTTGTTCAGTAGCCCATGTTTGTGTGTGAGTGATTGAAAACGTTCTGGTTACCCTACAATGTTAAATGACGTGAATGTGGAGAAAATCCGACATTCTTTAGAGATATTTTTAATTGTTAGTTTTTTTTTTAAGTTTGGGTTGCACAACTTTCCGATCACCATGTGTAATTCGAGTTAATGGTAGTCTTTAAAAGTTTAATTTTTATCGGCCGTACATCACACAGTGCATGCCTGCAGTCTAGCAAATCTTATCATCATTTGAGGTCTGTGCTCTTCTGGGGTATAACACAGCGTTAAGTGGTAATCCTTTACCGACGTTTCGGGACAACATATGGGTCCGATCTTGAAGGGTCAAGAAGTCCTACTCTTCTTGGACTTCTTGACCCTTGAAGGTGGGACCAATACATTGTCCCGAAACATCGGTAAAGGATTACCACTCGACAGTGTGTTACACCGCAGAAGAGCGCAGATCTCATCAGCATCGTGGCAGAAGCCTGAAATCACGGATATTATCATCATTTCTTTAATACAAATATCATTACCCCTTCCAAGTTTAAATCTTGTTGGCAAGACCCATAATAGTGAGAGTTTATTCGTTATGTCTGTCCATCAAAGTAGTTAGTTTCCAACATAATCTTGACGTAATGAATCAATCCCTGATCAGAGATGTTCAGTAATTTCACCTGAATGTACAACATACATTATTTCTAGTGACATGCTTCTTTCACAGGGTCTGGCCATGGCGAAGGAGATTGGTGCTGTGAAATATCTAGAATGCAGTGCACTAACTCAGAAGGGTCTGAAGACAGTGTTTGATGAAGCAATTCGAGCAGTTCTTTGTCCTGTGCTGCAAGTGAAACCAAAACGGAGATGTGTCTTGCTGTAGGCTGTTACAGAAAATAATGAACAAATATTTGAATTTGAAACTGCAGTGACAGTGGATGTTGGCCGTCACGTGGGCGTTATGCCATTTAACTGGGTCCGTGTCGTGCGGTTGCAGATCCAGCTTAACGTGGATTCTGTTCACCTCTTTCTTTATAAAGGGGTTTGCTGAGTAACAGATTTTTACTGTAAATGTTCTTCCACTGAAATTTATTTAACAACATTCGTGAAGCTGAAGGTGCACGTGTCTCCTAACAGAATAGAGGGTTGACTTCTGATGCAGTTCTCCATAAGAATTGTAAGCATCTGTATGGAGCGCTGTATGAAGGACTGCTTGTTTTTGTTATGAGATCTGTGAACTTAATTACAAGTATTCTCTGTCTTTCACCAATATTTTTCCACATAACCCTTGAATTTTGCAGTTTCTTCCTTCTGAAGTTCGAAGAAGTCTTATGTAAGCTTTTATAGTCAAATTAAGCAGTTTGATTGTCGTGCATGCATCCTCATGGGCGCGAAAAGTTTATATAAATTGAGAATAAATCTTTGTTAATCTTGTTGCTGAGTGGCTTTTATTTTAACCCATTCAGGGTGGGAGGAGGATTGCGCTTGGGCATCTGCAGACTGAGGTCAGCAAGTTTCAGCATTGTGCCTAGTAATTTGTATTGAAAACAGTCATTATTTCGTAATTTTCATTATCTCGTTTTTAAATTATTAAAAATTTCAGGAAACAGTAGAAGTTTAAAAATAGTTAATGGTGCACCAGTATGGCGTTTATACATTCAATCAAGGTGTATGATGTACTTTTACAGGGCCCAGTCTGAAAGTTAGAAAATCACAATGTGAGAATAAGGCATTTGGGAATTGATGTGTAGAGAAAATAATGTACTTGGCACAGAAATACGTAAACAAATTTAATGTGAACGGCGCGTAGCCAGGCTGGTTGCAACAGAAGTCGAACCAGTATGGCACCTGGCCATGAACAACATTGTTGAGTAACATATACACGTTTGGCAGCCATCCTGAAAGGGTTAAGTGTGTCTGTATATAGAGGTTTTGTGTTATGATGTATGTACAGTGTTCATGTTCAATTAAGTTTCAAAAGGTACAAAATTTAGACTTTACCAGGATGGTGATAACTAAGTATACATGCTTTAACGTTACATAAATAACATAAAGTTTCATCCATAGAATTGTTCATAGGTCTCATCTGATTTTTGGAATAAACAGTGATTGTTATTTTTGTGATTGGTTTACGGTTTACTTTTAAAATATTTTTTGATGAAGTTGTGTTCACTCCACCCCCCATAAAAGGTTGAGTTTGATGTGTGACATTGTCAACACTTTCAAAAATTGTGATTGTAAAACCATCCATATTGTGACAGAAGTTTGACCAAATTATTGATGGCACAAAATGGAAGTGCTTTTGGGGTGTGAAAATGTGCAGTACTTCAGAGTACCTGTATGACCTGTCAGCAGCACATGGTAACACAAATGTCTTGATACAAATCTATTCTTTCTCAAAGAAGCAATCAGTCAGAGCCAGCTTTTTGTTTAGATCTTTTATTTTTGATCTACCAAGGTTTCAGCTTTATGAAGCCATCATCAGGCTGTACGTATACAAGAACAAGCAAACTGTACATGGTTGGAGGCAAACAAGCAAACTGTACATGGTTGGAGGGAAAGGCCTATTGTATAAAATTTTTTATATGTATTTGTAAAGAGAAGGCCTTTCCGTCCAGCTGTGTACAGTGTGCTTGTTCTTGCGTATGTGGAGGCTGATGATAGCTTCATAAAGCCGAAACCGCGGTAGCTCAATAATAAAAGAACTGAAAGAAAAGTTGGCTGTGACTGATTGCTTCTTGCGAAAGAAGAGATTTGTATCTTGTACTTAAACACCAACTGGGATGATGAACATTAAGTTTATAAATGTCTTGGTGTTTGGGGTGATTTTTATGTAATGTGCTAGCTATTGCAAATTAACAGGATCCGCATTATGGTGGGGACAGATGGATTCTGCTTTACCTACCCCATTGAGGTGCAACAGCGTTAGAGTACTTCATCTGCAGTCACAACACCAGTGTTTCTTCAGGTTGATACAGATATGGAATCTTTTATCTAGAGTGACTGGGAATTGGGGGGGGGGGGGGGGGGCTCCTGGATAAGGGGTTTTTTCCATAATTTGGAGCATTATGCCTAAAATATATAAAGGTGAATCAAAAAGTTAAGTGAATTTGCCTGTTGAGGCTCTGCAATTGATGCTGTGTGAAAATTATCTCTTGTCTAGGCATTGCCATGACCTGTCAGTGTCAGCTTTAGTTAGTGTTATGTTTGTTTAAAAATCTTCTTTAAAGATGACTGCACCAATTTCAAATTGCATTGTTGTAGAACAGCGGGCTGTGATCCAATTTTGTGGTCAGAAGGCATTAAAAATACCTGAAGCTGGTGATATGGAACAAGCACAGAGACTTACTGTCCAATGGGGTTCTTTTGCTCCACGATAAAGTACATCCCACATTCTGCAGGAGTAACCGTTCAAGCAATCTGGTAGCTGAAGTTTGAACTTCTCCCACACCCCCGTATAGTCCAGACGTAGTTCTGTGGAATTATCATTTTTGGCCCACTAAAAGACACCTTGCATGGGCGAAGAGTTGCCGGTGATGATGAAGATAAGGACACAGTACATATGTGGCTTTGATCACAGACAAAAACGTTCTTCGTAGATGGGATCCGAAAGCTTGCGAACCACTACACAATATGCATTGAAAAAGGGGCGTGAGTATGTTGAGGAATGATACACTTTGCATTTGTTACAGGTTGTTGTACATGACTTAGTTTATAAAGTCACTCTGCCTCATACTAAAACACATCTAAAAATTACAAAAATAAATACGTAGCAGTTCTGTGTTCAAAATGAAGGTACATTAGGTTAGTTAACATCAGTTCCAAGGCATCATACAAGGACATCATCAAAACAACAAGAAACCGAAGCGCTTGCCAATAATTTGCCGTAATTTCAAATTTGTTGTGGGACGTGGCCAGATTCCAGGGTGTTCGGATACCAAGGCACTGTATAAAAGGTCCCATACCTGTAGTTCCTTTCACTGGACTGCAGCTTATCACCTGTGAATTCATTATACTTTGATTTTGTGCAGTTTATGTTGTTAAGCCTAAGTGCGTGGCCAGCCCGCCACAGCTGCATTACTGTAGGACTGCAGGATCTTGTGCACTGCCGTCATGCATCACATTTTGTGGTTGTCTGCTGGCACCCTCCCGACTCTAAAATCAGGTGCTAAGGAAGCTCATGCTTCAATACTGCTAGAGTATTGGCAGTGAAAGGGCTCAACAGTGTAATGGTAACTTTTTCATATACTTCTTACCCCTGTTCAGCTGTGTGTGTGTAAGATTTGTTGTTTTGTAATGCCAGCAACTAATGCTCTGAATGTATAGAGACATTCTCATTTAAAGAAGTGTTTATTACTGTATGACTTGTACAGGAATGAATGACATATTTAGACTGAAAACACAGTGGTGTCGTCAGGTCAGTCATTTGTTTAACAAGCATAGGGATTGGAAGATCCAGCCTGAGTGTTGTCAGCTAGAATGTATCATCAATCGTGGCATGACGTATAGTAATAAACAGTTGTGCAGATGGTAACTTGTCTCTGTATGTAGCGTAGCACACAATGAGATGCCTTTCATGAAAATTCCACTGTGAATATACTTGAGATATTGTACTGTCATTGATTTGAAAAAGTGTGTATGTATGTGTGTGTGTGTGTGTGTGTATGTAAGTCAAAGCTGCGTCTAACTTTATTTTGTTAACTGAAGTTGTATCGTCAGTTACCATAGATGCTGTATAAAAGCAATTGCTTGAATTGCCAAGTGTGGTCAGAGAATAAACCTGTGTAGTACAGTAAATGAATATATCCACCCTACATGTGATTACTATTAAGTGTGACAATTGGATGTGCCCCACAGCTTCAGAGAAATTTAACACAGTGTACTCTCTATTATCCGTGCGTGGATCATCTGGTTTGTGGTTTATGCACGCACAGTCATAAGGTGCTAATGACTAATGATGAAGGTGGGAAATAACATGATTTAGCGCGGAGCACTCGAACAGAATGTTCACTACAAATAAAAATCACAGACTATTCACATAAACAGTAAGAGTAAGATATGTATTTATTTTGTATGTAGTAAGTAAATTAGAGTTCTAGTTTTTGTTCATGGCTGAATACAGTATATGTTTTGGATTAACCATGTTTCCCAATTATCTGTGTATCCCCATCCTCACCATTACTCTGGATAATCGAGAGTACACTGTACTTTTACTGTGGCAGAAACGTCCCCATGACTTGACAAAAGTCAGTGTGTCTTGCCAACAGTGAGCATCATTAAAATTACTGACAGACAATATAAGAGAACTTAGGATTTTGACTAAATCTGTGTTTCGTAGTATCAGCATCAGGTTTTGCCCTAAACAACTAAAGCAGTTTTTCGTGGACTTAACGTGGACTCTGTGAGGTACTGTTTACAAATTTTTTTTGCCTTTTTTTTTATGTTTTGCCACTTTTCTCCCTGTACAACAAATAACCAGGAATATTTTTGTCAGACATGGAAGACATAGCAACAGAAGATTTTGGAAAATCCTTCACAAAGGAAAAAATTTCATTTTAATTTTTTTATTTGAAAATTGCTGTCATTTGGGAATTGGCCTGAAATTTAGTTATGCAACAGATGGTTCATACCAAGTCTGGCTTCTTCAGCACAATTTAAGTTCATTAGGAATTATATTGCATTGAAGCATTTGCTGTGGTTATCTGTTTATGTATTAGTTTTAATATTACCATTATGTTAATTCTGAGGTGTGAATGAAGCATTAGTTTCATTGGCATTAACACTGGTTGAGAACCTAAAATCTCACAAACTTCACAGCGTGAAGAATTTATTTCTGTAACTGAACCAACAATGTTTACAGGGGATCAGAAGATTGTAACTTCACAAAGCATATCATTTGCAGAGAGTACTGTACATGTGTTTATCTTAAAATCTTAAATCTATCACTGATTGTTACTTGTGGCGACGTATGTTTTTCTCATTTCAGTGATGTACAAATTGTTTTCCAGAATCTAACTGAATTGTTAATACAATATATTTATTTTTCTGTGGATAAGTGCAACAAGCGTATGTTTAATCAGCAAAGACTACTGAATATCCACCGTATTTGTGATGCAGACACCCAAATATAAATATTCATTTGCCCTGGATGTTGATGCATACAGAGTCATAATATTGAAAGATGGAAAGAGACTGTGTGTGCGCACATGTGTGTGTGCTTTGTTGTTATTTGAAATGATTTATTGATTGTTTCAGATTAATGTACACGTGTGAAAGGGAGGGACAGAAATAGAGGCATATAGCAGAAGCCTCTGTGCACTGCTGTTTATTGAGTTGTTCAATGTAATCTAGTTGAATGAACAGTGTGAGGGTGCAGTTTGAACTTGAGCTGGAGAGATGGTGTTCATGATGTTTTAGTATGTAGTGGTGCAGTAGGTCATTTTATAGCTGAAACATTGCCTATAACCTTTTTCTTTTGTATCTCTACCACTGATGAATAGTTCTACTAAATCAGTTGCTTAAGGGAACATTAATTTCATAAATAGTAGTTCTGTCATTGGTGGCAATTGCGAGGTGGTTGGGTTCCCATAGAATTCTTACATGAAGATCTATGAAATGGAGTATAAACTACAGAAATGGATGAGAACATTAGAGTAGAACTGTTGACTCAATTATTGGTGCTATATTTTAATAGATATCAAATTTGGTGAGGTTAAGCTGTCACTTCTGACACACTTTTCTTGCATTTAATTACGTATGTAAACTGGCACATATATATGGGATTATTTTTGTAAGAAAGCACATAATCAGGCAGTGGGACACACAGAATAGCAAGTACTTTTGCTTAGCTGTAGCATTTGAATAGGGAAAACATATTGTTTCGGTTTTTAGGTTATGATTTAATTATATCATAAAGATTCATGACAGAAATTTTTGTTTTTTTAAAACAAGAAGTAAATATAATAATAAAATGGCAGTAAGGGTGTATGTGGTATAACAACATCCTTTTTGTGTACTTGGTTGTCAGAATTTGTATATTTTTGTGTGTGCTTGTAAGATTTCAAATTACAATAGAATGTGTGATCTGCTTGCTGTGATTCTGACAGATGTACAAGGACAATTGTCACAGGGTGTAACTGTAGCTCTGAACATACAGGATTTGCATTATATATGCACTGGTGTTTCGTGTCTTGCATTGAAGTTCTAGTGTCAGGCACTGAAATGATTGTTCTGTATTGATGTAGGTGTGATAGCCTGAACAAAACTAAAGGTACATAATGCAGATGCTTTGTGCATCTTTGTTTTAGAAGCATCCAAGCATAGAAAATGGATATTGCATTATACAGAGTGTGCCATTTAAAACTGTATCCCAAAGAACGCACATACTACAATACGAAAATTAAAAAAAAAAACAGAAGTAGTTTAATCCCTATGTAATATAATTTTCCTGCTTTCATATGACACTCAAGTCAAGGTTACCCAGTTGACAGGGCTCTTCTTGTGCCAGCTGCAGGGAAACGGGGCAGGTGTGAACCCAGTGAATTTATGAGCAGAATGTGTGGTCATTGCATAGCAGTACATAGCATTGAAATGTTGTGCTTCTGCTTGTGAAGCCCATAGTAGTCTGTAAATGACAAGAAATTGCTGAGTAAGGTTATGATACTTGGACTAGTAACATCACTTCAGGGTACAGACAGTTTTTGTGAGCAGAAGTGTGTCAAGCATCACGCAGTGTTGACACACAATGTCCATGTTCCTGCAATGATTGCTGTAGCGTTTTTTCAAAAATGTGTTGGGTCTGTTCTGTCAGCATTGTCAAATGCTGTACACACTTCCTGTTCTGAACCCATCCTATGTCCTGAAATATTGTTACCAGGCCGTGTATCATCATCATAGTGGGTACTTCCTCGTGGGGATATGCATTGCTAAATGGTTCTCAAACAGCAGCACACAGCTGTTCTTGTGAAGTTGAAATGTTCAAACCTGTACAGCTTTTGTGCAGCTGGTTGGCATAACACCATCAGTCAGGTTGGCCCTGCCTTGCGTATCACAGAGACTTAGGAAGAATTTATCACATGGGAATCGGCCTCCTTCTGATGTCATTTTTGTATTGTAGTATTCGATTGTTTTTACATTGCGTTTTACATGAAACCCTCTGCGTATCGGACAGGCATAAAAATGGATGCCTTTTAATTTCTGATGTACATACTTTATATAATGTGCCTGTGTTTGGGCAGTGTTTTTCCTCCTGTACTGGTATGTTATATTTCTGTCCATAGTTGAATGTGTACATTTTTGGACATCAATTGATTATCGTTGTGTCAGAATTAATAACTGCTGAATATAGATTTTGAGACACAGCCCCTCTGAATTATGGACATGTATATGTAAATATGAATTTCTGATAGATTAACTCATTAAAAATGCTGGTACTGTAATTTAGTGCTTTATAAAAAAGACAGTATATTTGTCATCATGGATTACATTTAACTCCCTTTCCAAATTGCATCATGTCATGTTTATCTGACAACTGTGCACATCCTTCAGTAGGTGGTGTTGGGATAAATAGGGTTTGGTTGATTACTTAATTGATTTCAAGTTAACCGAAGTTCACAGGTTACTTTTGGCTGTGAAGAAACTGAACAAATCACACTGCAAATGTATATATAAGTATAAAAACCGTCAGATAGCCAACAATATATGTTTATTATTATATATAGATTAAAAATTGAGCAACTAGTTTCGGCCGTGTTCGGCCATCATCAGGCTCAAATTCAAAAACTAGTATTAGCAAAAATTCTACATGAGTGAAAGGAGGTGAAGGCCTTCACTTTACAGTATAAAATGTGACATATGTTGGCATAATACAGTATAAAATACAGTGGATAAAAATAGTTAAAATTATTGATGGATGTTGTCTATTGTTGGATTATATAGGTCTCTTCTAGATTGTGTTGGTTGCACTTTATAAATATCAGATTCAGAAGTTGTTAGGAGTGCGTTATGTTCTTCTTTTTGTTATCTGGTTATGGGTTGTCCCGTATTTTCGTAGGGGCTCTTCTTATGCTGTAAAATATGTGGATTTTACAATGTTGATGCTCCTTGTTTCTATAGATGTTTATAAGTATACCGCTTTTGTTTCTTTACTTATGTTAGTTTGCTGTTGTTGCCCTGGCACGTGGCTATTGCTTTCACGTGAAGGTGGTGCAGAACCGGTTTTCTTGCTGTGTTCTTAACTGTCATGGTGGTTGTAGGCAACTGATTAGCGATGTTTTGCTTCAGCGTGTGCTATGGGTGCATGGTACTACGTTGTTCAATATTTTGTTTATTTCCTATAATAGTTTCAAATATTTTATTATAGATGACTGTGTGTTTTGTCGTTTATTTGATTGTTCTTCTTTGTCTCTTGATATATGTAGAATTTTTCAATTGTATCAAGGTGTTTTCCTTTTTTGCCAAGGAATTTGATAGTCATGATGTCATTTTTTCTGCCTTTTAACTGCTGTAAAGTGGGCTCCTCAAAAAGGTACTTCCTGTATCAGAAGTGTGGCCGCTGTTGTGGTTGAGGTCTCATGGGGTCATTAACTGGATGACATACAGTTGGTGCTGTGGATATGAGGTATTGTGTGGGCATAACTACACCAAGTATTGCTCGTGCTGTAGTTACAAGGTTGCATGGCATCATTAACTAGAGGACTGGAGTAGGCAGTGGATTAATTACATGTTAATTGGCTAGTGGACACAGTTCTTTATTCACCACTCACACAAATCAAATGGTGAGATAAGTTCATGTACTGATGAGTTGTAAATTTATGGTGGGTTGAGTTTATTAAAAACTTTCCTGTTCTAATTTACACTCATAATAAAATCATAACCTGGCTCCACGCTCTCAAACTACGTTCAAAATTTAAGTAATGATTGACTAAAGGCAGCAGATGTAGAACCTTCCATTACCATGTGTGGCTGTATAAAATCACGTGATGCCACGGATTTGGAAACACTAAGCACCATAACCCAGTGCGCTGTGAGCAGCATAGTGATCAACTGCAGACTGGATAACAGTAGTTATGTGCCCCCTCAGAGAGAAGGATTTTTCTTGTCACCAGCACATTAGGCTGCTTGGAGCCCATACAACCTTTCATCTCATAAATAGAGACTCTTCAATTGAACAAAGTGGCTTGCTACATGCAGCTGATCACTGATTAAAATTTAGTTCCAGATCAGCCCTACACCATACATGTCAGTTATGGCCCATCTCAGTGCCTTATCCACGTGTATACCTGCTCTCTCCAGCACTTTGCAGCCACATAACCTGTTCTGAGCATTTTTCTGGGTCTAGTTGACAATCAAGGCAGTACATTCCTTTCAACTGTTGGGAACTGCCAACCTAACCGGTCAGTATCACATCCCAGATAACTAGAAACCTGTGGAGCTATACCTCCATTTCCCATTGTACTTTTGTTGTGTGGTTCATATGCAAAGCATATTTACAGTTCACTCATCCATGTGTGCTTAGTTCCTTGTACAGATTTCTGATGGAAGGTTACCAGTAAAAATAAACTTCCTGTAACATGTCAAAGTCAGCCAAAACTTGCCACCAGTGACCATCTGTGTAAGCCCCACAGGACCTTAACTGCTATACAGATAATTTTATGACAGCGTGTAGTGTGGTAGAAGGTTTCAAACATTTTGAGGACCTAGCTGCCTTCACTTTTAAGGTAGAAATCACTTTGCAATATGCATTGGAATGGAACACTGCCACGCCTGTACATCAAAACAGGTCCACAAAATAACACACAGTAGCATGTTGTGAACTAACGATATTAATAGGACGATCCTCGGAAACACTGCTAATGCACACAGCAAGTGGATTATTAACACATTATATAAAGTGACCAGCTGTGTAATAAGTGATGTGGGCTTTCTGTATGCTTGAGAAAGATGGAAGAGACAATCACACCACACAGGGTGCATCTACCTTAGTACAGTAAGTGAGGCACTGCAGCGGTATCAGTGTCTGTGCTCAGTAATGTGCTTTGTACATTAACCTTTTAAAGCCTAGTGGTAACTTTACATACGGTGGTGCATACAGTGCGTTTATATGTTTTGTACGGATCTCAGAACAAACAGCAACTTTTGCCTTATAAAATATTAACAGATTGGTTTTTATAACCGAAGTGGAGAGTGTTTACAGCGCGGTACACACTGAGTCCTTATATAAAACAGATAAGCTTCATCTTTAAAGGGTTAAACACGGATAAGGGAACTAGACTGCTGGTTAGTGAGTGTTGAAATGTTTGGTGGCAATGGCTTTTGTTTTGTTGTATTATTGCAGCATCTCCCATCTAGTGAGTGGTGTAGGTAGGTTTCTTGATGGCCGGGGTCAGCAATAATAATGGCCACCCCTGACAAAAATTACAGACTTTAAAAAATATATAATTGTTGTTTGAAGTTCCTTCTATTTCAATAATTGAAAATTTGGAGAGTATAAAAAATGTATTTTTTCATTTAAAATATTCATTTTTCCACCTCTTGGACTCTGCTGCTCTGTGAAATTGGAGGCTGGGTGGGCCCCATAGCCTGCTGCAACACTGTGGAGAATTGAGAAATCTGTTAGCCCTGCTAGAAATTATGATTTCCTGGTTTTCCAGCCAGCAGCCTCAGTACCGTGCCGGCTACACTGTAGCACGTACATAAACCGAAGTATAGCCTTTGTTTACACACAGAAACGAAAGGCTAACCTTTGTTTATACCCTGCGCTGCCCCTCATGCACACACCCAGAAGTTGAGCACGATGCACACAGGAATACAAAACCTCAGTGTATTTTGTTTATGTCCTGAACTCCTTTGAACATGATATAACATGGTGGGAACTCTAAACTATGCAGATGAAAGGAAGACAGATTTTTTGTTTATGTGCTTGTTCACCTGTAAGTAGTGTTTTGGTTACAGAAATATTATATTTTGTACAGTCAGTGAATGAAGAGCTGTAAGCATTTGACTGTTTGAATATAAACACAGTTTTGCCACTACTTTGCTTTGGTCTTTATTCCTGCTTTGTCGGATATGTTGGAAAGCAGTTCCCTGATATACACAGCATTTGGGTGGTGTTCAGGTGTTCTTGTCAGTAATATTCAAATAGACCCTACAGAAATAAGTTGCTTTTCAGAGGCCATTGACACAATCTGTTGAAGTTTGAGATTTTGTAAGCAGTGGGTTATGAACCTGAACTCTAACCTTGTGATTTCAGGAAGCAGAAATGGACGCAGCTGAAATCTGTGTTTAAGTGTGGTAGTGTAATTTCTGTAACATCAGGTCTAGCTGGGTCATATAATGTCTAAGTTTTCCAGTTGGAGCTCTATAGATAGTCAAAACATGTGTCTATGAGATAAGTTAAATTTAACAGCACGGGTATGTATGTATGTATGTATGTGATTACAGGTTGTTTTCGTTGCAGAATGATTAAATGCATTCAGATAACTTATTTCGTTATATAATTCTTAAAATATGTTACAATGTTGAGGTTAACTATACATCTCGGTTCGTCCGTACAGTCTAAGACACACAGGTGCTAATGTGTTGTCTACAGACTGCGTTGGGGTAAATGGCTCACTACTTGCAAAACTTGTAAGCAGAGCTACGAATATTTAATTACATGTAGGTTATTTTACACAGTTCTTGACCCAGCCTTGTTGGTCATCACAGGTACTACATGTCAAACAAATCGTACACCACATATTAGTTTATTATTTTGTAGTAACTGAAAACCGCGCTACTTAACGATGCTACATAATACGATCGCTTTACAATGAGCACGTTATTCACGCTGGACGTAATTCTGTGATAAACTTCATGTTGTTCGCAACCATGGTATGTAACGTGTGAAATACATGCATGGTTATTTATGAACCGTCCATCGTCACATGAGTGACCTATGCTGGCGAGTAAGGCGTAATGATTACATGTCGGCTTCTCATATCCATGTCAATGATGATCTGTGCTCGTGACGAAGTACTTGACGCGAGGGCGGGTAGATGACAGCTGTTCGATGGTTTGCAGTCGATTGCATGCGGCAGGGTTGTTAACTTGTACACTAACCGTAGAATTGGGTTGTTTGTTGCTATGGCTACGAAGGAGTGTTTCAAAGGGTTTATGAGGGCACGGTAGGATATAATTGCTTTATTTACTAATTGATTGCTTTGTTGCACTGCGAACGTCTCACATACCTTGCATAATACGTAAATGTTAATTCGTTATGTCTGACGTAGAAGTGAATGATTTAGAACTAATTTCTGTTATTGGTTTCAATGGTACGTACTTAAATAATGTAAATTTGACCCTTTTGCATTATTTGTCCTGTTACTGTTGCACATAGTTTTGTAGATGTTTAAGTTCTTCTGGCCCCTAGCGGTATTTTCGTATTTCACAGATCAAGTTTTTTCTTATGAATATATAAAACCGAAAATGTTTATATATGATCAGTCAGTGAAACCTAACACAGGAAAATTTAGAAATGGATGAATTCTAATCAGCCCAAGGCAGTCTTCAAACAGAACTCAGCTTATGGAGATGAAGCTAGAACACAGAAAGCTGGCGTCTTTTGTTAGAAACAACTTCATATACATGCTAGTACTACGCTAATTGTGTGAAAAATGTGCAGGTTCATATTCAGTGTAATGTGTGTGTGTGTGTGTGTGTGTGTGTGTGTGTGTAAGGGCATTTGGAACAGGAGTGTACAAACTCAAGTTTATGACATGCAATTTGTCATGTGAACACATTTCGTCTTGTCACAAATTATGTGCATTTAACTGAAGTTCTTTTAAGAAAAATTCATATAATGACACAGTTTTAGATCCTGTATAATGGTGAGGCTTATCTTCAACACTTGTCTATAAATACAACCTTGTGAAAGTGTCTGAAGCAGTGCAAGTTACTGAGATACAGAAATAATAATTTAAAATATTTCTGGTGACAAATTGTTCTCCATCGGCCATGTACTGTATGTTCTCCTGTGTAAGTATAAATTTGGTTCTGTTTATCATAGTTTTGTCCCATGTGTGCCATGCACGAATGTCTGTAAGTCTCAGAGACAAGTTTGTGAGTCAGTAACCGAGGTATTGAGTACCCTTCCAGTAACCAGTACAAGTTTTATCACGATATAAAAGCATTTAAGCCAGAATTTAAGACTATCTATTATTTCAGTTCTTTTTTGTATGAGAATTTATGTAAAATGAAGATTATAAATTGTCTAAAAAATATAGTATAGGAAAATTGTCCTTTTTGTTGTGAAACTCTGTGTAGGGATGTAATATGCTTTTCATTTTTATTTGTGATGAGTATTATGACACTGTCAACAGATGGTTATTATGCATTGCTCTTGTATTTGTGTTGTGATGGCAGTTCGTAATTTATTTTAACAGGAAATTGATGCTGATGGTTAACCAACAGTTCAGTGATGATACATTGTCATTTGTTGGTGGACTGTGAAGCTCTGTTTGAGCCAAGTTGGCACTTCCTTTCTTTCTTACCTACCTGCCTCATCCAGTGTATCAGTTTTATCAATTTATCCATCCATCTGGCAATTAAATCACCACTGGTTTACCAGAAATTTCTGAAATTATGCAGTGATTACTTTATAATGAGCTAATTAGATGTTATTATTTGGCAGACAGTCATCCACAGGAATATACCATACTGTTATTTTTTTCACTGTATCTTCATACTGTAGTCTAGTCATTTGTCTTGTTGTCTAAGTAATATTTTAATGCAGTTACACCATTTGTTGATTGATGTCTGTAGTTGTACAAAGGTGGTTACAATGCATTGTGTATTTTCTGTTTTTTAACATACAGTGTTTTTGTAATGTTTCATGCACTTATGCTATTTGTCGACAGACACCAATTGTGGTATTTCCAAGTCAAAGCACCTATTTTTGCTGATGATATTTTAACCCTTTAAAGACAAAGCGTATCTGTTTTATATAAGGACTCAGTGCATACCGCGCCGTAAACACTCCCCACTTCGGTTATAAAAACCAATCTCTTAATGTTTTATAAGGCAAAAGTTGCTGTTTGTTCTGAGATCCGTACAAAACACATAAACGCAATATGGGCACCATGTAGAATTTTTTAATTTTAAACCTGGTGGTATGTAAAGTTACCGCTAGGCTTTAAAAGGTTAATATAATCTTATCCCACTTGACTAGATCTGTAAAGTTAGGTTAGTTTAGTGTTAATTTATATACTACAACCTCTAGCCACTGCCTGTCCTATATATAGAATGCCGGTAATGTTACCACTCAATTTCATATATTCAGTTGATTGTTATATTTATTGAATTTCTTGAGATATGCTGCAAAATCTACTTTTTTCCTTCACAAAATGCCGTGTATTTCATAGTGTTATCTTTTTTTGGTTACATAAAGGGTGCCCAAAAATTTAAACATCCAGCTCCAGTGCCGAAGTGTTAAAATTGTTCACACCCTTCAGCTGTATAAACTGAAATCATTATTATGAAGTTGTATATGTGACTTTTGTTGGGCATAGGTGCTACAGTACGAGGTTTAAACATTCACCCGGATGGACTGCATATTATCTATCCTCTTGGCTGCAAAGTGGTTGTTCAGAACTGGAAGACAAAAAGCCAAGTTTTTCTTTCTGGACATACTAATGCCATCTCAGCCATTGCTGTTTCTCCAAATGGCAAGTATATTGCATCCGGTCAGATCACCGACATGGGGTTTAAGGTGAGTATTGAGATACTTACTGTCAATCCTGACGCTGAACGCCACTATTTTGCACACAGAAAACCACATCACTTCAGCAAGCGACTAAAAAATGAGTAACAAAAAAAAACTAGTAAAGTTTGAATGGTCAAGTCTTTAACCAGTGGTCAGAAGGTGGCTGCTTGCAGTTTCTACCACGGCTGTGGAGTTGTTACTCAAAACCTCCAACTCCTCAATTTTTAAATCTCCGACCCCAACTCAATCATAAAGGCTCAATATGTATTAATAATGGTAAACCTACTAAAATGGTAAATGGTATCATAAAACATTTCATCACCACCACGTGAATCATCAGACTACTTTTTAGACTTATAACCTATATTTAAGTATAAATCTAATAGTTATTGTAGCTAGTATCTATTTAAGATTTTATATCGAGGTCGGAGTCAGAGTCGGTACATTTCTACAGACTCCAATTCCACCCAAAATTCCTTCCAACTTAGACTCTGACTGCGACTCCACAGGTCTGGTTTCTATTGAACACCAATCATCCTGTCTAACTTCTCGTGGTTTTCTTCAGTCCCTTCATCTGAATCCTGTGATAGTAAGTCGAACTTAGTCATGACTCCCTCTCACATTCTTTCCTGTTCGTTATTCATCGCCCTACCATTCAGCATTGTGTGGTCTGATCCACCAATAGTGTTGTTAATTAAACCATAAGACAAGGAAGGAAATACCACATTAAATTAAAAAGAATTTAGTAGAGAAATATACTTCATTGGTGTGATTAAGGTTGGTGAATAATTATGTTTTTGAACTGAGGAATGACATTTATGTTAGGCCACAGGCTTTTTTTATTCACATCTGGGGGACATGAGACTGAAAAATTTGAAGTGTAACATATTTGTGCTTGTCTTGACATATGTCAGCTGTGTGGAGCAGACAGTTAGCCTCCGAACACAGCACATTACAGCATGCCTGCCTTGCCATTAGCTCAGTATGTTTACAGACACAGGTCAGTCAGGCGAACGAGGGTGACTGTGTGTGCTGTCTCATGCTTTTGACAAACACACTGTGTTTAGATCTGCACAAGAAGTTAACAGGTGTCTAGAAGTGTACTTCTTTATTTTCTAAATGTGTCCTTTGTCATTTTGCTTATCTTACTAGCTGTGGAAGGGGGCACACAGTGGCGCAGTTGGTTGAGGCACTGTGTTACAACCTGGAGGGTCTTGAGTTTGATTCCAGATGGTGTCATTGGAATTTTTCATTGACGTAATCCTTCCAGCTGCACTATAGCCCTGGGGTCGACTCAGCCTGTAACATAAATGAGTACCAGGAATATCCCTTGGGGGGGTAAAGGCAGCGGTGTGTAGGGTTGACAACCTTACCACATTCATGTGCCGATTGTCTAGAAATTTTGGGAGCCTCAATCTCCTGGAACCCTCAGAGCCTGTCCAGGCCTCTAATGGGATAGCTTCACCTTTTTACGAAGCTGTGGAACTTACATATTACACATATGAACATATCTAAATGTAAATTTGTACCTGTATGTATCATTTCGGTGTATGGCAGAGCAGAGTTCCGGCTCCACTCATGCTAAATCTTGGCACTAGATAGAGGTGAGTGGTCAGCTTCATGCCCTGACCACTTTATCCCAGGGAAAGAGCCCCTGGTACCATTGAGTAATAAATATATTGTGTACATATCAGTGACATAACACAACAGAGAGTTTGAAGATACACTGAGTGGGGAATATTTCATTTGAATGTAAATGATGGTGGTATAACTTTAGGTGGTATCCCAGAATTTTCTTGGGAGTACTGAGAAAGCTGATTGAAGTCCTGGGTCAGGATAATTGTTGTTTAAAATGAGATATGAACCCGTGATATTCCAAATATGAAGCAGGAGTGACTTGCCTACTTGTAAAAAATTGTAAACGAGCATTTATATGATTCAATATTGGGAGCAATATGACAAGTGTACAGGTATACTGTGCAGAAAAACCTTGTGACAGCACCTGAAAGCAGGGCTGTGGAATCAGTACACAAAACCTCCGACTCCTCGATTTTTAAATATTCGACTCCGACTCCTTCAGAAAAGCTCAATATGTATTACTAATGTTAAACCTACTAAAATGGTAAATGGTATCTTAAGACATTTAATCACCACCACGTGAATTCATCAGGCTACTTTTTAGACATATAACCTGTATTTAAGTATAACTCTAATGGTTATCGTAACTAGTATCTATTTAAGATTTTGTATCCAGGTTGGAGTCAGAGTCAGTACGTTTTTACCGGCTCGAACTCCACCAAAATTCCTTCTGACTCTGACTCCACAGCGCTGTCTGAAAGTGCAAGATTTAGCACAGGGTGTGCTGCTTAAGTGTGTCTTTACAGTGTGGCAATGAAGTATGTAGGAGTTGGTGGTTACTGTACTCTGGGATTTGAGGATGTGGTACTGTGTGTTATAGAGCCCACCAAGTATGTCAGGGGAAGATGAGTGCTCTCTGAAGATGGAGGCAGTAGGTCTCTCGAAAAAGTTGGTACCTCTGTACCAAATTATATGGCGTCACATGTCAGGAAAAAACTGATCTTTGTAGTCACTCTCATGATAGCATAAAATTTTACTCATTTAGAGGTGCTTTTTATTTTGAGGTGCCCTGTTCTTGGTCATACTGCGTTCTTGGAGCAAGGTTACTTTAATGCCAATGAATTCCTGAAATTACGTAATACTGGGTGCGAAAGGAAGCACTTGTGGCATACTGTGAAGCGTCGTCTTGATGTTTCTGTGAGGGGTTCAGGAGACCAGCAAGAACATCTGCAATCTTCTGCATACAGAGCAGGTGCAGGGTGGGGGAGGGGGGTCTCTCTGACAGGCATTCAGAGGTAAAAAATCTAGTTGCATTATGTTAAGCTCTGTGTGTGTGTGTGTGTGGGGGGGGGGGGTTACAGCTGGCATGTGTGACAGTCATTAAGAGTTCTGAAATCCAATGGCCTAATATTAAACACAGCAATATTACAATTCAGTTTTATAAGGTAAAATTGCCATTTTCTTGAAGAGAACACAGTTGCATATAAGAGACTGTTTTCTTACATTTGTAGATGAAATAGCAGTAAAGTTTCAGGTTTTTTGTCTTTGGACATCGAAGCAGAGCAGCTAAGTGCTTCACTGCGTTGTTCAGTAAACGAGGTTTCTGTAGTGACATGCTACATTTCCGACCATTTTCACTCTGCAGAACTCTTTGGCCACCAGTGAATGGATTAAGACTTTGTGTGTTCCAGGCACCTGTCATCCTATGGAACTTTGAGACCAGCAAGCTTGTGTTGAAATACGATTCCCACAAGGTTCGTGTTGAATCAGTAACCTTCAGCTGCGACAGTAAATACCTTATATCTCTGGGCGGTCATGATGACAACAACATCATCGTGTGGAATGTGGAAGAAAGAGAGGCTGTGTGTTGTAAGTGTCATTTGTTTCTTTTTCTGGTGTTGTTCCCATTTGTTTTGGTCGATGGATGTAAAGTGTCCAATTTCTTTCTTTGTCCCCATTCTTTACTTTTTGATTTCTTCCCAACTCTTTCCTTTTCTCTGTAGTAGTACCTGGCTGAACTGTCTTGCTGTGATAAATCTAAGGCAGCATCTTGCAAGCAGGTTTGCACGGAACATTATTAGAGGTTTCATTAGAAATTATGAAACAAAGAAACAAAAATTTTGAAATACTGCCAAAAATTCGAAATGTACCATGAAATATCATAAGAACTTTTGTCTGGCTTGTGGCAGTACTGGCAATCACTCTTCACTATCAACTGCCTTCTTGTTTTGTTTTGGTCTCTCTATGTTTAATGTTATATTTACTTGTGTTATGTCTGCATTTGTTTTGTACTGTTCCAGAGCCATGTTACAGGTGGTGACACAAACATGCTGCTATCAACTTGGGTTCCTTGGGATATAAAAATTATTTTTGGGGTTCGTGAATGGATAAAAGTTTTCAAAACACTTTTCTAAGGGTTTGTCATGAAACTGTATCATTTAGGCGATATACTTTGCACATTTTCTGTCATCTCATTTGGGGTAAAAAGTTTCTCTACTTCCATCTTTAGGTGAAAATGTGAAGCAAGTTGAGTCAGTTTTTGAAAAATCATGTCTTTTAACCAAAACAAGATTATGTAATGTGTCCAACGTGTTTTGTTCATTTAGCTTGTTATCATTGTCTGTAGGTTTCTTACATGTAACTTGCAGTGTCATTTGATGTCTGTGCCCATAGCGTATGCACTTAGCAACCAGCTTCTAATCATTAAACCTGAGGTTCCATCAGAGGAGTCTCCACGTACATTTTGTGCAGACAGAGTAGCCATAGGGCAGATTTCTCAGAACACTTTTGGTTTTCCCATGTCACTTGTCATTCTACCAGTGTTTTATATTTGTCTGTCAAAAGGGGTTGGTACAGCAACTGCAGTACCAGGGGACTGACCTGACCTCACTGCTGCATCTGGTACAACAGGCTGCGGTACCAAGGGACTTGGTGGCACTGCACCGTAACAATAAGAAGAAGATTATGGTGTGCTTTAGAATGTGTGTGTGTGTGTGTTTGTGTGTAAAATAAGATTTAAGCAACAGTTGCTGGACTCAGTATGGTACTTCTGTTTTTCAGGTGCCGTGGCCAGCCAGCGGGCATCAGGCAAACCAGCGCTACTTTGCCGCACGAACCTCCGAGGCCAGTGTTTTGTCACTGGGGGAGATGGCACTTCAAGAGTTTGGAAGATCATTCCAGACAAGAAGCAGGCTGAAACAATGGACGTTAAATTTGGACTCATTAAGAGGACTATTGTCAGCATTGTGGTAATGTATCCATATGATACCAGGAAGTAGAACAAAATTTGAGCCAACACATGCATTTGACTTTTTTTCCAGTGTTATGTTGTTAAAAACACACACTCTTTCAGAGGGTGGTTGTGCTGCCTCCATCAGGCATCATACAAAATGTGTGGAACGTCTTCTGCTGGTGGAGCTAGATAGAGCTTGTCTCTTGTCAGATCAGTGGCCCCAGCCCTCATTTTTTGTGTTTGTGCTGACAGAAACAGTGCAACCTGCTGAAATGTTGTCTGTTTTGATGAAAGCAAATTGATGGATGAAGTACAACAGAAGTGCAACTTCCATTGCAGTCCCTTAGCTTTTAGAACAGATTCTGTGTGTATTAGGAAGTTGCTGGAATTCCATGGCTTCATGTCTTGCTTTATCCAGTACAGGTTTTCTGCATTTTTATGTCTGTCACTTTTGATAAAGCCAATGTTTATCGCTGCTGCAACTACGGGGTCTCCATGTGGGACCCTGGGCTTATCTCTTTGTGAAGATGAAGCAAGATGTCACTTAGTAATGACCTTTGGCAAAAACATATGCAACTCTGGATGACGCATGTTCACGTGACTTATGAAGTTTACCAATCTACTTGCCAAATGAAAGTTCACTCACAGTCCAGAGTGTTTTGAAAGCTACTCTTCAATATTAGCGTTGTTGTTGTTGTTGTTGTTGTTGTTGTTGTTGCTGCTGTTGTTGTTGGTGTTGTTGTTGTTGTTGTTGTTGTTGTTGTTGTTGTTGTTGTTGTTAATCTGTTTTCATAATTTCTAACCTGTTGATCCTGAGGAAAATGTAGACAACTTTGCACATTATTTTGGGAACATCTGAAATAAGCTCTGCACCTAAAAGATATGTGTACATTACAACATGCTGTGGTGTCAAAATTCCATTATTAAAAGGTGCTGCAACTGGTTTATTTGGCTGTAGATATGTATTTAAAGCATTTACAGTTTCCTTCATCTGACTCCCGTACAGTTGAGGCAAGGTACAACTGTCAAGAAAATACTTCCACCAGTAAATAATTTTAGTAATTTAAGAAGCACTGGAAGAGATTTGATGAACACAAGTGACTGTTATAAACTTACGCTCATGATTTCACAAAAATCAGCTTGCCTTGAGCGAGAAGACCCTATGTGCGTGTGCATGCACATACATGTGCATGTGTCTGTTAACCCATCATCTACTGTGTTTTTTACATGCTCGATTGGCCTGGGTTCTTCTTCTATTTTGATCAATTTTGTAGGTTAATGTTGCTTGCTTCACTTATAATACCAGGAGTCCTCCAACTTCATGTGGATATGGCATGGTGTGGTATTTTATATGCTGACACTCTCCTGTCTATAAAATCGGCTGATAAGGAAGTCCATGAAGGAGGGCTGCTGTAGTTGGCCCTACCAAGACCTCCATTCATGGTTCAGTGTTACTATAGAAGCAGGTAGCAGTAGAAGGTTAAGTAGGGATTACGCAGTACATCTTTCATTGTGTCAGTAGTTGATGATATCTGGAGTGTGTGAAAGGAGTTAAATATGAGATGTTTGATGATGTAACACACTGTGACTGGCTTTCAGATTGATGAAATGGACATGTTTGCTTTTTGTGGCACGTCAACTGGGGATATTGTGAAGATTAAATTGAACTATAATTCTGACGTCAGTATCTTGGATCCAGTTACAAGTCCAGTTCTTCTTGGCTGTTTTGGAAAGTGTGTTAAAACGAAGAGATGGACAGCAGGAGAGGAGCCTGCTAGGTACCGTCAGGGTGAGTTTGCCCTGGTGTTCTAACAGACACGTGATTAATTGGTCATATTCATTTGAAGTATTATCGCCAACGTACAGCACGCTGTAGATTACTGTCTTCTGAGATGTTTGCTGCATACTCCAATAGAAATTTGCCACCGTTTCAGCGTAATGTGCTGTGCTCATGTTCTACTGAAGAGATGAAGGAATTATATTCCTCTGAAACGTCTGTAAATTTACATGCCAGGCGACCGTAATCTTCATATTCAACACTGGGAGAGTCTCAAATCTTGTAAAGTATTCTAAGTTAATTGACATTGAATACAATCCTGTTTTGTGACGGGGGTGTCTGGCTTGCATGAGGGGCGATGGAAGCTAAAAGCATTAGGGGAGGGTAAAGTGTTGAGCTCAGGTGTCAGTATGAAAGGAGACAGAATGACAGTGTAGCTCCAGGTGGAGTGGGAAGTGTTACTTGGCTGAGGTTAGGAGCCATTGGCTGGCTGTGGTGGACACAGTTACATAAAGGCAGGGTTTTTCTTGAGATGAGCTGAATGATTCTGTTGCATGGCATTATTCTGTTAAGAGAACAGACGTACTTGTTTGTTATTTCTGTACTTGCCACGTACAGTAGTAGCGACTACAGTAGAAACCCTGATTTGTGAGGGTTCAAATTGTGACATTTCTCATAGTGTATAAGACCCCCATCATACAGATGAAAATTTGTATTTAGAACTTCCTAATGACTGCAATTGATGTCGAGTCAGTTGGTGACACTGAGAGATCATGTTTTCCGGTAGTGTGTCATCTGCCTCCATCTGCGGCTGTGCCTGGATTGAGTGCATCTCTTGCACAATGCCCATCATTGGTTACTCAGCTTTCTTCAAATTTTAAATGTATCTACCTTACGTTGTATCTGAGAGGAAATTTGATGTACAATATGTTAAACTAACAAACAGCTTGTAAAATAAATCGCTTTAGAAATGAAGCGTCAAAATTTGAGTCGTCATGAGGCAGGAACGAAAATGAGTAAGCTTATATCCAAGTTCAAGTTTATGCATTTAACTGCAATAACTTTTTTATATCATGAACAGTTGGTATTTTTATGGTATTAAACGGGTTTCCAAAAATGAAACCCCAGTTTATAACATTACTCTTATGGGAAATAAGGGCTTAATGCATGACAACCCATTTTGCTACCAGTGTCTGTTAGAAGTCAGGTTATAAGCGTGGATCCACCTGTAGTTATAATATAAATTATAAGTAGAAGTACCAGCTCATTGCGCACAGTATGTTTGCTTTTCTTGTCAATATCACCCTTTTTTTTTCTGTGGACCAACAGCCCAAGTCAGACATAGGCAGCTCATTGGTGAGGTTTGTAGATCACACAGGATTACACACACACACACCTGGTAGGGCTCCTCTGAACGAGTGAGCAGCCCATTGCACTGACTCCTACCTACACAACACACAACAAACGCAAGAGATGAGCGTCCGTGCCTTCAGTGGGATTTGAACCCATGATCCCAACAATCAAGTTGCCACAGACCTACGCCTTAGACCACACGGGAACCAGGACAATATCATATCTTATAGCAATTAAAACTACATGAGGAATAACATTTAGATGAAAATTTACTCTTGTAATGTAAAAAGGATTAAAGAAGGTTATTCATATTGCACCCAGAAACTGTACCACAGTATTTGCATGTTACTGAACCCTTCAAACACTGACGTTTATCTAAAGTGTACGTAGGACTTCAGTTTGTACCTCATAGGGTACACAGTCTGTGTCCATTACAGACATCAGCTGTTAAATGTTGTGTAAGGAGAATTGTAGTTGTTTATCATGAGAATCGTACAAAACACAAAGCACACACTATGGGGCAAACCACAGTGTTTCTTATGCTGTAGCATATTGTACTTAGTGGTACAATTTTGCTTTAAGTAATTAATAGCTGTGTTTATGGTGCGTGTTGTCAGGTGGTTCAGTGTACACTTTGTTGCATTCTTGGACTTCTCTGTCATATGTTTGGTACGAAATGAGGCTCTGTTTTGTATGTTGTATATTACAGAGCTCATAAAAATGTGAAAAATTACCTGAAATCCAGTGAAGTCTGGTTGTTGCATTTCAGAAGGGGCGAGTTAAAGTGAATCCAAAATGAAGGAAAGCTAACAGGTGTTCAGCTAGTCAGAAAAACTTTCCGCATTTTATGGAACCCAAAAGTTCATAACCGCATTCACAATAGCCAGTCACCTGTACCTCTCCTGAGCCAGATAAATCCAGTCCACGCCCCCATCCCACTTTTTGAGGATCTATTTTGATATTATCTTCCCAGTTAGACCTGTGTTTTCACGTGGTCTCTTTCCCTTAGGTCTCACCACCAAAACCCTGTATGCAACTCTCCCCCATATGAGCTATGTGCCCCACACATCTTATTTTTTTTGATTGGATCACTCAAAAAATACTTTCTGAGGAGTAAAGATCATAAAGCTCCTAGATATGTAGTCTTCTCCACTCCCTGGAAGTTATAGTTGATTTTTTTTTATTTACAATTGAAAGTATTTAAAATGACAGTAATATGCCTGTTGAACAAGTTGACCATACTATCAAGGATTTGTTTAGGAAACAAAAATGTATGCTTATGGAAAATTTAGCATTTTTCTTATAGGTGTTTTAGTGGGAGTGATAAAATTTGCAAAGGAATTAACCCTTTAAAGACGAAGCATATCTGTTTTATGTAAGGACTCAGTGCGTACCGCGCTGTAAACACTCTCCACTTCGGTTATAAAAACCAATCTCTTAATGTTTTATAAGGCAAAAGTTGCTGTTTGTTCTGAGATCCATACAAAACACATAAACACAATGTGGGCACCACGTAGAATTTTTTAATGTTAAACCTGGTGGTAGGTAAAGTTACCGCTAGGCTTTAAACGGTTAAGGAAAGAGCAGATTCAAGGAATGCAAAATTCAAGTTTCTGTGTATGTTGAATGTTACTGTTCTCATCATTATGACCACTGATATGTCTGAGATTTTATTCTAGGTGTAACTGCCCTCTGTCTGTGGCCCCGTGACACAGAATGCAGAATTATTGTTGGCGCTGGGGACGGAACCATTGAACTGGTGAGGGAACTAGACGGTGTGACACTGCCAGGGTCTGCTACTGCCCGTAAGATCCGGATGCCGTCTATCCCACGGTTACTAGTTGTGAGTAACTGATCATTATCATCTGAAATTTGTGTGCCACACCATGTCTTTTCAGGACTGGCCAAGTTTTCATTAGACAGTCCATAGACTGGAGTTACTCTTTGAAGTATCATGCCAAGAAGGTGTATAGTGAACACACAGAGGCTGTTCAGAGACTTCTCAGACTGTGTGCACCATCTTCTTTTAACATCGTGTTACAGCAGCGTGATGATTATGTGGGGGTTGGTAGACTGTGTGGATCCTGTCACTGTTTTCCATTCAGCCATAATATGTTGTAGATTAAACACAATTGTTTTGTTGAATGAAAGTGTGCATCAGCAATTTTTTTTTTAAATATGTCACATAAAACAGTGAGTTAAGGGTTCTAGCTGACCATTTTTTAGCTTCTATGAAAAGCAGTTGAAAAGAAATGACTGGAACCTTCTCAGGAATACAGCTGGTTTTATCATCTTGACAACACGTCCAACACACACAGCACTCTTTATCCAGATGTCGCTATTAAAAAATAAACTCAAGCCCTTCCACAGCCACCCAACAGCTTCAGCAACTTTTTACTTTGCCATCACGTACACACTGGCTTTGAAGCTACTCACCTCTGATCTAGAAGGCTGTGGGCTGTAGCTGCACCTTCAAGTTGATCAGCTACTGCAAAGGTTAAGAATACGTGGAGTTTCACCTCCTGTATACCTATATGTTTTCTTGCATAGTGCTTCAAAACAGTGATAAACTTACACATACAGTGCAGTGTGTGATGTTATGGTTGTCAAGCAAATTACACTCTATGTATCTTCACATGCCAGCAGATGTAATAAGATTGTGATAATGGAATATCACACTTCGAACCTTGAATTCTCAGGATTTGTCCATCATCTCATGTTGAAATGTAGCAAAGTAATTAATAACACGCTGTGTGTCAGGTTTCTGTCCCCAGGCTAAAAAAAAATTGGTTAACATCAACCTATTTAGGCCCACTGGGCAAAGTGACATCTGTACCTTTGCCTGTGTGGCCCAATTGAATAGGTGTTAATGTTATCTATATTCGGAGGTTGGGGCCGCTTCTGTCCCAAAGATATAGTGTTCTGTTAGCCCTTTATTGTCTTTGAACATGAGGGGATGGACAAAATCCATAAAGCAGATGATTACGCACACAAGTTGGAAATTTTTAAGTTACTCGCCGTATCATATGCATGAGCAGTGTTTGGCATTCTCGTCTAACATTTCTGTTAATTACTGTGATGATATGACATCAGCAGTTGTACTTGTACAACTGTTAGATGTATGTTACAGGATTAGAACTTCAGATAACTTGAACTGTAAATGTATGAATACAAAAGAACTGTTAAGCCTTTGTTTACTCTGCTGCATCATCGAATAGAGGACAAACACTAAGTCCTTTTACATATTAATGGTTGGTTGTAATCGACTATAAACATGTAAAAGAAGACCTTTGATTAATGTCAAATATGCGTGAATCACCTGAAAGTGGTGTGTATGACAACGCGTTTAATTACTGGGGACAGGAGTAACATTTATTGATGATACTGTGAATTCTCACGCATGGATCCAGCTTTTGTGGGATCACATTTCTGTAATATGTGTACTGTTGCCATCAAGTTACAATCTGGCTGCAAGTGTTGTAGTAGCAGAAATTGCAATCCCCCCTCCCCCAATTGCAGGATGATACAAGTTAAAGTGAAGTGTGGCATCCAGTCAGGCATGTTCCTTGTTTTTTATGCAGTTGAAGTCTACAAGGGTGGACTGTACGCCCACGTCACTGCAGCTGCAGAATACAACAGTGTTTGTTGGCACCATCTTGAGTGAAATCTTCACTATTGATTTAGAAACATTTGAAGTGAAGCTGCATATAACATGTCACAGGCATGCCATCTGTGATATCGCATTCCCACAGTAAGTATGGACATGGTGGATGTTTTCTCCTCCATTCTGCTGCGTGTCAATTAGAAATATGTTGTACCTCAGACTGAAATATTAAATTGGTAAATTATGTAAACTGGTAGGAATGATGTAACAGAGACTGCAGAAAACTGCGTAGTTTCAAGCTTTGTAATTTGTACTGTGCACAAAGAGTGCCAGTTACTGGGAACTGAAATGCAAGAAGATAACATGGCCATGGGGTATGAGATGGGGTAATGTTTAGAAATATATAAAAAATATTTTGGTTGGAAGACCTGATGGTAAGGGATCTGTAAACTATTAGGTATTGTTGGGTGGGCAATATAAAATGGAGCTTAAAGAAATAGGATGGAAAGTTTCAGACTGGATTTATCGGCATCAGGAGAGGGTTTGGTGATGGGATGATGTGAATGTTGTAATGAACTTCCAGGTTCTATAAAGAATTCGGGGAAGAACTGTGCTTCTTAGGCTTGGTTGACTGGTTGGTTATTTCAACTGGTAAGCGTTCTGTTGTAACAAGGACACTGGAGCTGGTGGGAGGCACTGGTTATTTGTTTGTGACTTGCTGAATCACTGTCATTGTCATTCTACCAATGCTCCGTACTAATTTTATTCATCTACTGCTGATGCTGTATGATCGTAGCAGTTGACAGCATCATTACATAATGTGCCACTTATTCTTTGCCAACTGCAGAAGTTAGAAAGAACTGTATCAGGCAGTGGGAATACCCACACTCATTATAAGGATGTGAATGCAGGTAAAAAAATGCCCTTAAAATTCTTTTTATATATTTAGGCTACAAGAAAATTTACTGCATTTTTGAGACATGCTGCGTAATCTCTTTTATTTTCCACAAAATGCCAGTTGTTTCATCATTTTACCTGTCTCTGTTCACATAGTACAATTTTCATAAACCATATGCTAAAATTTAAATACGAAGGCAGTGGATGTGGGTTAACAAACTGTCTTCATAATATAAAGCAAAGTTGTCGCTGTGCATGCCTTTCAGGTGTATGGGGGTGGGGGTACAGCTTTACTTATTCTTAATATCAGAATTAAATGGAGGTGAGCGGTCAGCTTCACACTTGGGTTGCTTTATTGTCACAAAAAGAATCCGTGGTACCTATCGAACAGGAGACTGGCTGGACCCCAGAGTGAAGCTGGGTGCTCTAGAGCAGAGAAACGTCCTTGCCATTTTTGGTAATTGAACCACGGTTCCTCCATCCTGCAGTCTATAGCCTAGCCACTGTACTAACTGAGCTATCCTGGCTCTGCTACTGCACTGTGCATGTGTGCAGTTGGTAGAGTGGGTTACATTCATACAGTAATTCAGCTGACAGGAAGCGGCAACAGATAGTTGTCAGTTATAATGACTGTATGCAAGGCAAGTATGTGTTAGTTCAATTCACACGTGACTCAGGCTGATCTCCACTGTAAAGCTTCATCTGACCAGGTTAGTATTTAACTTTTAGTGCAGGTTTTATGGAAAACACGCGTGTTGTTGGAAGAGAAAACGGCAAAACTGTGAAATAAATGACATTTTAAAGTAAGACAGAGATTACGCAGCATGTCTTTAACAAGCCGTAAATTTTCTTGTTGCCTACGTATGTAAAATAAATTTTGGGGGTGTTTTTTATGGTCTTCTGCATGTGTGAAAGCAGGTCTTTTGAAGGTTAATAAAACCTGCAAAGTAACTTCGCATGAAGGGTATGGCTCAACAGTAATTACTCATTAGTGAGAGGTTTAAGTGTAGTTACAACTTGTGTGTACTGGTGGTAGTTTCTGTAGGAAATATTTTGAGAGGTAAATGTACCAGACTGCTGTGGAACCACATAAGGAATGAGCAATATTGTGTGTATATTTTAATGGAAAGTTTCTTTCTCTGCCAGGATCTTGTTTTCTGTTAACAGTGAATATTCAGAGGTGTTTGCCACCTGCAGTAAGCATGACATTAGAGTATGGAACACTGAAACATCACTGGAACTGCTACGCATTACTGTCCCTAACTTCACGTGCACAGGCATACAATTTTCATGGGATGGGAAATCTATCATAAGTGGTAAGTTTTGTATTGGTTATTCCATGATGTATGTCATTTGCTGTAAAGCTGATAATGGCTTAATTTTAATTTTTTGAAGAGTGAAGTAGTTGCCAGTGGTGTGGATGACAAGTTGGGAGCCCCACATGGGCCACAGTAGTTGCTAAGCCTTGGATTACTGAGCAATAAAACTTCCAAATTTTACTGCACTGGGTACATTTTGTACCCAACATTTTTTTTTTCAATTAAAGACAAAAATTGCTTCATTCAGGTTTTTCATTTCTCATGCAACTGTATGGAATGAAATGCCTAAAATTTTTGAGAGCAAGAAAATGTAGTTTAGAACAGAAATACGAGTGAAATTTGTCTGTATTATGATAGTTCCTTGGAATTGCTGCATGTTATTTGAATTGTCTTAGTAGAGTGGTCCTGGCACACCTATTCTGTGCACTGGCATCATTTTCAATCTGTTTTTCTGTCCTTGGCTCTTGGACAAATGGAATTAACAAGGGTACAAAATGGACAAGTCGAATTTGAAAAAGAATATCTTCTTCTTTGGCGTACGGTCCTTACAGCTTAACCAGTGCCTCCTTCAGAATGATAGACTGTATGGATCTGTCTTCTGCTTTCTTCCTCCATCTCTTAACACCCATCGATTTCAGATCATTCTCAATACAGCCTAACCACCATAATTTTGGTCTTCCTGCTTTTCTTCTTCCATCTGGTTTCCCCAGAAAAGTTCTTTGTGGTCTTATCCTCAGACATTTTTACCAGATGACCAGCCCATTCTAGCCTTCTTACTTTTTTTGTTGTTACAATATTTGGTTTTCTACACGTAACCTGCCATTCATCATTAGTTCAGATTCTCCAGCTATTTTGGTCTTCTATTGGGCCAAACCTTTCTTAGTATTTTCCACTCCCACGTGTTAAGGGCTGATTTCATTTGCTGTTGCCTTGCCCATGTTTCACAGCCATATAGCACTGTAGGTTAGTCATTGTAGTATATATTTTGAGTTTTGTGTGTTTTGATGTATGTCTTGATCTCATAATTTTTGAAAAGGCCTCTCAAAGTCGATTTCCTGCTGTTCTTGCTTGTACATCTTTTCCATAATCATTGTCATACATAATGAGAGAACCCAAATATTTAAATTCTAATACTTCTTGATACTCTTCATTATTAATGTTCTTGTTTTCAGGTTGCATATTTTTCTGTTTGTATTTTGTGGTATTCATGTATTTAGTTTTCCCTGCATTTATCTTCAGACCTATATCGTTAGTTAGTTCTCCCATTTCTTGAATTACGTCATTGATTACCTGCATTGATCTTCCAATAATTACAAAATCATCTGCATAGGCCGTATACCATCTGGTTTTATTAAATATGCTACCTCTGGAATTCACTCTTGTGTTGTGTATTGTTTTCTCCAAAGTTAAATTAATTAGTAAGGTAGAAAGTGAGTCACTTTGTTTGAAGCCACTAGTAGTTTCAGAACCATCCGATAGTGTCCCACCAATCTGGACTTTGTTCTTACTTTTCCTTAATGTCATTTTTACCAGGTTAACAGTTTTTCTTGGTATGCCAGGCTCTTCCATTATTATGTACAGCTGTTGATGATTTATACTGTCGTATGCTTGTTAAAAATCTATAAACATTTGACGAATTCCTATGTTAAATTCTTATGTTTTTTCAATAATTTGTCTCAGTGTGAGTATATGGTCAGTATTGGACTGCCCTTTTCTAAATCCACATTGGTAGTCACATAGTATCTGTTCAGTGTATGTTTCTAGGTAATGTGTTAGAATATTTTTAAATATTTTATATATCACATTCAGCAGAGAAATTCCTCTGTAGTTTTCACAGTGTAGTTTATCGCCTTTTTTTATATATGGGACTGAAAAAAATATAGCATACTAAAAAGACAACACACTCGCTGCATAATGATAATTTTGTGTCAAGGGGACTTCAAAGAACAAACAGAAAAATTGGTAATATTGTTATGCTATACCACTGAGAACTGTTGAAGAAAAGACCAAGTCTGTTTACGTTTTGTATCAAGTCAGCATTCTAAGGGTCAACGAACTTACTCCCGATCTCGCAGAATACTGCATTCTGTCAGAAGGATGGAATTCCATCCAGAAGAACCCCCAGAAAATTTTAGTTTGTGTGCCTTTGGAGACCCACAGGTCCTCTGTGCTGCAGGGTTTGTGGGGGTCTTTATCTTCGCCATTGGTTGTCACTGTGTATGTCATGAAGGCGTACGTAGGGAGTGGAGGTGTGGCTACACTCTGCTTTAACTTTGGTACTAGATGGGTGTGTGTGGCCAGCCTCACAGCCCAGCTGCTTGACTGCTGGGGAGAGAGGCCCTTGTACCCATTGAATAGGAGGCTGGGTGGATGTTTTGGACAGGAGACAAATCTCTTTTCCCTGCTGAGAATCGTACATGAACAGAAAAAATCATCCATCAATCATAATCTGGAACCTGTTTTGAGTACCTAGCAGGGCTGTTGTTAGTATATACGGTGAAACTCGCTTAAGGAAAACCTGGTCAAGAAAATTTCCCGCCTAAGAAGTCAGGATAAAAAAGCACCAAAATTCTCCCATTTCATTAAAATTACCCTTTTAAGAAATTTCCTGCTTAAGAAGTAGGATTTTCTTGCAATTTTCAAAATTTTCTTAATGGGGTTTCACTGTATTTCATGCATTTTGAGAGTTGCTTATCTGCAGATGGGCTGAAGTATGTGATATGTAAAGACTGCTATCTTGTGGGGTATGACACCGTTAGTCTGGTACATATGCACCATCTACATGGATGATGGGGGCAGCATGCTTCCCTGAAATGCTAACACTGTTAGGCTTACAGCGTCACATTCCATAAGACAGTCGCCTTCATAGTCACTGTTATGAGAATGTTGTATCTCATACACATGATACAGTCTTTTCTCATATCATTGTTTCCATTAAGTTCGAACCGTGACATGTGACACTTTTACTGAAGGCAAGGTTTAATTTGCTTCAACACAAGTGATGTGATACATTTATTTGCATGGGACATGCTAACTGCAAGCAGTTATTTGTGTGTCTAGGCTGGAATGATGGCGATATCAGAGCGTTCACGCCACAGACTGGACGTCTCATCTATGAGATTCACAACACACACAGTAAAGGTGTCACTGCTATAGCTGTTACGGCCTCTGGTGAACGTATTGTCAGTGGTGGGGGTGAAGGACAAGTAAGTGATTCAAATAGTCACGTTTACAGGCATCAAAGTCGGGTCAGAGAAAGCATGAACACAGATTTTCACCTTCCCCTCCCCTCTGTGTGTCTTCCCCCCACTCCCACAAATTGTCACCTATATTATGTATGTTGTTTCGCCTACCATATCTCGTAGATTGATACTGGTGTTGTTGGAGGTGACATGTGCATTGTAAGTGGGGTTGGGAGGATCAGGCAGCCAACTTGAATGTGTACCAGCTGTATTCATTTTTTCCCTGACCCAAGTGTAGCAGAGGTGTGCTGTTTAATGGAACTGATTCCTGACTGACTAAAATTTTATTTGTTAACCTTTTAAAGCCTAGCGGTAACTTTACATACCACCAGGTTTAACATTAAAAAATTCTACGTGGTGCCCACATCACATTTATGTGTTTTGTATGGATCTCAGAACAAACAGCAACTTTTGCCTTATAAAACATCAAGAGATCAGTTTTTATAACTGAAGGGGAGAGTGTTTACAGCGCGGTACGTACTGAGTCCTTATATAAAACAGATACGCTTCGTCTTTAAAGGGTTAAAACAAAGTTGAATTTCATCAACTTCTGATTTGTGAATGGCGTGTTAACACATCTGATATGACAGCCATATTGCTGCGTAGTATGCGTCTTCCTGTGTCTGTCTTGAAAGATGTTCCTTTCACAAAGTGCATAAACTGAGTATGTGATCTGCCTTTACAAGAAAAGTGGCACGTTTCAAAAGCTTTCATTGTACATTTCACCAGTCCTTTATTGAAAAGGCACCATGATGCAAAGTTTCCCATGTCTGTACTGGTGTCAATCTGTGCACAAATGTGCACATCGAAACCAGCCGTCTTGCAGGTAATATTGATGCTGAGATCTCTTTAAAAATTGCCGTCTCCTGTTCCTGTAAAAAGTCGCACTTGTCGCTTGTGTCACTTTTGTCACAGAGGTATGATATAGAGCAGGCTGTGTCTGTCATGTCAGATGTTTTGTCTCTAGAACTACGTAATGAATTTGTGATGATGCTTGGTGCTAGGGATGACACATACTGGATGAATTATTTTTGGTCTGTGTTGGTCAGTGTTGCCCCTACCTTATGTGAACCTGTAATAGTAGTATCACTTGTCTCAGAGATCACTTACTGTGCAAAATATTGCTAGATACATTCAAATGTAGGTGTCAGTAAGGCTAACAGTATGGCAAATATTTAATGAAACAGAAAAAAATAATTTCTCAATCTGTGCAGTGCGATATGTGTAGTGTGATTAGTTTTGTGACGGTAGAATTGCTATTTCCAGTCTAGACAGAACAACAGAACAGTGTCTTTGTACTCCCTTTTATTACCTATTATTATTTGTATTGTTATTCTACGACATGTTTCGGCCACATATGGCTGAAACGTGTCGTACAATAATAATAAAAAGAGTATAAAGACACTGTTGTTGTTCTGTATAGATTGAAGATAGAAACTGTGTACATACACAGCGGGATGTGATTTCCAAAAAAACAAAAAAATGTGATGGTAGATTTGTATCTGCAGTAGATGATCATAAGCCAAATGCAGTATGCAAAACGGTAGTGAATACATTCAGAAAATGTGTGTACCAAGAAGTGGAATATATTTTTCTATTTTTGTTTATACAGACAGGTTTGTAGGTGGTAAAAAGGTGTTATATTAATACATTGCGCATGTGGTGCTGCATTTACTTCTTTCCACTGTGTTGTTTCAATGTAGTGTTGTTAAGTAGTCGGGAAATACATTTAATGTAGTGTTTTTTTTAGTGATAATTGCAGCCTTTCCACATTACTGACAGAGCCATCCTTCTATGGCAAACCTTTCTGCTATCTGGTGCCAGATCTACATTGAAAGGTCCTTCCTAACAAAAATGAATCCTGGCTGTCCCCATTGCTGGTGGCGTCAGTGAACTATCGACTGCAGCTGCCACACCTTTATTAGACAGCTCTTTGCCTGTGCATGTTTGGTTTTGAGAGTAACACATTCTATATTCCTTTCATTTGTGAGACAGCTTCTTAAATTTTGACTTACGTATTTCATGGTTCAAAATAATAGATGAGGTAACACAATGTTGGGTTTATTTGTGGCCATCTCGTTCTGTGATATGCCCTGTGGCCATCTTCCTGTACGGTACGCTACGTGGCTGTCACCCACTGTGGTACACTACTTTTCAGTCTTCGATGTAGTTGTACAAAGCAACAGCAAAACTGTGTCTTGCAAAAAAGTAATTATGTGTTGGTGGAAAACTGAATTGTAAAGTGACACCACATGCTGTTAGGTACAAAACCCATAATGATCTTTGTCCATTGATATCTCAGTCAGTGCCAGGAGTGTTCCGTCCCTAGTCTACACTGTACTACACTTGACAAGAAAGACTGAAGTCAGATTTTTTCAGTCTTGACTTACACGAAGAGCATGTGTTCTTTTTTACATGCGTTCTGAAGCCTGCAGTTTGTTTGTCTGTATGCATACAAGAACTGAGAAATGTTGAACAGACTTTTGTGACATTTGACACTGAGAAATTCAAGAAAATGCACACACAGTTCTCATGACTTGAGACTGTAATGCTGTTGCTAAGGTACAGCGAAAACACAAACTAAGGATCCAGGTCTTTTGGAATGTGATACTGTGTCACTCAGTTGGTTGTCCCGATGTTGTGAAGCAACACTGTCCTTTCATCTTCAAGGGTTTAGAAGTCCAGGGGGAATGCAAAACCTGGGGAACAAACAGAGATACAGTATATATATATATATATGTTCTGTTGGTGCAGATGGTGAAGGATAGGAAGGAATGTTGAGCCAATTGGAGGATGTGTGGGCAGGGCGTTCAATATTCACATCAACAGACCATATGTGTATGTATATATATATATATATCAAGCTCTTCCCTGCATTGTCATTTTCGTTGGACCCCTCAAACCTTGAAGCTGAAGGCACTATATTGCTTTGAAGCGCCGGGAAACACTAGTCCAGTGACACAATGTCATGTCTCAGAAGACTCGGATGCTAGTGCCACCTCTGTGGAAACCTTAAATCTCACAAAACTCAAACTGTCTAGAGCACCAGTTTTGTGGAGATGTAAACACACCATAATAGTCAGACTATGCCAACATTACCTGGCTTGTTTTTCTTTCAGGCTGTATTAACATTTTTAAATCTAGTCTTTATACAGTGCAATTTACAAAAAGTATGTCTGGGTTCTTTGTTAGAAATAATGACATCTGATGAAAATACCATGAAATGAAATCTTTAGTCAATGTACGCCCTCTGTAATGAGTTCTGATTTAAGTAAGTCCTTGCCAAGTACCGAAGGTGTAACATACTTAGCTGAGAAAATGTTATTTAAAATAATATAGAAACTCAACTTGTTACTTCTTTGTACTTGTATTCAGGTACGTGTTTGGGAGATTAAACCCACATACCAGAAGCTGGAAGGTATCCTGCAAGGACACAGAGGTCCCGTGTCTTGTATCTGCATGTCCAATTCGAACACAGAAGCTGTGAGTGCAAGTTCAGATGGAACATGTGTAATATGGGACATAGTGTAAGTGTTCTGTGTGTAATGTGGCATACAGTGTACGTGTCCTCACTGTGCTGTTAACTTTTGCAGCCGGGGGACTGGATACACGAAAAGAACAGAGTCCTTTTCTTGGTGCTACAACCTCATTTAAGCATTTTTCTTTTCATGCGTAGCTCTGCATACATTCCTATCTGTTACTACATTATACATCAGGGTAAAATATAGTTGTGTCACTGGTATAATGTTAGTATAGTGATGCCTTCTTAAGACCTTAAGAAAGAATTAACATGTCAGGCTGATTAGTTAGGAGAACTTCTTCAAAGGGTAAGGCTGAAAATGTGTAATTCTGTGTTGGATTTGACATGCACTTTACTAGAATATTGTTCATCAACATGGGTACCTCCAATCTCAGTAGCTTTTATCGTACCATGTTTTCCTTTGGATGCATTTGATTTTACCTCCATTTCGTGTTCGTTGTTTTATTTTGGTATATCATGCCCTTTTCTAGCAACCTGACACGCAAGCAGAGTCTCTTTGCCAACACCCATTTCACGGCCACTTGCTATCATCCCAGTGGTGTTCAGATCGTCACCACAGGAACCGATGGCAAGATTGGGTACTGGGAGGTGTATGATGGTTCACTGGTCAGGGAAATAGATGGCTCTAGATGCCATGTGCTGAATGCCATTGATATCAGCAGAGACGGGGAGCATGTCTTAACAGGGGGTGGTGATAAGTGTGTGAAGGTAAGACATGAACCATAAGTGTCAGCTGTATTTTGTATGCAGCGTAGCTTTGGGAAAGATCAGCGTTATATGGTTAACTCTCTAACATCTCTTTCATTTTCAATTCCAGTCCTGCTAGCTACAGCAGGCACACATTTTAGCCATTCAGGACTATTGCCATATATAATATACACACACACACACACAGTGAAACTTGCTTAAGAGAAACCCGGTTAAGAAAATTTCCCGCCTAAGAAGTCAGGATAAAAAAGCACCAAAATTCTCCCATTTCATTAAAATTTCCCTTTTAAGAAATTTTCCTCTTAAAAAGCAGGATTTTCTTGGAATTTTCAAAATTTTCGTAACAGGGTTTCACTGTATATATATATACAGTGAAACTCGCTTAAGAGAAACCTGGTTAAGAAAATTTCCCACCTAAAAAGTCAGGCTAAAAAAGCACCAAAATTCTCCCATTGCATTAAAATTTCCCTTTTAAGAAATTTCCTGCTTAAGAAGTAGGATTTTCTTGGAATTTTCAAAATTTTCTTAACAGGGTTTCACTGTATATGTATATACAGTGAAACTCGCTTAAGAGAAACCCAGTTAAGAAAATTTCCTACCTAAGAAGTCAGGATAAAAAAGCACCAAAATTCTCCCATTTCATTAAAATTACCATTTTAAGAAATTTCCTGCTTAAGAAGTAGGATTTTCTTGGAATTTTCAAAATTTTCTTAACAGGGTTTCACTGTATATGTATATACACATATATATACAGTGAAACTTGCTTAAGAGAAACCCGGTTAAGAAAATTTCCCACCTAAGACGTCAGGATAAAAAAGCACAAAAATTCTCCCATTTCATTAAAATTACCCTTTTAAGAAACTTCCCACTTAAGAAGTAGGATTTTCTTGGAATTTTCAAAATTTTCTTAACAGGGTTTCACTGTATATCTATCTATCTATATATATATACATATACATATATACATACACACAGTGAAACTCGCTTAAGAAAAACCCGATTAAGAAAATTTCCTGCCTAAGAAGTCAGGAAAAAGAAGCACCAAAATTCTCCCATTTCATTAAAATTAATCTTTTAAGAAATTTCCCACTTAAGAACTAGGATTTTCTTGGAATTTTCAAAATTTTCTTAACAGGGTTTCCCTGTATGTGTATGTGTGTGTGTGTGTGTGTCTCCAAACAGGTGCTGTTCACAGGTGGGTGCTGCCCAAATTCAGTTTCTGTTGTAACCGGTCTGGCTGCCTGCCATTCCTATTAATATCATGTTACATTTTTCTGCGACAAGTGCTGTATATTTATGCTACTTTTTTGAGATGTAAGCCACCGAATGCTGTACCATCACATTGAGACTTCCTAGCTTGCAGGCTGGTTGCCATACTGGTGTGTTATGTTGTATGTGTTACACGCTAGCATGATGCGATACTGATACAGCATTACATACTTCTACGTATTCAGCATTTATCTTGTTTTTAATGCCTTTAATAACATGAAAGACAACATAAATGTGAAATATGTGACACTGTTGTTTCAGTATGCATTACTATACACAAAACTGATATTTCCTGACACTGGTTAGCAAATACCTAAGGGCATTCGTGCACCTACCCCAAAAGGGTTAAGAAAATGTAACTTACAGCATGCCGTCACAGTGTGGTGGTAGTTTAATTGATTGGTGATGGAACACTCGTGGCATTGGACTTGTACAGAGAAATAACAGTGCTGGAGACATTGTAAGAGGATAGGAAAGAGTTAAGCTAAAATTGTCCCTGTCCATAAGGACATTGCAGATGTGTTCTTATCTTCGTGTTTATTTAAGTGTAACATCTGAATTGTTGGGAAACCCGGTCGGTTTATACTGGAACCAACACCAGGGATAAAGCATCAAACACAACAGGCAATTGTCTGTTGTAGTTCAGGCATTAGAATTACACGTTATACAGACTCGTGTAAATGGTTATTTAACCACTTAAAGCATAGTGGTTATGTTATGTACCATGACATTTCTATGTTCTGCCCACGCAGTGTATTTATGTGTTTTGTGTGGATGTCAGAACAAACAGGGATTATTTCCCTATACAGCATTAACTGACTGGTTTTTATAACTGAGACGGAGAGTGTTTACTGCGCAGTACGGACTGGGCCTGTAATATAATTCACATGCAAGTTATGAGGGGCTCACAGCTGTGTAATGAAGGGTTCCAGTGTTTTGTGATGTGACTGGGTACATGGTTCCTGACATTTTGCAGAATGTGTCTCCTTTGTCGTCAGTGGTTAAAGTTTTATGAAAAATGGACTTTGAACCCTTGAAAATGGTGAGATTTTCCTTTAAAATGCTGGGAACCATTTACCCAGCAACACAGCGTCACATCGCAGAAAACCAGAATTTTGGTATTTAAGTACTTTTTTCCTTCAGGTTTGGAACTTTCGTAAAGGTAATTCAACTCATGTTGGCATTGGCCATGCTGGTGCTGTCACTGCAATACGACTTTCACCAGACAATCGTCACGTTGTCAGTGTCAGCTCTGATGGAGGAATATTCAGATGGAAAAACCCGTACATGACACAGCCCTTGCAAGAGAGTCTGTCGCCTACAAGGCGCTCTTCCAGAAGCACTCATGAGGGAGTGGAAGAACAGAGGGAATTAGCACCAGAGGAAGAGGTTGAAGAAAACACTGAGCAAGTGGGTGCAAAGGCCAGTGCAAGAAGTGAACAAGGCAGCAAAGATGGTAGTAATGGAGAGACACAGGGAGTTTGCACTTATGAAGAGAAAGATGGTAACAGAATGAAGAATTTAATTACTAAAGACAGGAAAGGCACATCAGAACATAGTGGCACATTAAAAAATGGTGGCACACCAAAAAGTGGTGGGACATCAAGAAGTGTTAGCACACCAGAACGTAATGGAACACCAAAACATGGTGGCACACCCGAACATAATGGCACACCAAAAAGTGTCGGGACATCAAAAAGTGTTGGCACACCAGAATGTAATGAAACGCCAAAAAGTGGTGGCACACCAAAAAGTGGTGGGACATCAAGAAGTGTTGGCACACCAAAACATAACGGTATGTTAAAGAGTGCTGGCACACCAAAAGGCAGTCGCACATCAAATAGCTGTATTTCTCCAAATAGTGGCAGTATGCTCAAAAGTAATGGTACACCAAATAATGGAGGAATTAAAAAATGTACTGGTGCAACACAAATTGGTGGCACGCAAAGTATCATTAAGAGCTCCAATAAGAAACTCATGACATCTGAAACAGAGAAAAATTCTCCCCAAGTTCAGTGTATTCCAAAACGTAATTGCATGCCTGGAAACTACGTTTCACATGCCTAGAGTGGAACACAGGCTGCACAAAGCAACATGAATGTGTACTGCAGTAGACAGAGCTTGAACTGATTGATCATGTGTTTGTACTCCCAGCCACCATCTCCAAGTACCGTGGGCACGGAGACCAGTTCCAAACCATTCACTGTCCTTATATGGAAGGTATGGTATCTCTGTGGTTCGATCTACATCGTAATAATTAGATAATGTGGAGCTAAGGCATGTATTTCTTCGTTTTATTGAAGAAAAGAACTATAACCAAGGAGTCATTTATTTCAGGCTATGAAATTATGTACATGTATACATCTATCAACATGTTTCAGTAGATTCATACAATATATTTCTCAAAAGTCTGGAGTTTAATGTTGCAATAGTACACCCAGGGGCATAGCTAGGGTGTAGCGAGAGTGTGGCCGCCCCAGGCGGCAAAATGAACATTTTACATGAAAGAGTCTGATTTTCTGCGCTCAACAAATTTTAAACTATTGACACAAATAAAAGGAAATTTAATTAATAGTTGTGGTTCTTTTAAAGTTCTTAATTTCTTTTGGGGGTAGCCAGTGTGACTGCTCACCCCAGGCATCAAAAACACCAGGTATGCCTCTGGGACACTGGTTAGCAGCTCCTCACACCTTGATATTTTAAAACATTAAATGCAAACTAAATTAACGATCAGTATGGACAACATATAATCAAGATTACATTATATCACAATATCATTACATATGTTCCATAATATACATGTATGTTCAAAAAAAACTGGCCATGTTTTATGTCCAGAAATTCAATTTAATATAATTAAAAGTGGAATTTAAAAAGCGTAATATCTGTGATGGATAAAAATGTGAACTGAAGAGCAAAATGTTTTGCACTTAATTTACGAAGTAGGCGTCGCACGCACGTGCGTGTGTGGGCAGATTCAGCCCCAGGCTTGGCTCTTGCAGTAGTGAAGAACAAGCTTGCCGTCCGACCCGTAGCATTCATATAGGTTCTTCACGATGTGATCTGGTGCTGGGGCAAATGATTGGTTGACATATAGAAACTGCAACAGAAATGGTTACTGCTCTCATAACTTTGTATGTGTGTTGCAATTGAAATGTTTATTAGGTACAGTTGAATTTCATGTACATTTCTCTGGATGCGACTGGTCACACCAGGGTTTTGCTAGTGCAAACCACAATGTTGCTAATGACTGCAGTTTATCTATCCTGGTTATTATGATTTTAAGGGGTTCTTGTCTGATCCATTTTATTTATAGCCAGCAGTAGTCCATACAATTAAGTTCTCCTTCTCCCTCAACCTCAATTCTCCTTTCTTTGCCTGGTTTTCTCACTTACATTTAATCTTGTATCTGAGGGAACCTAAATTTCTCTGCTCAGTGGCATTTTTGACAGTATACTTCTGATTCCTATTTCCTCGATATGCAGCCATTTGCTGTTCAGGAGCTCCTCTCTCCACCTCTGTTTGTGGGCATTTCAACAGTACATGGGATTTGCTCTCCATGCATAGGAGGCATCTGCCCTCTCCAAACCCCCCTCACTCCTCATAGTTTCCTCATTCCTAGCCTGGACCATGCTATACCACTTCTTTCTTTCACAGTGTATATATGCACAACTTGCCTGCTTGCTGCTGCAGACATCACAGACAACACAAAAGATACAGATGCCATTTAGTCACATCCCCGAGCACAGGGAGACATGAGCTAGCCTTGCAAAGACCAGTTGGCCGACATGGTCTTCATCTTACAAGCAGTGGAACACAGAGCAAGAGGTCAGTGCCCATGAGAAACATATTCTCTTAAAAGAAGTGTGTGTTCAGTCTGTACTTTAAATTGTGCGTGTAAACTTTAATTTCTTAATTTGAGTCTTAGTTCTTGAAAGTTTTAGCCACAATGTGTTGTGATTGTGATGATGAAAGTAACCATACTCCAGGTGTAGAACTGGCACTAACACATGAATCACATATCTGATGTGCGCAAAATATGCTGAAATTTGGAATAGTTATGCAGACATCGTGTGAAATATTAATAACTAATTATGACGGCAATTTTCTGCTTGTACCAAGCAGTTCAGGCATTGCACTACAAGCTGGAAGGTCGCGGGTTAGATTCCTAATGGTGTCACTGGAATTTTTCATTGACATAATCCTTTCGGCTGCACTATGGCCCTGGGGTCGACTCAGCGTCTAACAGAAATGAGTACCAGGAATATTTCCTTGGGGGTAAAGGTGGCCGGTGCGTAGGGCTGACAACCTTACCACCCTCATGTGCTGACTCTTGAAATTCTGGGAGCCTCAACCTCCTGGAACCCTAAGGGCCTGTCCAGGCACGTAATGGGACCGCTTTACCTTTAGCAAGCTTTGTTTTTTGAATACAATTTAGTCCAGAATAACTTATTCACTGTGCGTAACACGGTAACATTAAATACCCCCAACTGTTCTTGACATCAGTACGTAGGATATAGACGATATTCAGAAGAAATGGTCTGAATACAAACATCTTTTGATGGAGCTGGGATAACTCAGTTGGTACAGTGATTAGGCTACTATCTGGGTCATTCAGATTTTGATTTGTAGCAGGGACAGGAGATTATTCTCTTCTCCAAAACATCCAGACCAGCTCTGGGGCCCACCCAGCCTCTTGATGAATGTGTACTGGGAGATCTTTCCCTGGGTGTAAAGCAGTTACGGCGTGGAACTGACCACTCACCTCGAGCTAGTGCTGAGTTTAAGAATGAGGGTACGTACACCTCCACTCCGCCATATGCCTTCATCATGTGCACAGGGACAGCTAGGCTTGTTTTACAAAGAGATTTTGAGTCACTTTTGCAAAGGTGTGGTACTGGAACCTTATAATGTGTACAGACCACAGGAAGAAGTCACATACACTGATGCCCTTTGTGTCATGCTCAAGCTGTTAAGCTTCCCCTCCAGCTGTCTTGCTGTTCTTCTCTGAATCATGTTGCTAGTTACAGCCATATTGCAGCCTTCACTAGTATTATGATTTGGTTGACAAAGGCCACAGGGGGCTGGAGGGGAATAAAACTGTAGGTGTAAAGTGGGAACTCTGGAGTATCAGGGTCTCTGCCATCCACACTTAGTATACTGCAGCTAGAATGAGATGGCACAGGCACAGAAACCAGATTTTGCAGAGAAATTCTTGCAATCAGTCATCATAGCATTTATTCTACGTTTTGTCTGTCATTGAAATGGACAAGTCTATGTAAGTCGCTGGGGAGACAGTTCAGTCGACTATTGGCAGGCAAGGTGTGTGTATGGGTAGTGATGCTGGATAGGCTACATTCTGCGGTCATGTGACACTTCCTGGATACTCTATTCTCCTGTTCCCCTTCACTTCCCCTTCCATGCATTGCCATGTGCCATCTCATAATAATTGGGCTCTATAATGTAAACTGTGTATGAACTATTCACTTTACTAATTTGGCTTGTTTCTAAACAAAGACAAGCATTTTACTATTATGAAGGCATAATGTTTTTTAGGAAGATTCTTATCACAGAAGTATATTTGTTTACAAAAGTTCGAGACCAACAAAAAGAATAAGCACAACTTTGTGTAGTCAAGCATATTTCCTTTAACTTGGGCTTAAATGGGGGTTAGGGTGTTCGAAATCAATATGCACAATACAGCTTGGTCCTAAAAGGTATGTTTCTCATTCCATTTGAAGTTTGATTTTGTATTTTAAATCTTACCAACTGTTCGGATCGGTCCAACTTGAGGTATTTTTTCATGAACTCTATTATCCACCCAATCTTTCTGTCTGGATCTACAGCCCATTTTTTTTTCTTCATTATTGGTGCATTCCCTGTTGCCTTCAGGAGTATGTCAACTGAAAACAAAAATCCATGGTAATTTAATGACACTCTCACTCACTCGTAATATAAGATGATTGCACAATCAGTGATTGAAGAATCGGAAAGGATGTGGCAGGAAGTGGTTGTGGCCTACATAAAGTTACCACTAGGCTTTAAAAGGTTAAGTAGCACTGAATGTTAGGATAACTTAATAGTAGATGATGCAGGATGGAGTTCTCATGGCGTAACTTCAGGTATCCCATGATTTATTTGCAATAAATGAGGGAGATCACAAAAACTTCTGTGAGAATTGCCGGTCTTCAGGTAGGGACTTTATCGGTGGACCTTCCAAATGTGACGCAAGAGTCCTATGCCTTCAACAATGATGTGAGTTTTAGGTTTGTGGCTAACTGAGCCCTGAATTTAATAACAGATTAGCTAGAGCACAGTGTCATAGTCGCCACTTGAGTACTGAGAATAAAAACTGAAATTCAGTCACAGGTTGTACTGGCCAATGGGTTTGGGAAGCTAACAGGGTTCGTGTAAGGTAACCCCACCACAAGAATATGGTGAACTAGTCAAGAAATTCCCCACATTCATGCAACCTAAAGATCCATTTTCCTAACAAATTCAGTCCACATGACCCCATCTTTTTAAGACCTATTTTAATGTTATCCCATCTGTTCCTGGTCATGCAATTGTTCTCTTTCGGTTTTCTGTTCTATTTGTGTATGAACTGTAAGAAAATTCTTGCTCTATTTATAAATTCCACATTTTTACATCGTTTCATGTGTACTAGGGGAAGTGGTACCAACAGACGACAAAGGTTACCTACTGTCACTTCTTATGCCGACACACATGCAAAAATAACCTTAGTGATTACAATAAAGCACACCAGAATCACGTCATTGTGAGATGTCGAGGATGTCACGTGTAAAGGAAGCGAAGATGAATATGTCCGATTTGTGGAAAGTTGGTACTACTACATACCAATACACACAAACAAGACTAAAGTAAATGAAATCTAGGTTGGATTTCATGTTTTAAGAAGCCGAAGTTGTTTAGACTGCTAAGCGAAACACAAGTCGACATTAACGAAAGCAGATGCATATACTCTAGTATCTTACTCTTCTGCTTATCTGATTTCGTTCCTTCAACTCCTGTGAAATCCGTCTGTTGACTTTCGCTGGAAGGTTCCCCTCCATCGTTTCCAGTTTCTGGTACGTCCGTATTATCCAACTTCGGCGTGTCCTGATTGCCAGACATAATTTATATGGCCTAATGAAACGGAACGCTTACATTTCATAGAAGAATAGGGCAAAACGACT